>CM053028.1:628226321-628275063 GCA_028564925.1 Lithobates sylvaticus | reverse complement strand
TCCCGCAGAAATCCGGGAGGTATGGCCAGTAATGTACCGGACATGTTCCGTTCCAACAGGGGGAACATGGCGCCGATCCCTCAGGGAGCCCCTCAGAACCCGCTTCCCGCTCCTGTCGGCGCGCTACCATCCACCGCACCGCCCTTACCCCCTGATAATGCCAATCTAGATACGGGCTTACCGGCTTCACAGCCCCACCTCAGCATCCACGATCTCCGTACCATTGCCGCGGACATAAAGGACACCTTGTCAGCGGCCATTTCTGACCTTCGACTGGATATCCGGACCCTGAACGATAGGGTTCTGCTAGTGAAAGAATCTATGGAAAGGCAGCACTCTCAACTTAAAAAGACGACCCACCACGTAGACACCCACACCCTGCAGCTCCGTGACATGCAAAGGCACCTGGAAGACCTCGACAATAGGGGCAGACGCCACAACTTGCGGGTGAGAGGTCTTCCAGAGGCCATTGAGGGTGCTCAACTTCAGCCTGCCGTGACGGCCCTTTTCAACAATCTGCTAAACAGACCCCCCCTCACCTCTATACCCATGGATAGAATTCACCGAGCCCTGCGGCCCAGGGGTAAGGAGACAGACCCACCACGCGATGTGGTATGTTGCCTGCCTGATTTCAGGCTCAAAGAAGATGTCCTCAGACAGGCCAGAGGGACACCGCACATCTCCCATGATGGCCACCCTGTACAAATCTTCCAAGACCTGTCCGGTATCACACTGCAACACCGCAGGGACCTGCGCCTACTATTAGAAGTACTCCGTGCCAACGGTATCACATATAAGTGGAAGTTTCCCTTCTGCCTGGCCGCCTCCTCACACGGCCGGAATGCCTTCCTGAGAGTACCTGAGGACCTCCCGCAGTTCTGCCGTACGATGGGCATCCCGATGACCGATGTGCCTGAATGGTATGCAGATTTTCGGCGATCCGCGATCAGAAGAGAACTGCCACCGTCCGAATCGATGGAGACTCAAGACACCGGCTCCTGCAACCGCTCATCACCATCGACCCGCACCACCACCTCTGGATCCCGATCTGGCCGTAGCCCCTGCTCCACGCCTAATTCACGGAGGGCCAGAAGGGACCATTAACCTACATCTCCCGGTATGTGTTCCCACCCTCTGACAAAAAGAAAAGGGTTTCTTTATTTTTTCACATCTGCTGTTTATTTGTATACCTTCCCACAAGTTTGCCGCTTTCCCGGCCTCATTTACTGTCCTAAATGTCATATTTGACTTTTATTTCAATGTCCTCCTTCATCTTGTTCCTCTAATATTTCTGTCCACCGAGCCGGGTTGGTTTTTGGAGCCACAACGTCTTCCCTCAATGCCTACATTCTCCAGGATGCCTTGCGGTTCAGTTACCGCCCCTTTCCCTCTGAACTCTCCGGCGATTTGTACTGTGATCCTCTCCATGGCGCACAATGCTGCTGTTTTCGCCTTCTCAGGACGTTCAGCGCAGACAGTTCTAGTGCCTCAATAGCGCCCTTCTCCTATGCTACGTTACCGATACCGGGATCATTGATGACTATGCCACCCCCACGAAAACACTCCCCCCTGGTCTCTGATTGCCACCACAGACGGACCGATGTCTCCGATGCAGCTGATCCCAACCTCTACTATCCTACGGCTCCCTCATCGCTACACCACTCGTCTTCTGTGCCTGCTGATCAGCAACCTGTGGCCGCTCCTCCCCGCAAGCTACAATTTTTGTACATCCAGGTACACCTGTTCTATGACTGTATGCTGAATGTCCGTATATTTGGGATGAATACTTACTTCTGGTACATACCACCTGTACTTCTGTATGACGCTCCCTGCTTCTCTCCTCTTCTCCCGATCTGATGAACTGTCGATCCCCCCTTTTTTCTCTTTTTTTTTTTATGCTTCATTCAGATCTCGCTTACAGGTTGTATTGCTCTCCAAGATTGTGGTTATTCCTGACATGCTAATGTTCCGACAGTGTTGTGATTATTGTTCCTTGCTTCAGTCTTTGGATGCTATGTGACAACATTCTCAATGCCATATTCTACCTGTTAGAGCATGACTTTTTAATGTTAGCGTTCGCTTTGAATATTTTCAATGAGATCCCTGTATTGTCATACACTTGTCCTCATGCGATTTTGTTACTTACGCCTAATTACCTCTTAGGCATCTATTCACTCTCACCTACTCAGCCTCCCCTTGCCTCCATGGTCTAGCCTACTGTACTCCATCACTCACTCCCCGAACGTCGGTTTATTGTCACTCTCTCTAATTAGGCAACATAGTCGGGCAATAGGGAGATTTCACCCGAATCTACTTACTATCCTCCCATCTTCTTCTGGTCGGTTCCAACCCCATCACAGAGGTGTCTGGTGGTACGTTTACGTATAAACGTACCAGATCTCCCACAGACACCCTGATAACTACCGAAATTGTATTTATTTTTTTTTACCTTTTTTTTTTTTTCTCTCTGAGATCCGAGGGTATATTTATACCCTCCCTCTCTTCGGTTTTTCTACGTGGTTTTGCCACTTCAAGATTAGGGATGAGCCGAACACACCCCCCGTTCGGCTCGCACCAGAACCCGCGAACGGACCTAAAGTCCATGCGAGCTTTAGAACCCTATTAGTTATAATGGATGCGAACGTTCGAAATTAAAAGTGCTCATTTTAAAGGCTAATATGCATGTTAATGTCATAAAAAGTGTTTGGGGACCTGGGTCCTGCCCCAGGGGACATGTAGCAATGCAAAAAAAAAAATTTAAAACGGCCGTTTTTTCAGGAGCAGTGATTTTAATAATGCTTAAATTGAAACAATAAAAGTGTAATATTCCTTTAAATTTCGTACCTGGGGGGTGTCTATAGTATGCCTGTGAAGGGGCGCATGTTTCCCGTGTTTAGAACTGTCTCTGCGCAAAGTGTCATTTTTGAAAGTAAAAAAGCTATTTAAAATCACTCGCGGCTAATGTTAATTCACGGCTCCCGTAACACAGAGAACAGTGATTCATTGAAACTCATTCATAAAAAAAAGTCATTGATAAAAAATAAAAAAAAATGAAAAAAAAAAAAAAGCGTAGGGGTCACCCCAAATTCAATTACCAGGCCCTTCAGGTCTGGGATGGATATTAAGGGAAACCCCAGCCAAAAAAAAAAAAAAAAAATGGCGTAGGGTCCCCCTCAAAATCCATACCAGACCCTTGAGGTCTGGTATGGATTTTAAGGGGAACCCTAGCCAAAAAAAATGGCGTGGGGTCCCCCTCAAAATCCATACCAGACCCTTATCCGAGCACGCAACCTGGCAGGCCGCAGGAAAAGAGGGGGGATGAGAGCGGCCCCCCCTCTCGCCTGAACCATACCAGGCCACATGCCCTCAAACATTGGGAGGATGCTTTGGGGGTCTAAGACCCCTAAAGCACCTTGTCCCCATGTTGATGAGGACAAGGGCCTCTTCCCCACAACCGTACCCGGTGGTTGTGGGGGTCTGCGGGCGGGGGGCTTATCGGAAACTGGAAGCCCCCTTTAACAAGGGGACCCCCAGATCCCGGCCCCCCCCCCCCCCCTGTGTGAAATGGTAAGGGGGTACAAAAGTACCCCTACCATTTCACCAAAAAAGTGGCAAAAATGGTAAAAATGACAGGAGACAGTCTTTGACAATTCCTTTATTAAAATCTTCTTTCTTCTTTCTTCATCCTTCGGTTTCTTCATCTTCTCCTTCCTTCATCTTCTTCCATCTTCTTCTTCCATTTTCTTCTTCCTCCGATCGGCTTCTTCTTGCGCTGGTCTTCTCGTCCTTCTCGTCCGGCATCTTCTTCCGTCGGCGTCGGCGTCGGTGTCGGTGTCTTCTTGGGCCGCTCCGCGCAATGGGAGGCTCCCGCTGTGTGAGGCTCCGCTCCATCTGACAGGTCTTTTAAAACGGAGGGCACCTGGTGACCCCGCCCCCCTCTGACGTCATGGGGAAAGCCATCATGGAATTCCCCATGACGTCCCTGTGCGTCAGAGGGGGCGGGGTCACCAGGTGCCCTCCATTATAAAAGACCTGTCAGACGGAGCGGAGCCTCACACAGTGGGAGCCTCCCATTGCGCGGAGCGGCCCAAGAAGAGACAGAGACACCGACGCCGACGCCGACGGAAGAAGATGCTGGACGAGAAGGACGAGAAGACCAGCGCAAGAAGAAGCGGATCGGAGGAAGAAGAAAATGGAAGAGAAGATGGAAGAAGATGAAGGAAGGAGAAGATGAAGAAACCGAAGGATGAAGAAAGAAGAAAGAAGATTTTAATAAAGGAATTGTCAAAGACCGTCTCCTGTCATTTTTACCATTTTTGCCACTTTTTTGGTGAAATGGTAGGGGTACTTTTGTACCCCCTTACCATTTCACACAGGGGGGGGGGGGGGGGGATCTGGGGGTCCCCTTGTTAAAGGGGGCTTCCAGATTCCGATAAGCCCCCGCCCGCAGACCCCCACAACCACCGGGCACGGTTGTGGGGAAGAGGCCCTTGTCCTCATCAACATGGGGACAAGGTGCTTTAGGGGTCTTAGACCCCCAAAGCATCGTCCCAATGTTGAGGGCATGTGGCCTGGTACGGTTCAGGCGAGAGGGGGGGGCGCTCTCGTCCCCCCTCTTTTCCTGCGGCCTGCCAGGTTGCGTGCTCGGATAAGGGTCTGGTATGGATTTTGAGGGGGACCCCACGCCATTTTTTTTTGGCTAGGGTTCCCCTTAAAATCCATACCAGACCTCAAGGGTCTGGTATGGATTTTGAGGGGGACCCTACGCCATTTTTTATTTTTTTTTTTGGCTGGGGTTCCCCTTAATATCCATCCCAGACCTGAAGGGCCTGGTTATTAAATTTGGGGGGTCCCCTACGCTTTTTTTTTGTTTTTTATTAATGAATGACAGTTCTCTGTGTTACAGGAGCCATCAATTCATTAGCCGCGAGTGATTTTAAATAGCTTTTTTCCTGCAAAAATTACACTTTTTTGCAGGGAAAGTTCTAAGCACAGGAAACCTGCCCCCTTCACAGGCCACCTATAGACACTCCCCCAGATGTGATACTGCAATGCTGTTCTAACAGCATACACACACATATCCCCAGAAATAAAGCACATATTGTCAGCAGCACACTAACACGCTGACACGCTGACACTGACTGAAACATAATATGCGAGGCCGCCGGCGCGGCGGCCTCTTATACCGTGGGGCGTGTACTAAAGCCCCTGAGCTATAATTGGCTACAGGCATCCTGCCTGTAGCCAATTATGGCTCTCCTCGCTGCCGGCGCTGTGATTGGCCAAGCATGCGGGGTCACAGTGCATGCTTGGCCAATCATCAGCCAGCATTGCACTGCGCGGGCCGCAATGCATTGCGGGGCCGCTCACATCACACGAATTTGATGCGAGCGGCCCCAATAGTTCTGGGCTCGCCGAGCGAGCGAACACCCGGTGCTCGATTCGAACATGGGTTCGAATCGAACACCGGGCTCATCCTTATTCAAGATATCATAGCTATAGTTTTGCACTCGTGCTTTGTGTTTTGGGGTTTTTTTTTTTTCTTCTTTTTTACTCTGGTTATAACACGTACCAACGATACCCGATGGCGAATACACTGCCATCCACTTCCACCACTCGCTCACATCCGCAAAACCATAACCAGCTCAAACTCTATTCTATTAACATACAAGGCCTTAACACTCCTGAAAAGCGTTCTCTTCTGCTATCTACCTTGCATAAATCCAAATTTCACATTGCCCTAGTACAGGAAACCCACTTCAGATCAGATAACATTCCAAAACTACAGAATCACCACTTTCCACTGGCTTTCCACGCCTCTAACGATGTAGCCAAATCCAAAGGGGTTTCGATATTAATCTCTAGACATTGCCCAATTCAAGACATAACGACTCAATCAGATGCACAAGGGAGGTTCCTCTTTCTCAAGGGCATGATTCACAAAAAAACCATCACTATTGCTAATATCTACGCACCAAACTTTCATCAAGTAACTTTTTTTAGAGATACACTCAGATTATTAACACTGTTTCAAGCTGGCACCCTTATACTTGGGGGTGATTTTAACGTAGCTCTAAACCCCACTCTGGACTCTTCCAATGGCTCCTCTTCCCTACCTTACAAGGCACTCAGGGCAATTAAAATGGAACTGCATGATCTTTTACTCCATGATACTTGGCGTACCCTTCATACCAATGTCAAGGATTTTACTTTCTTTTCTGCTCCTCACAACAAGCATTCCAGATTAGATAATTTTTTTCTTTCACAACCTGGTCTCTCTTACCTCACTAAAGCCACCATTGAGCCCATGATATTGTCAGATCATAACCCAATTACGTTATTGCTCTCATTGCCCGTTACACAGACTGCATCTTGCACGTGGCGGTTAGACGATTCTCTGCTCTCAGACTCTGACGTACTACACCAACTTTCCACCCATATATCTCAATACTTTACCGAAAATGCGACCTCTGACGTGGATCCTGTAACGCTATGGGCCGCACATAAATGTGTCTTGAGAGGACGCTTGACTTCTCTGGCTTCAGCTCGTGCTAAACAACGTAAAGCTTACATTGACTCCCTGACCCAACGCATACGAGTCCTGGAAAGGACTCATAAAGCCTCGCGTGCGACGGCCACTTTGACTGAACTGAACCAAACTAGAACTGACCTCTTAGAAGTGTTACACAAATCACTGAGACGTAAATATGCATTGACACAGAAGGTTTTCTATGAGTTCAGTAATAAGTCAGGTAAGATGTTAGCCAGAGCATTACAAACCAGGAAAGCTTCCCACACAATCCACATGCTAAAAACTGCAAAGGGGTCCACTGTCACTAAAACTGAGGACATCGCCCAACAATTTGTTCAATACTTCTCGAACCTTTACAACCTTCCCAAATTACCTAACACTTCCTGCCAGTCGGATAGAACTAACCTGATTCAAGCATTTCTACATCAACATTCCCCGACCCCCCTCTCCGCTGATGACGCCACTAGTCTTGACTCCCCAATCTCTGTGGATGAGGCGTCACAGGCTTTGAAACAACTGAAACCCGGGAAATGCCCAGGCCCCGATGGGCTCACCACAGGTTACTTCAAGTCCTTCCGTGAACCCTTAATACCCCACTTTATAAATGCATTCAACACATTTTCCTCCAACCCTGCGACCACTAGAGACCTCTTGGAAGCCCACATTACCCTTATTCCTAAGCCGAACAAAGATGTCACTCTGGTTTCTAACTATAGACCAATCTCGTTGCTTAACGTGGATGTTAAGTTATACGCAAAGATTATAGCAAATCGCCTACAACCCCTCATACCCAAACTGATTAATCTTGACCAGGTGGGTTTTGTCTCTGGCAGAGAAGCCAGAGACAACACCATAAAAGCTAGAAACATACACCATTTGATGACCTCCACCGCCACTAAAGGTTTTTTCTTGTCCTTGGATGCGGAGAAGGCGTTCGACAGGGTGGCATGGGACTACATGGAAGCCACGCTACGTGCAGTAGGTATACCGCAATCTCTGATTACTATGATAATGGCTCTGTACTCATCACCTACTGCAAAAATTAGAGTGAATGGTCACCTGTCGAGCGCCTTCTCCGTCTCTAATGGAACACGTCAGGGATGTCCGCTTTCACCCCTGTTATTCATAATCACCTTAGAACCCTTTCTCCGTAAAATTAGAGCGAACCCGGATATCGTTGGCATATCTGTTAGACACAAAACCTACAAAGTGGCGGCATATGCCGATGATATCCTTTTATTTCTGTCCAACCCCTTGATCACCATCCCAAACCTCCTTAACGAATTCTCCCTGTTTAAGGAACTGTCCAACCTCCTGATTAATTTCAAAAAATCTCATGCCCTTAACATTTCCCTTCCTTCTACTCTGGTCGCACATTGTAAGGCTGTTTTCCCCTTCCTATGGGATCCCGTGGCCATAACGTATCTGGGTATCCGGTTGCCTACCAACCTATCCGATTTATACTCTCTTAACTTCTTGCCCACATTAAATAACATCCAATCCGATCTCTTACAATGGAACCGTGGCACGTTCTCCTGGTTCGGGAGGATTGCTATTCTAAAAATGAATGTGCTTCCCAGAATCCTTTACTTATTGCAAACCATCCCGATCAAAATCCCCCCTTCCTTTCACCTTTCCTTTAAACGAATGTGTAGGACTTTCATTTGGGCTTCCAAATCTCCGAGACTCAACTGGCATAGACTGACACTACCCAAACTACAGGGTGGTGTGGGTCTACCAGACCTGCAGAAATATCAATGGGCCTGTCATATGTCCAGGATTGTTGACTGGCACGTACACGCCACTTGCAAAGATTAGGTTCAACTCGAACAATCGATTACTGACATTCCACTACAACACTTCCCGTGGTTACCCAACTCTCACGCTCCTAAAGAGTTGCTTCTCCATCCACTGGTTGGTGCCACTCTCATGTATGCCCGCCTAGCTAACAACCAGTCCAAAATCCTGCACGCCCCGGGTCCCATGACTCCAATGTCTCTCAATCCCGACTTTCCTGCTGGTCTCACTCGACGAAGCTCCTCTCCCGGGGCCCCCAATGTTACTCCTAGGGCTCGGAACTTTTTTACCAACGGTGAGCTCTCTACCCACCACTCTCTATCCCAATCTTTCCCAGATTACCATATTTCTTTCTTTAACTATTTACAACTCCGACACTTTTTCCTACATTGCAAACCTGTCATACCCTGGCATCATGACTTCACGCCTTTTGAAACCCTTTGTCTCCAGCAGTAACCTCAAAAACACGTCATTTCTTTGACCTACTCATCCCTTTTTTCCACCTATGATATCAAAGCTGACGCTTTAGTTTGTAAGTGGGAATCTGATCTTGATATGGACCTCACACCTCAGGAATGGGGTAAAATGTATACACACATACACAAAGGCTCGCTCAATGTCTCCGTCCAAGAAAATCGTTACAAACTTTTCTCAAAATGGTACAGGACTCCCCACCTCATTCATAAAATGCACCCGAGCGTATCCCCACTATGTTGGCGCTGCAATGCTGCCCCAGGTTCCCTCTTACATGTTTGGTGGGAATGCCCACTCATTCACACCTTTTGGACAGACATACATGCTCTCATTCGCCAAATCACTACCTACGAGATCCCGTTCACCCCTGCCCGCTTTCTGCTACACCACACATCTTCTTCCGTTAGCTCATACAAACGCTCCCTCATGATTCATCTTCTTAATGCCGCTAATCAATGCCTCCCAGTCCATTGGAAGAGTCCCACATCTCCCACAATTGCCGAGTGGACCCGCAGGGTCGACAAAGTGGAGGAAATGGAATGCCTCATTCACCAGGCCAAAGACAACCTCACACAACATGAACATACTTGGGCTTGCTGGAAACACTTCCGATCATCTCCTCCACCCGCCCTGCCTACTACCCTGGCACACCCCTCTTGAACCTTCAGAGATTGATATCGAAATACCGTAATGTTGCTACTGTTACCTGACCTATCGGTCTACCACCACGTCTTCCCTTCCTCTACCACTGGAGTACTCTAGCGTAATATCGGGTGCACCACAACCCTTATTTTTACTTAATTGTTCTTGAACCCTCCTCCGGTCACAGCAAGTCCCCTCTTATGGGTGACTGGGGGAGGTGCATCCTAAGGTGCCCCCTATTTATCCCCTTTCCTCTATACTCTCCTGCTTTGCGTAACATGATCCCTTGTATTACCGATGTGATAGGTTATTTGTCAGTAGGGTTTACACCTATTCTAATATCTGTTTACACACTTCTCTTAAGTTACATTGCTCGTGTTACCTCTTATGTCTTTTATCTTGCCTATAGCCATTCGTGGCCCTCCCATGTCTCATCACCTATTTACAACAATGATCTTGTACTTGAAACACACTAGACTGTTGTATGCACGCTGTAATGTTCGTTACCGATGTTTTACTGTTTAGCATGTATTTCCCAGCTAATTTGACTTGTACTGTTTGAAAACTTTAATAAAATCTTTTGAAAAAAAAAAAAAATGAGGTGCTAATTGGATCTGAAATGGTTTGTAGTAGGGAAATCAGGCCCAGGTGCCTTCCCGGGCTGGGTTTCAGAAATGGCATTTGTCAGCTCTTCTACAGTAATAGGCTGGGATAACTCCTCTCTGTCCTCTGCTGTAAGGGAAGAAAGGTTAGCTTCCTGGAGGTATTTACGGATGGCAGGGATAGAAGTAGGTGACATACCGGAGGAAGAGGTCGAATCCAGATTATAGAGTTTAGAATAAAAATCATGGGGTGCGTGGTTTGGCTTAGCAGGAAGATGGCCGCATAATTCCGGAGCTCCCGCCGCTGTCAGCCATCAGTCACTCTGCCCAGAGGTAATTTCACCCAAAACCGCAGCCCGACCATGGGAACGGCACCCCGACACTCCTCAGCATCTCGTTTCCGCTCCCCCCACAAACAACAAGGGGGTGTGAGCCAGAACATTCCTGAAATGTTCAGGACACAGAGGAAAACATGGCGGTGTCCCGCCACAGGCTGCCTCAGAGTACCTCACCTTCACTATCAGGATCCCCACCCAAACCTTGCATGACGGGCCCCTCTATGTCGGGAAACAATGACAATCTTCCTCCACAGCACCTCAGTATTCAGGACCTGAAAACTATTGCAGCTGACATAAAGGATACCCTGTCAGCCTCCATCTCAGAGCTGATGCTGGATATACATGCGCTGGCTTACAGGGTCCATGAGGTAGAAAGGGTCATAGCACAGCAGGACACGGCCCTCCACAGGACCTCCAGGAAAGTTGACTAACACACCCTACAACTAAGGGATCTCCAGAGGCACATGAAGGACCTCAACAACAGATGCTGCCGCCATAACCTCAGAATCAGAGGTTTGCCTGAATCAGTAGGTGCGGAACAACTCTCCTCCTCAGTCACAAGCTTGTTCAATGGGCTGCTTAACAGACAGCCTCAATCTGTGATCGAGATGGAAAGTATACACAGGGCCTTCAGGCCCAAGGGGAGGGAGACAGACCTCCCTAGGGACATTATTTTCTGCATTGTGGATTACAAATTAAAAGAGGAAATACTGAGACAAGCAAGGGGCAAACAACAACTCATACATGAAGGAGTCACCATCCAGATCTTTCAGGATCTATCTGCTGTCACGCTCCAGAACTGAATGAATCTGAAACCTCTCCTGGACATCTTACGCTCTGATGCCACGTACACACGACCTGACTTTTCGGCCGGACTTAGTCCGGCGGACAATCCGCAGGACTTTCCAGCGGAGGTCAATCTGCCAGAGTTTTGGCGGAGGTCCGCCGGACTTTTACACCGAGTAAAGTCCGTTTATTTAGAACGTGACTCCAGGTAGATGGGACTAGCGAAGGAAGTCAATGCCGCCGCCTCGATCGGCGAGATTGACACCTCGCTAGCCCCGTCACCTGGTATGGATTTAAAGGGGAATCCCTACGCTGAAAAAATGGCGTGGGGGTCCCCCCAAATCCATATCAGGCCCTTATCCGAGCACGCCGCCTGGCCGATTAGGAAAGGGGGTGGGGACGAGCGAGCGCCCCCCCTCCTGAGCCATACCAGGCCGCGTGCCCTCAACATGGGGGGGTGCCTTGGGGAAAGGGGGCTCTGCGGCCCCCCACCCCAAAGCACCTTGTCTACATGTTGATGAGGACAAGGGCCTCTTCCCGACAATCCTGGCTGTTGGTTGTCGGGGTCTGCAGGGGGGGGGCTTATCGGAATCCGGGAGCCCCCTTCAATAAGGGGGCCCCCAGATCCCCCCCCCCTATGTGAATGAGTATGGGGTACAGCAAGAAGACCCCCCAAGACGGAAGAAGATGGAAGCTGTGTAATAAAGTATTTTAAAAACATGTGTTGTGTTTTTATTTACACTTTTTTCCCTTAGGTGAATGGGTAGGGGTACATCGTACCCCATACTCATTCGCTTGCTTGTCCCCACCCCTTTCCTGACCGGCCGGGCTGCGTGCTCGGATAAGGGCCTGATATGGATTTGGGGGGACCCCCACGCCATTTTTTCTGCGTAGGGGTTCCCCTTTAAATCCATACCAGGTGACGGGGCTAGCAAGGTGTCAATCATCCGATCTAGGCGGTGGCATTGACTTCCTTCATTAGTCCCGTCTACCTGGAGTCACGTTATAATGAACGGACTTTACTCCGTGTGTGGGTAAGTCCGTTAATTTCAAAAGTCCCGCGGACTAGCACACAGACGGCCGGATTGTCCGCCGGACTGCTGAGTCCGGCAGACAGTTTTGAGTCAAAACTTCTTACTAAGTCCGCCGGACTTTTGGGAAGAAAAAGTCCGCGGGAGCCCACACACGGTCGGATTGTACAGCGGACTCTAGTCCGGTGGACAATCCTGCCGGATAGTCCGATCATGTATACGGGGCATAAGGGGATCCATTATAGATGGAAATTTCCCTTCTGCCTCTCTGCCATGCACCAGGGCCACACTGCACTACTGAAAGTACCTGAAGACCTACGTCCATTTTGTGACACCCGGAGGATGCTGGGACTGTGACATCACAGGGGGGCGGGGTCACCATGTGACATGAGCATGTGACCCTGTCCCCTTGTCCCTATATAAGTCCCAGCACAGCGCGGATCTGGCATTCCGGCCAGAGACAGCGGCGGGTCAACATCGGAAGAAGAAGAAGAAGGCGGCGCCGGCGACGCGGAAAACGACGACCGCGGCAAGAACAGAAGAGACCCCCGAAGGCGGATCGAGACCCCCAGACGACGGCGTCGACGACGAAGAAGGTAGCCGGCCTCCTCTGCTCGGTAAAAGAGCTAGGTAAATGTCAGAGGAGTCCGGCGAGAAGACCCCCAAGACGGAAGAAGACCCCCGGAGCAGTGCAATAAAATATTTTTTCAAAATTGTGTGTTTTTTTTCTTTACATTTTTACACCTTAGGTGAATGGGTAGGGGTACATTGTACCCCATACTCATTCACATAGGGTGGGGGGCTGGGATCTGGGGGCCCCCTTATAAAAGGGGGCTCCCGGATTCCGATAAGCCCCCGCCCGCAGACCCCGACAACCAACGGCCAGGGTTGTCGGGAAGAGGCCCTTGTCCTCATCAACATGGGGACAAGGTGCTTTGGGGTGGGGGGCCGCACGGCCCCCCTTTCCCCAGGGCACCCCCCGTGTTGAGGGCACGCGGCCTGGTATGGCTCAGGAGGGGGGGTGCTCGCTCGTCCCCACCCCTTTCCTGGCCTGCCGGGCTGCGTGCTCGGATAAGGGTCTGAGATGGATTTGGGGGGGACCCCCCACGCCGTTTTTTCGGCATGGGGATTCCCTTTAAATCCATGCCAGGTGACGGGGCTAGCGCGGAGGCATTCACTGCCTTCGCTAGCCCCGTCTACCTGCAGTTACGTTCTAAATGAACGGACTGCTCCGTGTGTGGGCAAGTCCGTTCATTTTCAAAAGTCCCGCAGACTTTTTCCCGCGGATTGTCCGCCGGAGAAGTCCGGGCGTGTGGGCAAGTCACATGCTCGGAAGTCCGGGCGTGTGTGGGCAAGTCCCCCTCGGAAAGTCCGGCGGACAAAGTCCGAACGTGTGTACGCGGCTGTGACGGACCTCGTACCCAAGATGTCCGCCGTAACTGCTTCCTCTGTCCGGTACCACACAATCCAAGACCCCCTTAGCTTACCCAGTCACCAGACAACACCAGTGTAGGGTACATCAGGAATGAATCTTTATTTGACATGTCACACTTATATACAGTTGACAGATGACTCAAGCCTAACCTAATTAGCATGAGCTAATTATCTTAATCAACACTGGGCTCCTTCATTCAATTGCAGGGTTAATTAGCACACACAACAATAGGTGAAACACTTCTACAAGCCAGACTATACTCAATTACATAACACAGGTGGCTGGAGTTCATGAGTCATGACATTAGCGTCTCTTGCTAATATGCCAAATACACATACAGATTCTATGTGTATTGGGGGGCCAGCATGGACCTGAATCCAAGTACCACCAGCTCAGGGGTCCCAGGCCTGCAGCTCAAAGAGCACTGTTCCCCCAAATGCCAGGGCCCATAATCCCAAGGCAACAGGCTCGCACTCAGTCCCCTCCAACAGCCTGTGTCTCGGCCAGGTCCGTCACATTTCTCCCCTTTCGGCAGGAGACTAACACGGGAGGAGACCCCAGACGGGTTGACTCCGAAGTTAGTCAGTGGTTCCAGTCCTCTAATGCCTGTACCCACACAGTACCCCAAACAAATTGTTCCAAACAGAGCACTCACCCAGCCAACCTCTGCCTCTCTCAAAGAACATATCTGCCGCTGGGGAGAGGACAGGGTGACTGGGCTCACTCCATCCTGCTGTTGGGGATCTGGGCCGACCGCCCAGCATCCCTGGGTTATACTGGTGGAGACTGCATTCCCATCCACCTTTACAGGGAATCTGTGCTGTTTTAGTTGCGGGCAGAGGCCAGCAGCGCTCTGTTCCATTGCCAGCAGTTCAGCTGGGTGTAGGAGCTTCCCTACATCATCTCCTCCAGCTAACTGTTGGGGAGAGAGGCCGACTGCCCCGGCTTCCTGGAACTCCACAGTTGTTGCTGGTGCTGGACAGAGGTGGGTAGCACTCTGCCCTGTTGCCAGCACTTCTGCTGGGGACTCCACATCCTCCGCTTTGGCAAACCATTGGGTCAGGAGGCTGGCTTCCTCCACTCCCACATCTGGCTGCTGGGACAACATGTCTCTGGTACTGTCTCCCAGGTGCACAAATCTTTGCTGGGGAGGAAAGATCGCTTTCTCCACCCTGGCCAACTGTTGGGGAGGGACGACAAACACCTCCTCTCCCTTCTCCCCCTGTATCTGCTGCTGGGAAGTGATTGCCACCTTCTCATCCTGAGCCTCCATAACTGCCACCAGTGTGGGGCAGAGGTCTTGGACCCTCTGTCCGGTGACCTGCGCTTCAGCTGGGGAAGTTCCTTGTAACTCCACAGATACTGCTGTTGGTGCTGGGCAGAGCTCAGTGAAGTTTGGCCCTAATACCAGCTCTTCTGATGGAGGCTCATGAGGTTGTTTTTCCTCAGCAGAAAAGTCTATTAAATCCCCAGTCTCTACAACTGATGGCTGGGGATAGAGGTTCACCACCTGTCCGTGGAACCTAGAAGATGCCATCGGTGCTGGGCAGAGGTTAGCAGAGCTCTGCCCTGTTGTCAGCACTTCCTGCATCCGCCATAAGACCTACGCGTCCATAGCTGCGGGGGCAGGTGGGCAAAGCACTCTGTTACTATGCCACATCGCCGACTCTTCAGCCAGGATTTCAGAGCTGTCTGCTGGTATTTCCTCATAGTCCCAGGCAAAGGGAGCCCCACCCTGCTGCTGAGCAGTGTCTAGCAGCTGTATGTAGGCGATCTCAAGCTCCCATTCCTGAGCGGCCAGGAACTCCAAATCTTCCTGTGCCCAGAGCACTTCCGAGACGTTCAATCTTTGCTCTCTGTGCTCCATTATTTCCTCCAAACGCCACTCCAGATCACTCCCAAAGTCGGGGTCCTCGGACAGCCTCCAGTACAACAATCCCAGGCCATTATAATCAAAGCCTTCCGTGGGTCTGTCATCTGCTGTCCACGGGCACACTTGGGCTACATACCACCGGAGGGCTCTGTAGCTCTCGTCCAAACGCATTTCTGCCCGGATCAGCCTGCTTAACTCAGCTGTCCACTCCTGCTTCGGTTGTTCCCCCAATAACAACATTCGTACTTCATACTGCGACCAGTACCTTACATGGATGGAGGGGAGAACTTTTCCCTGGTGTCGCTGCTCACAGGCTAGCGCTTCTTTCCAGAGTTGTAGGCGAACAGAATCATACCATCCCAGCAGGACCTGCACCGATACTGGTCCTCTGTGCTGTATCCGCATCTCTCGCAACCTCCTTCCGAATTCCTCTTCCATGACGTATCTGTACCTCTGCTATCCGGGCCTTGGATCCAGGTGATGGTTTGGATGTGTTCACGACAAGGAAGCACGATCCCACCGCTGCCAGCCAATTGTGACGGACCTCGTACCCAAGATGTCCGCCGTAACTGCTTCCTCTGTCCGGTACCACACAATCCAAGACCCCCTTAGCTTACCCAGTCACCAGACAACACCAGTGTAGGGTACATCAGGAATGAATCTTTATTTGACATGTCACACTCATATACAGTTGACAGATGACTCAAGCCTAACCTAATTAGCATGAGCTAATTATCTTAATCAACACTGGGCTCCTTCATTCAATTGCAGGGTTAATTAGCACACACAACAATAGGTGAAACACTTCTACAAGCCAGACTATACTCAATTACATAACACAGGTGGCTGGAGTTCATGAGTCATGACACTAGCGTCTCTTGCTAATATGCCAAATACACATACAGATTCTATGTGTATTGGGGGGCCAGCATGGACCTGAATCCAAGTACCACCAGCTCAGGGGTCCCAGGCCTGCAGCTCAAAGAGCACTGTTCCCCCAAATGCCAGGGCCCATAATCCCAAGGCAACAGGCTCGCACTCAGTCCCCTCCAACAGCCTGTGTCTCGGCCAGGTCCGTCACAGCGGCATTACAGTTGCAGAATACTGCCATTTATAAGTTTTAACGATATATTAATGTTTTGGATGATGTTATTGAAGATGTTCCTTCTGACATATAAGTTTCATTTTTCATAGGCACTGTGCTTTCTCACTTTGCTAGCATAAAGACACAGGTAGCGCTTACTTGTACCACACTGTACACGGACCATAACTTTTAGGTTGCAGAACACAACAAAGACCCTGGAATAAGAACAACAGCAGGGAGACAGGGATATGTCTCTGTGCTATGGCTGCAAACTTTCACCACACACTTAGGAAGGTCACACATAAATCCATTCACTCTGCTTTTATATATTACCTTTGCACTATCTCAGCAATATACCCATGCCCAAATGATATACCTCCACCCATAGGAACCAACACTTGATAGCAGTGGGTCACCCCACACTCTTGTAGACTCTTCTCTGCCAGTTAATTTTCAACCTCCACTGTTGATGGGGAGAAGGGCCTCATCCCCACAACCCTTACCCGGTGGTTGTGGGGGTCTGCGGGTGGGGGGCTTATTGGAATCTGGAAGCCCCCTTTAACAAGGGGACCCCCAGATCCTGCCCCCCGTGTGAAATGGTAACACATGTACCCCTACCATTTCACAAAAAATATGTGAAAATTAAAAAAAAAAACACAAGACACGGCTTGGGAACAAGTCCTTTATTAAAAAAATAAACAAATAAAAGTTTCCCACAAAGTCTTCTTCTCTCGCTCCGACGGACCGAAAAAAAAAAGCTGCACGCCGCCTATGATCTGCCTCCATGGGAGGCACCCACCGTAATGACCGGCCTCTCAGGTGACAATTCTTTTATAACTGAGGGCGAGGCCACATGATGACATCGCCAAGTGACCCCTCCCCCCTCTGATGCACGGGGACATCCCTATGGCAGGGTCACCTGGCGATGTCATTGTGTGGCCCCACCCTCCACCTGAGATGCCAGTCATTACGGCGGGTGCCTCCCATGGAGGCAGATCATATGCAGCGTGCAGCTTTTTTTTTCTGTCCGTTGCAGCGAGAGAAGAAGAAGAAGAAGTCTTTGTGGGACACTTTTTTTTTTTTTTTAATAAAGAACTTGTCCCAAGCTGTGTCTTGTGTTTTTTTACCATTTTCACAAATTTTTTGTGAAATGGTAGGGGTTCCCCAGTTACCATTTCACACAGAGGGGGCTGGGATCTGGGGGTCCCCTTGTTAAAGGGGGCTTCCAGATTCCAATAAGCCCCCCGCCCGCAGATTCCCACAACCAGGGTTGTGGGGATTAGGCCCCCAAAGCACCATCCCCATGTTGAGGGCATGTTGCCTGGTACACTTCAGGAGGGGGGGCGCTCTCTCGTCCCCCCTCTCCTGCGGCCTGCCAGGTTGCGTGCTCGGATAAGGGTCTGGTATTGATTTTTGGGGGACCCCACGCCATTTTTTTATTTTGGCGCAGGGTTCCCCCTAAAACATTTTTTTTTACATTTTGGTGCGGGGGTTCCCCCTAATATCCATACCAGACCTGAAGGGCCTGGTATGGAATTTGGGGGGACCCCCACGCATTTTTTTTTTTATTTTGGTTCGGGGGTTCCCCTGTGGGGGAATCCCATGCCGTTTTTATCAATGAACTTTTATGTGTATTGCCGGGACTGACAATTCATTATAGCCGCGAGTACTTTTAAATTACTTTTTTCCTTTAGAAATGTAATTTTGCTCTCGGACTGTTCTAAACACAGGAAACATGTGCCCCTTTACAGGCATACTATAGACACCCCCCAGGTATGAAATTTAAAGGAATATTTCACTTTTATTGTTTCACTTTAAGCATTATTAAAATCACTGCTCCAGAAAGAAAGTTCATAAAACTTTTTTTTGCATTGATACATGTCCCCTGGGGCAGGACCCAGGTCCCCAAACACTTTCTATGACAATACCATGCATATAAGCCTTTACAATTTTTGATTTCTCCCATAGACTATTAAAGGGTGTTCTGCGGCTTTTAAATTGTTCACTATTCGGCAAACAGGTGAATATCCAACGTTCGAGTCGAATGTAAGTTGGGCTCATCCCTAGTCAGAAGTTTGAAGTTTTGTATTAGATACAATTCTGAATAATACTATAGTGTTTTTGTGTATTTTCTGTTATCTGATGTTTCCAAATAGGCAAAAGTAAAATACATAAAAAAAATAATAAATCAAAATTTAAAACAGTATACTGTCTTTTTACAATTTGATGCCGCTATTTGGAATTTTTCTATCGTCTAAGAACAAAAAAAAAAAATCCTGAGATATACCTAGAACACAAGGAAAATGTGTCTTTGCATTTTTTCTCACTTAGGGGGAGTTTATATTTTTTGCAGCATGTACAAGCATGATTACTAACCATGGTCATGCATAATATGATAAAAAAAATTAAAATAAAGAACAAAAAAATAAAACTTCTATTTTTTTTACATTTTTGTCCTTTTCATCACTTTTTGTACAGTTTTGATGTTAGTTAGATAGTAAAATAAAATGGATTAAAACAGCAACTTTCATACTTTTAACACTGGGCTAAAATGTTATATTGCTCTCTATTATTTAAATGCTTTAGATTGATGTTTGGACTGATTTTTTTTTTTGTTTTTTTAAACATAAAAATATGCAAAAACACTTTTATATTATTACAATATTCAACTGACAGGTTAAAAAGTGACACACTGATAATGAGGCTATTAGAAACAATATTACTTTTGCATTATATCAGAAGAGTGCACTACCTTATGAGGTTGTATCCATGCCTTCAAATGACAATGGCAATCACCATTCTTTAGTACTTGTGCATGCTGTGGAAGAGTTTGCAGACATGCCAACTGCAATAAGCAATGTGGTTATATACAGACCATTTCACTTTACTGCATTTTCCTTATGTTACGCTCTAGTTAATTAAACCCACTCAATTAAATTAGGAAAAATCTGTCAAATATAAGTCTTTACATGCAGTTCAAGAAGTTAATACTCTAAGGCCCCTTTCACACTGGGGCGGTGAGCCGCGGTGACGGTAAAGCAGCGCTATATTTAGCGCTGCTTTACCGTCGTTTTTACCGCGGTTTTCGGCCGCTCGCGGTGCGGTTTTACCCCCCGCGAGCGGCCGAAAAAGGGTTAAACACCCCCCGCAGAGCGCCGCCGTAGCGGCGCTTTGCGGCGGTATTGCCGCGGTTTTACCGCGGTCTCCCATTCTTTTCAATGGGAAGGAGCGGTATAGGAGCGGTGAACACACCGCTCCTATCCCGCTCCAAAGATGCTGCTAGCAGGACTTTTTTTGTCATCCTGCTAGCGCACCGCTCCAGTGTGAAAGCCCGCCGGCTTTCACACTGGAGTTAAAGGGGCAGGATTTTTTCATGCGGTGAACAGGCGCTATTTTTAGCGCTGCACCGCATGAAAAACGCCCCAGTGTGAAAGGGGCCTAAATGTTGAAGCCTGCCTTTACACTCATATCTTCCACACATTATTATTTGTTTATAACTATGATGTTTCCTCACTTGCCAGTAGGAATATGTATGAGACAGGATGGGGTAAGCAAACTTTGAATCTACCAAGAAGTCCCTGAGCTTTACCAAGCAGAACTGCCCAGGATTTGGTTGAAACAGGTGTGGTAGTGAGGTACCCCACCAGTGTTTGGACGGAGGATTCTCAACTAGGCAGGTTGAGGGGCTCCAGTTTATTTGTTTATTTGGAAGGAAACTGGCTTTTCAGTTTCCTCATTGTTTACTAAAAATCCGTTTTGGGATCTGGAGCCCGGGGATTTCGTAGCGATCCGGGTGGGATGAAATCCCCAGTCCTGGGTCCAGATCTTGAGATCCACCAGCATACTGACTGGTCAGGTGTGTGTTTGCTGGGCTATTTGTACACACCTGACCATGGTTCTGGGCTCTACCCTCCCAAGGAGTCCAGGCAAGCAAGGGAGAGGTGTTCATGTCTGCACAGGTCTGTAGGTCTGTCTGTCAGAGCAGACAGAGGGTCCAAGCCTGTGGGCTGGAAAAGGAAGCTGGAAAAGAGTGCTGAGGTACTGGGTGTACAAGAACTCTGTTAAAGAGCCGAGAGGGCTGAAGCACAAGTCTAAGCAGCCGTGCTGCTAAAGAGAGCCAGGTGGCTTGGTATTTTTGGTTTGACTTACATTATTGCTGTGGAAAGCTGAAACCCCTGTGTGGGCAACTCGTCTGTTTTATGGACATTTTCTTTCTTTGATAAAAGTGGGCCTACAAGCCCTTAAATCGGCATATCTGGCGTAGACTCCGCTCACTGTTAAGCTCTACCCTTAAGCTAAAACATCCCCTGATGTTACACAGGTGAGAAGTTTAAACACTGATAGGTGCCTGCATATCCAGTACCTTGGCACTGTGAAATAGTTACTGACACAGTCATCAGTAGCTTTCCCGTGTAATATTGCTGTATATGCTATAACAGGGGTAAGCCACCCCCTGCACTGGTGCCGCAAGCAGCACGCAAAGCCTCTTTTGCCGGAACTCGACTCCCTCTCCATCAACAGAGCAGCACAGGGAAGTGTCACTGAGACACTAATGCATTCCAATTTCAGAGTTACCCACAATGCACCTGCACTGAGGGGGAGGCACTGTGCCCCCACACTTTGTAAAAGATGGGAAACATTCTTTTGTTCTCAAACTTTGCTGTAGCTGCGATTGTCAGCTTTTGTGATCGGGAAGAGATTGGGTACATTTCTACTAGGGGGGAGGTCCCTGTTTCCTTCAAACAGGGACCTGTTTGAAGGAGAGCAGGGTGGTACAGCGGTGGGACAGAAGAGCAGGGTGGTACAATGGTGGGAAAAACGAGCAGGGTGGTACAGATTTGCATGGGGGACAGTAATCTGAGGTGTGAAGGTGCATGAATTGGGGCTAATCTGAGGTGTGGAGTTGCAGGAATTGGGGCTGATCTAAAGTGTCAGAGTGCAGAATGTTAATTTTTTCACTATTAAAGTAGTTTACAGCATTTACTTTATAAAAAATCCTTTTCGTGATTGAGAGTATGAAGTTGACATGTTTTTGTTATAAAATCGGCACACTCAATTTCTTTGAAACATTTTTCGGCACACTGTGCTCAAAAGGTTGCTACCCCTTTGCTATATTGTGGACACATTTTAAGGCTTGTTTTTTTTAAAGATTTTAGTGTGTTTTTTTTTACAAAAGTGTACATTTTTACAGTGTTCGACTTGAATTCGCACCTGAACCAGACTGAGAAACATACAGGACACTTTTTAAGAATGGACTACAACCAGCCTCGACATATGTGAACTGGCTTCATAGAAAGCTGGTTCGGTTCACATGTCATGAGAATTGGATGAGGTTCAAAATGCATCCAATTTGTATATACTGAATGTGAACTGAGCCTTATGCCGCGTACACACGGTCGGACTTTCCAGCAGAAAAAGTCAGACAGAATCTTTTCATCGGATATTCCGATCGTGTGTGGGCCTCATCTGACTTTTTTTTCAAAAATTCTGACGGACCTAGAAATAGAACATGTTTTAAATATTTCTGATGGAATCAATTCCTATCGGGAAAACTGCTCGTCTGTATGCTGTTCCGACGGACCAAAACTGACGCATGCTCTGAAGCAAGTACGAGATGGCAGCTATTGGCTACTGGCTATTGAACTTCCTTTTTCTAGTCCCGTCGTACATGTTGTACGTCACCGCGGAACTCCGTCAGAACTCTGTCGGAAAAACCATCAGAGTTTATTCCAATGGAAAAAACGGTTGTGTGTACGTGACATTACTCATGGAATCCCATGTACATTAATTCCAATATATGCCATCATTTTTATCTCAACACACACACCAATACAGTGCACACAGGGCACTATGAATGAGCATTACCACAATGTAGAGGTGTAAAGCAAACTTTCAGTTTTTAGCATAAATTGCTCATTCACAGTATTGCATACTTTCAATTTTTACTATTTTGCAAAAAGGCACAATTAAAAATTGACAAATGCTTGTTGTTTATTAGTTTGTTTTATTAGTCTTTTTAGACTTAGTTGGAACTTTGTAAGTTGTGTTGTGTTTGTGCTAAAAACAATGTTAGTGTATTTTTCTAAAAAATATTTTTTTGATAAACATCTGCACAACTATCAGGATGTACAAAATCAACAGTGCCATCTTTTTATTCAACATATTCTGTGCTTTCAGAAAAGTTATGTTTTAGAGGTAATTTTGCACATTTTTAAATTTGTAAGTTCATCGGTAATACCAATACAAATATGAATAAATTAAATCCCCAAAAATATCCCCGATGTAAATATATCATCAGTCACATTGTCCAATGATGTAAAACTATGAATTCTGAATCATGGTGATTCACCAGGCAATAATGTTTCCCTTCACCAAAAAGACATTCTAGTGATGAGTAAAACAGATATAGTACCTGCCTCGACTGAAGTCTATTTGAGTCAAATATTTGAATTTTTTCTGGTCCTTTTCAAGGATAAAAAGGGCATAAATATCTGGGCACTGTCATAGAGGGGGAAAAAATACAATTCAGAGCAAGAGGGTTTATTAACATGATTTAAAGGCCAACAATATAAACACACAACTCTTGTAGATAACACATTCCTGTTGCAGTAGGATACACTCCATTAAATGTGACATTGTTTAAAAATAATGCTTGTGGGTGTGCATTTAGCACTGCCACTGCTAAACGACAGTTCCCTGTATAGCCTCGTACACACGGTACAATTGTTGGCAGAGGATTGTCTGTTGACAGACTGTTGTCCTAAAATCTTACCGCTAGTACGCTCCTTTTGACAATTGTTGTCCAACTTTTGACCAACAAATGTTGGATGGCAAGCTAGTAAATTTTCGGCGGACAACGGTTCGACGTCAGATTTTTGTATGGTCAGTACACAAATCCGTCACACAAAAGTTGAAAGTACAAACACGCATGATCGAAAGCAAGAAAAAAGCCAGAAGCGATCAGTCTTATAAACTAGTGTTCGTAATAGAGAATTAAGATTTGTGACGTGGCAAATTATGAAATGTCAAAATGCAGCGCACATTCTCTTCTTCTTTAATGGGATAATAAAGAAGCTGCTTTGCTGGTGATACTGATGGAGTTATGGCAAACATATTTTAAAAGGATTTCCTTTTCTAGTGATAGTTTTTAATATGTTGGTGCCCCTTGATAATTTTGCATTGTATTTTTTTTTTTTATGTAACTGCCTACTCCCAAACTGTCATTTGAAGTAAAACACATAGCCAAATATTATTCTACACTATTTTTTTATTGTGCAGAAAAATAAAAATCTGCCATCCAAATACAAAGAACTTAACCAAAAAGTGCATTTCATGCATACAAAAATATAACAAATAAAATCCTTATTAAAAAGGATTATTAAAAAAAAAAAAAAAATAGAAATTAGTAAGTGGCAGAGGGGTTAAAATCTCCAGTCCAGCAAGGTTGTTGGGGTTCTTGTGGCTGATATTGCCACTGACCGCCATGCTGCTGTGGTGGGTGGGGTGGCTGTGGTGTGTGGGTTGGCTGTGGAGGTGGTGGAGGTGGGCCCACAAAATCAGAAATGTGGGTGCCTTCTGAAATTTGGCCCCTCACCCCCTTGTTGAGGAGCTGCATGATGAGTTCCTCACACCTGCTAATTTGCTCACCGGCCATCTGCCTTAATTTATTGGCCATCACACACCCAAATGCCTCAGCCTCATCTGGGTCAGTATGGAGCGCAGTAGTGGCCTGGCTGAGGAAGGAAGCTGTGGCCTCCTCCAGATTCCTGCTCTTCCTGGCCCTTTTAGCAGGAGGGAGTAGGGGAGGGATCTGTCTGGCTGCTGGCCCCTGGCTCCTCCAGACTGACAATTTCCTGTGTATGAAAATGGGACATAATTAGAATCTTTTTTTAGGGTTTGGTCATCAATCGCACACAATTTTTATCTCCTCACTGTTGCAAATTGAATGTGGACAAATAGAAAAGACTATCATTCTTACCCCAGCATTTTTCATTCTTGTTCAAATCATTTTTGGTAACTACTGTCTATTGATATGGAAACCACTTTAAGGCAGAAATATTTTCCCAATAACATCTAGTTATCATCATTGTATTTTTTGATACAAATATGCTCAACAATGTTATACCTGGGTCAAGCTGGGCTTCTCCACATCTTCATCCTGTGCATCAGGACCTGTGCGGACCTCAGGAGCTGTGGCCTCAGCAGACGTCGAAGGGATCATAGACATCGATGGCCTGGGTTCTGTCTGGTCTGTGAAAAACTGCAGGCTGTGGTAATACCACAGCCTGGGGATATATAGGTCATCCACTGCTGCTTCATGTCTCTCAGATTCTAGGACCTTGTTCAGCTCCCTTTTAAATGTACTCCTCAGGTTAGCAATCTTTTGCTTGACGTGGTTGGTGTATGCCCTGGGGTACACAGGTTTAACCAACTCGACCAATTTCTCCAAAGCTGCCTTCCTCAATATTTTATTTGAGTAATCTCTACTTCACCTTCCAAAGACAGGGCAGCTCCCAGTACAGGTCAATGAATTGGGGTAGAAATTCAGGGGGAGTAAATGTATCCATCATGGTAAATGATATAATGCCTGCAAGACAGAACACAAGACAAACCATAATGTCTGGCTTAACCCATAAGCTGGTCCCAATATAGGCCTCAATCTAAGCAGTATAGGCCACTACCCACCTATGCCCCAATTTCCAATTGTACCTTCATTTTATGCCTTTTTCGTCCTCCACTCCAAGATTGTTCCTACGGCCGTTCCATCGACCATGCGTTCTGGCTTTATACACACTGTGCATGCGTCAAACTCCGCTCTCAGTGCGTTATGGCGCTGGGGCATGACCTTCTCTCTTTTGCATGCAACACACACAGTGGAAAATTCAGGAGGGACAACATGGCGGATTCGGAGGATTCCAGCCAGCCCTGTGGTGGTGGTGCTCATAGGAGGCACAAATCAACCCCCATGAGCAAGGGTGAGATGGTGGAGATGGTGTGCATCCTAGAGAAGCACGATTACGACTGCAAGCTGTGCAATTATGAAAGGCCCAACAGCCGAAAGGACATCATTTTGGAGAAGGTCATCGCCATTTTGCAGTGTAAATTTTGGGTGGTAAGATCAAATGGCCAAATCCGAAAATGATGGTCTGATCTCAAACAACGTGAACAAGACCAGATGGAGTACATACATCAGATCATAAGAAAGTAAGCAATATTTGGATCTAAACTATATGTACATGTGGAAATTAGCTGTCTGTATATGTTCTTTCTCCAAGTAGCTCTAGAGAATTCTATATAAGCTTTTCTAAAATCTTTGTATGACTTGGGATTCAAAAGATGAAGGTAAATATAAAGCACATTCTTATTTGGTCATGTTTTTGGAAATTACTTTTTTTTGGAACTTATTGTTTTTTCTTCTTTCAACAGGGAGGCCCCAGCCAAACCACCTGTCAGGAAACGTTCCATCCGCTGGTGATACATGTCTTTCGGCATGCAGTACTGCGGTCCACCAGCAGGTGTCTCCTGGCAGTTTGGAACTGTCAGGAGAACTCTTCCCTGCTGCGATGTCATCGTTGGGCTGCAGTACAGGTATCCACCAGCGGATGGATCCTGGCAGCGTGGGGTAGACAGCACCTCCTGCAATCAGGTATCACCTGAGGCCAATCATAGGACTATAAAGACCAGGCAAGCCTTTACATCCTTGCCTTGGTTTTGTCCCTGAGCTGTAGCCTGTTACCTTGTTACCTTGTTACCTTGTTACCTTGTTACCTTGTTACCTTGTTACCTTGTTACCTTGTTACCTTGTTACCTTGATACCTTGATCCTGGAAACCTGATCCTGTCTGTCCTTGCATCCCTGAAACCTTGTCCCGCACCTGATCCTTTTCTCCCTTCTCCTTTTCCCCCCTTATCTGCTGACCTTCCGTTTATGACCCCGGCTTGGCTTGTCTACGATTCTGGTATCCCCCTGGTTAGATATACTGGTTGTCTGTGTCACTGTTGTTTGTTTGTCTTGCTCTGTTTATTATTGGTGGTGTGCTTATGTTGTACATATTTATCTTTAATAAACGCATTTATCTCTCATCTTCTTGGTTGGTTACTCTGCTGCAGTCACACAATTCTGGTCACATACAGTTTATGACAGAAACCAAGGCCATCCCTGACCAGAAGTGGCTGCACAGAGGAACCATCTTGGTTCTGTTGGCTTGCTGGAATGAATCCTAACATGATTCCCTATTATGCTCTGCTGGCGTCAGAGAGTGGCGAGTATCTCCGCCAGACACTTAAAGATTGGACCAATGACCAGCTGCTGGAGATCATGCGTTTGGCCCACTCCCTGGTTGACCAGGGCTGTATGTTGTTTGAGGAGGTGCAGCCTTTAATCCAGATTTGCACAGAGCTGGCCCTGCCCTGTATTCCTGAGGGCCATGATGATTTCACTCCCCCTTTTAATACGAATCAGGTTGTATCCCTAGTATGGCTTTTTGAGGATGATCCTGCTGACTTTTGTGAGCACTACTCTGGCTGTCCCCCACAGGTGATTGCTGAGTGCATTGTGTCTGCTCAGTCTTTTGTTAGACAGGGAAACTTAGAACCAAAGTTTGTACAACCCATACTTTCAGCATGGTCTGGCATGATGCAATTAGCCCCAGCCAAACAAACCACTTCTGCCATCAGATACCAGCCTACCCGAATGCATGTTTCCCCATCACCCATACCCAACCCAGTTTCCACCCAGTATACGTTGATTCCCACCGAGTACTCGTATCCGGTCTCTGCTCCCTGTACCTACCCTGCATACAACCCACCTGCCTCTTCTCGGCTGCCTACTAATCCTCCTTTCCAGTCTGCTGCACCCCCCATCTACAGAGCTTCAGTGACTAAACCAAAGAAAAAACGAAAGTTTTTCCCAACCAAAACAATCCTACCATTAACCCAACCTGCCTGCACACCCACCAATCTGTTCCAGCCAGAGGTGCCAGCATTCCAGCCTGAAGATCCAGTGCCGGCCTTCTAGCCTGACGTTCCAGCCTTCCAGTCCGATGTCCCGGCGCCCGCCTTCCAGTTTGATTTCCCGGCGCCTGCCTTCCAGTCTGATGTCCTGGCCTTCCAGTCTGATGACCCGCTGCCAGCCTTCCAGTCTGATGACCTGCTGCCAGCCTTTCAGTCTGATGACCCGCTGCCAGCCTTCCAGTCTGATGACCCGCTGCCAGCTTTCCTGTCTGGTGACCCGCTGCCAGCTTTCCAGTCTGGTGACCCGCTGCCTGCCTTCCAGTCTGATGTCCCGGCCTTCCAGTCTGATGTCCCGGTCCCGGCCTTCCAGTCTGATGTCCCGCTGCTAGCTCTCCAGTCCGATGACCCGCTGCCAGCTTTCCAGTCCGATGACCCGCTGCCAGCTTTCCAGTCCGATGACCCGCTGCCAGCTTTCCAGTCTGATGACCCGCTGCAAGCTTTCCAGTCTGATGACCCGCTGCCAGCTTTCCAGTCTGGTGACCCGCTGCCAGCTTTCCAGTCTGGTGACCCGCTGCCAGCTTTCCAGTCTGGTGACCCGCTACCTGCCTTCCAGTCTGATGCCCCGGCCTTCCAGTCTGATGCCCCGGCCTTCCAGTCCGATGCCCCGGCCTTCCAGTCCGATGTCTCGGCCTTCCAGTCCGATGTCCCGGCCTTCCAGTCCTTCCTTTAATAAACGCATTTATCTCTCATCTTCTTGGTTGGTTACTCTGCTGCAGTCACACAATTCTGGTCACATACGGTTTATGACACCACAACAAGGGACGAAGGGAGGCTACCCTCGGTCGGGCCATGACAGGGGAGGCATAAGGCCCTCTTCCTCCCCAAAAACCAAGTGCCAACTTTAAACACACTCATTTAGGCACAGACAGGGGTGTTTCTAGGTGGGCCAAAGGCCATGGGCTTAGGGCAGAACTTAAGGAGTAAAGAACACTTTCTGGTTGCTGCTGGCTCATCAGTGCCCATTAATGCAGCCTTGCCAGTGTAGACATTGTTAGAGGAGAGGCCCCGGGTAACCAGTCACACAGAGTCATGCCTGCTAGGATGGTCATCATGTATCCCATATCCCATAGGAGACAAGAGGGGTGGGGGGCAACTGCAGGACTTTTTCAATGTTGGCACTTTTCAGTTGTTTGCCCTCTGGAAAATGCCATTGCCTTCCCTTTTCTATGCATTTTTCACAGAAAAAAAACAGAGTGCAGCATGGAGGAGTCCACTAGTCAGGAGCAAACAATGACATCAGACCAAGTGCAAGGTTGGTCAACTAATGTAGCAAAATGGATGCTCACCCAGGATGTTTCTTTGAAACTATAGGATCTGACTCCTGGACCCAGCACAAACATTGCCATTGTGGACGTCAAATCCCCTGATGAGAGTCACAGTGAGGACCAAAGCCAGGAGAGGAAGAAAGTATTCGGGAGCCTCTTGTTTGCGCAAGTAAGTATTCTTGGAATCTTGCTTCAAATGTGTATACATGTTGAGTGTTTAGATGTCCAAACCAAACACTCACTCCACACATTAGCAAAATATGTAGTGCCTTAACATTAGCATGGAGAAGGAAGAGGTGGAAGAAGCTGGCAGTGTTGCTAGGTACCCCGAGTTTGGGAGATCCAGGCACCAGGGCCAAGATTACAGAGTAGTTGCAGTGTGTACATTCCTAGTAGTGTAGGTGTCTGAAGGGCAAGCAGGTTGCAAGCAACAATAGACTGGGTAGGTAAGTATTTCCTGAATCTGACTAGTAACTTGACCATAACTCACTATTTAGGGCCTCAGCTACTTGACCATTGTTCCCTTAATACTTTTTACTCTTCTTACTAGGTCATGATCTTCCACGATGTACTTTTGGCAGAATGAGTGCAGATATGTTGCATTGTTTGAAGGAACTGGAGCAAATCAAGAAGGCTGCCACTGCTTTACACCGAAGAAGAAGAGATTGTGTGGACATGCTTGCCAAATTTGAATTTCCTCTTGCCTGGTCTGAAGTTTATTGTTCCACTTGTTGGCTCCAGTTTGCCCTTTTACTAATTATCATGTTTTTATGACTTTTAAATGTGAAAGTTTAGGGACAGAACTCAGTGTTTCTACATTCCACTCCTCTAGGTGCACCACCAGGTCCTGTTTTCTAGATTTTCCTCAGTCTAAAAACGACTGTGCAAATTACTAACAGTGAAAATTACATCACCTGTGCCAAATTCAAGAAATTTCGAAAACATGACCTGGGTTTGCATCTTGAGGAGGAGAGTTGGGAAACACTGCCCTAATGAATGTGAATTGTAATGTTTATGTGTTTTTTACAATCTAAAACCCAAAATTTAAAGGTGCCCCCAAATTGGACCTTGACATTCTTATTTCCCCCATGATCCCATGCCTAAAACGTGTGTAGTTCCATACATCTATTTTTCAAAAACCCCAAAACACTGTGTGTCAACATGTGCCATCTTCCATCACAGGGTATCAATGGATGCGTTTTGGGGGTGCAATCCCTTCCTCATAACTAAAGTAGCTCAGAGGAAGGAGTTGCACTCCTGAAATGCGTCCATTTATACCCTGTGATGGGAGATAGCACATGTTGACACACTGTGTGTTTTGTGGGTTTATAAAAATTGATGTTTGTAACTACACACATTTTAGGCATGGGATCATAAGGGACATTTAATTGTTATGCCTCTACGTGTATGTGGCTTCAAATTTTGGATTTTAGAGGGGTGAGATCGCCCTATCTGAGGAAGGCAACATCTACACAGTCTTGGTATACTAATGTCTCGTTTGGCCTTCACTTTACCAAACTCAAACTTTTTTTAAGTTACTGAGTTTGGGATGTGTATCTAATGTTTTAGAACATGCCAGTTTAGCCACAAAAAAAGGAGAAATAATGCAAAACATACATGTTATACACCAAGATGTTGGTTTGTTTTAAAACCTTAAAACACACATGTGAATATGCTTTGAGTAAAATGTTTTTTAATAAACAATCTGTAGCTTATTATTTAATTGCTCAATACCAGTGTATTTCGTAAGTTGTTGTAGGTACAGTGACAATGTGCTCTTAAATGTGGACAGCTCCTGCAATTTTTAGGCCTCCAAAAAATTAAAGGAGTTGTAAAGGTATAATGTTTTTGAACTTCATGCATTAGAGTCATTAAGAACAAAAACATTGTGTGTGTGTGTGTGTGTGTGTGTGTGTGTGTAGCAGACCCACAGCACACCATAATAGTTAGCTGAAGAAGATATTGTCACCTCATGTAGCAATTAAGGTACATTTGTACTATTGAAACAAGTGTCCAAAATAAAGCCCATTTGGGAACATATTAGACATATAAGAAACACAGACAACAGTAGTTCAAATGAAATAGGAGTTTATGATCTACAAAAAAAATATATAAATGATCAGCTATAATTTGTGGCCAAGCCACTGCCTCTCTACCCACAAAATATTCCAGGTATTTCTGCCGTAAATCTCGGGTAATTTGTGAGGGCAATCTAGCACGGGCATTTTCAATAGCCGTCAGCAGACGAGCTGCAGCCTCTTCGCTGGGCCTGCCACTGCAGGCTCCATGTCCCTTGGTAGTCAGGCTAGGTAGCTGGTAGAATTCCTCCTTAAAAAATTATGTAGAATACAGCAGTACAGGACCACATGGTTTATCTTGTTGAGTAGGGATGAGCCGAACACCCCCCCGTTCGGCTCGCACCAGAACCCGCGAACGGACCTAAAGTCCGTGCGAGCTTTAGAACCCTATTAGTTATAATGGATGCGAACGTTCGAAATTAAAAGTGCTAATTTTAAAGGCTAATATGCATGTTAATGTCATAAAAAGTGTTTGGGGACCTGGGTCCTGCCCCAGGGGACATGTATCAATGCAAATTTTTTTTTAAAAAACGGACGTTTTTTCAGGAGCAGTGATTTTAATAATGATTAAATTGAAACAATAAAAGTGTAATATTCCTTTAAATTTCGTACCTGGGGGGTGTCTATAGTATGCATGTAAAGGGGCGCATGTTTCCCGTGTTTAGAACTGTCTCTGCGCAAAGTGTCATTTTTGAAAGTAAAAAAGCTATTTAAAATCACTCGCGGCTAATGTTAATTGACGGCTCCCGTAATACAGAGAACAGTCATTCATTGAAACTCATTCATAAAAAAAAGTCATTGATAAAAAATAAAAAAAATGAAAAAAAAAAAGCGTAGGGGTCCCCCCAAATTCAATAACCAGGCCCTTCAGGTCTGGGATGGATATTAAGGGGAACCCCAGCCAAAAAAAAAAAAAAAAATGGCGTAGGGTCCCCCTCAAAATCCATACCAGACCCTTGAGGTCTGGTATGGATTTTAAGGGGAACCCTAGCCAAAAAAATGGCGTGGGGTCCCCCTCAAAATCCATACCAGACCCTTATCCGAGCACGCAACCTGGCAGGCCGCAGGAAAAGAGGGGGGGACGAGAGTGGCCCCCCTCCCGCCTGAACCGTACCAGGCCACATGCCCTTAACATTGGGAGGATGCTTTGGGGGTCTAAGACCCCCAAAGCACCTTGTCCCCATGTTGATGAGGACAAGGGCCTCTTCCCCACAACCCTGGCCATTGGTTGTGGGGGTCTGCGGGCGGGGGGCTTATCGGAATCTGGAAGCCCCCTTTAACAAGGGGACCCCCAGATCCCACCCCCCCTGTGTGAAATGGTAAGGGGGTACTGTACCCCTACCATTTCACCAAAAAAGTGGCAAAAATGGTAAAAATTACAGGAGACAGTCTTTGACAATTCCTTTATTAAAATCTTCTTTCTTCTTTCTTCATCCTTCGGTTTCTTCATCTTCTCCTTCCGTCATCTTCTTCCATCTTCTTCTCTTCTTCTTCCTCCGATCCGCTTCTTCTTGCGCTGGTCTTCTCGTCCTTCTCGTCCGGCATCTTCTTCCGTCGGCGTCGGTGTCGGTGTCTTCTTGGGCCGCTCCGCGCAATGGGAGGCTCCCGCTATGTGAGGCTCCGCTCCGTCTGACAGGTCTTTTAAAACGGAGGGCACCTGGTGACCCCGCCCCCCTCTGACGTCATGGGGAAAGCCATCATGGAATTCCCCATGACGTCCCTGTGCGTTAGAGGGGGCGGGGTCACCAGGTGCCCTCCATTATAAAAGACCTGTCAGACGGAGCGGAGCCTCACACAGCGGGAGCCTCCCATTGCGCGGAGCGGCCCAAGAAGAGACAGAGACACCGACACCGACGCCGACGCCGACGGAAGAAGATGCTGGACGAGAAGGACGAGAAGACCAGCGCAAGAAGAAGCGGATCGGAGGAAGAAGAAGATGAAGAAGATGGAAGAAGATGACGGAAGGAGAAGATGAAGAAACCGAAGGATGAAGAAAGAAGAAAGAAGATTTTAATAAAGGAATTGTCAAAGACTGTCTCCTGTCATTTTTACAATTTTTGCCACTTTTTTGGTGAAATGGTAGGGGTACTTTTGTACCCCCTTACCATTTCACACAGGGGGGGGCGGGATCTGGGGGTCCCCTTGTTAAAGGGGGCTTCCATATTCCGATAAGCCCCCCGCCCGCAGACCCCCACAACCAATGGCCAGGGTTTTGGGGAAGAGGCCCTTGTCCTCATCAACATGGGGACAAGGTGCTTTGGGGGTCTTAGACCCCCAAAGCATCCTCCCAATGTTGAGGGCATGTGGCCTGGTACGGTTCAGGCGGGAGGGGGGGGGGGCGCTCTCGTCCCCCCCTCTTTTCCAGGTTGCGTGCTCGGATAAGGGTCTGGTATGGATTTTGACCCCACGCCATTTTTTTTGCTAGGGTTCCCCTTAAAATCCATACCAGACCTCAAGGGTCTGGTATGGATTTTGAGGGGGACCCCACGCCATTTTTTTTTTTTTTTTTTTTTGGCTGGGGTTCCCCTTAATATCCATCCCAGACCTGAAGGGCCTGGTTATTGAATTTGGGGGGACCCCCACGCTTTTTTTTTGTTTTTTATTAATGAATGACAGTTCTCTGTGTTACAGGAGCCATCAATTCATTAGCCGCGAGTGCTTTTAACCACTTTCAGACCGGACCAATTTGCAGCCAAAGGACCAGGCCCCTTTTTGCGATTCGGCACTGCGTCGCTTTAACTGACAATTGCGCGGTCGTGCAACGTGGCTCCCAAACAAAATTGACGTCCTTTTTTTCCCACAAATAGAGCTTTCTTTTGGTGGTATTTGATCGCCCCTGCGGTTTTTATTTTTTGTGCTATAAACAAAAATAGAGCGACAATTTTGAAAAAAATGCATTCTTTTTTTTTTTTTGCTATAATAAATATCCCCAAAAAATATATAAAAAAAACTATTTTTTTCCTCAGTTTAGGCCGATACGTATTCTTCTACATATTTTTGGTAAAAAAAATCGCAATATGCGATTATTGATCGGTTTGCGCAGAAGTTATAGCGTTTACAAGATAGGGGATAGTTTTATAGCATTTTTATTAATATTTTTTTTTTATTAGTAATGGCGGAGATCTGCGATTTTTTTTGTGACTGCGACATTATGGCGGACACATCGGACATTTTTGACACATTTTTGGGACCATTGTCATTTTTTACAGCAATTAATGCATTTAAATGCATTGATTTCTGTATAAATGACACTGGCAGTGAAGGGGTTAACCACAAGGGGGCAGTGTAAGAGTTAAGTATGCCTAGGGGTGTGTTTTTTACTGTGGGGGGGGTGTGGCTGTCAGCTAGTGAATGCTGATCTCTGCTCCAATCACAGGGAGCAGAGATCGGCGTCACTAGTTGCTAGGCAGAATGGGGAGATGCTGTTTATCTCGGCATCTCCCCGTTCAGCCGCCCCGTGAGACGATCGCGGGGGTCCCTGCGGCGATCGAGTCCACGGGGACCGCGATCGGACTCACGGGGGTCCCGACCGGCGCGGGAGCGCGCCGCTCCCGGCGCGGGAGCGCGCTGCTCCCGGCGCGCTCCCGATGGCACGGACAGGCTAAAGGAGGGACTTATATATACGCCCTCCTGCCTGTACGTGCCATTCTGTCGACGTATATCGTCGTGCGCCGGTCGGCAAGTGGTTAAATAGCTTTTTTCCTGCAAAAATTACACTTTTTTGCAGGGAAAGTTCTAAGCACAGGAAACCTGCCCCCCTTCACAGGCCACCTATAGACACCACCCAGATGTGATACTGCAATGCTGTTCTAACAGCACGCACACACATATCCCCAGAAATAGAGCACATATTGTCAGCAGCACACTGACACGCTGACACTGACTGAAACAGAATATGCGAGGCCGCCGGCGCCTTATACCGTGGGGCGTGTACTAAAGCCCCTGAGCTATAATTGGCTACAGGCATCCTGCCTGTAGCCAATTATGGCTCTCCTCGCTGCCGGCGCTTTGATTGGCCAAGCATGCGGGGTCACAGTGCATGCTTGGCCAATCATCAGCCAGCATTGCACTGCGCGGGCCGCAATGCATTTCGGGGCCACTCGCATCACACGAATTTGATGCGAGCGGCCCCAATAGTTCTGGGCTCGCCGAGCGAGCGAACGCCCGGTGCTCGATTCGAACATGGGTTTGAATCGAACACCGGGCCCATCCTTATTGTTGAGTGCCTGGTTGATTGGAGTCAAAAACAGCCTGAAACGACTCGATAGGATGTCAAAGATGTTTTCTTTTTTATCAATAATTTTTATTAATTTTCACAATTAAACAAAAGATAAGTAACATGTAACATTAGTACAATATTGGTACTAGTGTAAATGTCCTGGATCCAGAGTTACAAGATGTTGTATTAGTCAAACTACTGTATGCATAATAATTGTTGGTTTTCAATTAGTAGGACTGTCCTTACACCCAAGCCACCCCAATGGGGACTAACTGTTACCTATGGAGGACCGTAACAGAAAATCGCTATTCATTCAGTATATTTTATTTTGATAGAATGCATATTTTGGTAACATGTAACTCCAACTTTTTTTTTTTTCAATGAAAGTAAAAGGGTAAAGGAAATTGGAGATTGGAAGAAAAGAAAAGAAAAAGAAGGAACTAAGACCTTAGATGTGATGCCATTAACATTTGTTGTACTCGGGATTGTATATAGTGTGATCAGTGTCCTGTGTGTGCTATATACCATGTTAAGAAAGTGTAAGAAATTCTGCCTATTTTCCCTCCATGTTAGATAACATGCTTTCATAAGTGTAGTGTATTGAGAGTATGTGGATGACTTCTTTAACCTTAGGAAGATCTGGGTATCTCCTGAGCCTGAGAATTACTAATTTGGCATCTAAGAATGGGCAAATGGTGACTTTCCTAAGGAGTGGTGGTATATACTCGATCCCTAGGTTTAAAATGGTTAGAGGTGGGAGAGAATTGTGTGGGTAGGCCCGTAACTTGGTGAAAGATTGTGAATATATTGGAACAAAACCTAGCCAGTCTTCCACATGACCACAGTATGTGGGATAGGGTGCCTATTTGAGTGCAGTTCCTCCAACACAAATAAGGTGAAACTTGGTGAAACTTGGCTATCTTGTATGGCAGGGGTCGGGAACCTATGGCTCGCGAGCCAGATGTGGCTCTTTTGATGGCCACATATGGCTCTCGCCTCTCAATCCGCAGATCCCATGGTGTGACGATCGGATTGAGCCCATAGGAAAGGCCACGGCTTTGGCTTATCTTCGGAGCGGCGGCCATCTTGATACACCCAGCGGCGGCCTAGGTGAGAGGCGCACTGACGTCATCATCACCACCCACCTCAACTGCTCCTGGATCTGCCTGCTTGTGTAGCAGTAAGCAAGCAGAGTCAGACAATCTTGGGGGAGACGTGGATATTACAGTGGGGGAGATGTGGATATTACAGTGGGGGAGATGTGGATATTACAGTGGGGGAGATGTGGACAATACAGTGGGGGAGATGTGGACATTACAGTGGGGCATATCTTCCTAGGCTCCAATATCACAGCAGACAATGTCTGTAACCATAAAATTAAGAGACCCTTGCTTCTTGGGAGGAAAGCAATGGCACACCTGGACAACATTATAAAAAGCAGAAACATCTCCCTACCGACAAACTGCCATTTAGTCAAAGCTGTGGTATTCCCAGTAGTAAACTATGGCTGTAAAATTTGGACAATAAGGTAGGCTGAACGCCAAAGAATTGATGCTTTTGAACTATGAAAGTCCATTAGATGGCAAGAAGATGAAATCAGTCAATCCTGAAGGAAATCCTGAAGGAAACCCTGAATATTCACTGGAAGGACAGATCCTGAAGCTGAAACTTCAATATTTTGGCCACCTAATGTGAAGAGAGGACTCATTGGAAAAGACCCTAATGCTGGGAAACATGGAAGAAAAAAGGAGAAGAGTATGACAGAAAACAAGATAGATAGATAGCGACATCAAAACAATGAACATGACAATAAGCAAGCTGTGGGAGGCAGTGAAGTACAGAAAAGCCTAGGGTTCTAGGGTCCATGAGGTCAACGACTGTACAACAACAAAAATTTATGAAATTGGCAATTTCTGAGGGGGTTAAAAAATGTTTTGATCATGTTTATATTTCAAAAAATGTATTTTGGAGGAAGCCACTTTGCACTTATATTGCTTTGCCAAAAAAGCACCTGGTCTGTTGTTTAGCAAGTAAAAGGAAAGACAAAATAATTTGATGTAATAGTCATAAGAGTGTTTAACTGCTTGCTGGCCACCTCCTGTACATATACATCGGTAGAATGGCACGGCTGGGCAAAGTAACTTACCTGTACATTATTTCGCGTGCGCCTGCTGTGAGCTCCATGACCGTGCCCGCGGGACCCGCGGACTCGATGTCCGCCGGGTGACCACGTTCGTGTCACGGAGCTGAAGAACGGGGAGATGCTAATTTTACCCCACTTGCTGCCCGCCCTATAGCAAAATGGCGGCGGCAAAGTGGTTTCAAAATCCTGACCGGGCGTCATATGCCCGGGGGCGCGCATCGCAGCGATTGTTGTTGCGGGGTGTCAGTCTGACACCCCGCAACTACGATCTCAGACTCTTTACCACGTGATCAGCCGTGTCAGCCATGATCAGCCGTGTCAGCCGTGTCCAATCAATCAAAATAATGCTTTTTTTTTCAAAATTGTCGCTCTTTTTTTGTTTATATCGCAAAAAATTTAAACCGAGGAGATGATCAAATACCACCAAAAGAAAGCTCTATTTGTCGGGAAAAAGGGACGTCAATTTTGTTTGGGAGCCACGCCGCACTACCGTGCATTTGTCAGTTAAAGCGACGCAGTGCCAAATCGCAAAAGGTGCTCTGGTCTTTGGCCAGCGAAATGGTCCGGGGCTTAAGTGGTTAAATAAGTTGCTAAGTTGAGACCGAAGATCTCTGAATTTTTCAGCTATGAAAGGATTTAATTGTCACCATTTTGGATGTCCAGGGGGTACGAGGCACTAAAGAATTTGGTTATCTTGCGAGACCCGCCGGAAGATTCTTTTTTTTGTGGAACATGTTGGCAGACAGGAGTTTCGGGTCTCGCATTGCTCCAGATGCTGGGGAGATTGCAGCTGTAGTAGATGCAGGGACCGGATAGTTTCCCCATGCAGGGCCATCTCTGTGCATGGACAAGCTCCACCCCCTGACTGTGACATAATAAACCAAGTTTGTTTGGAATAACATATGTCTTATCTCTTCTTCTATCATAGTAGCCATGTACAAATGCTTGCATAATGTGCAGCAAGTCTATACAATATCTCTATCTGTTGTCTTTGAAAAAACACACTAGTTGTGATTCCTGAAATAAAATATATTATGGGCATTCGTCAAGAGTGCCAACTATGCTTGCTGTTTCCACCCTCCTCCTCTATCCATTGAACTTCTATGAGTTGTACTATACAGTGGCTTTCAGCAATGAATGATATGGCTCACCACCTCTAGTTGTAGATTATTTGTCAAACACACAAATACAATGATATCTCAATTTTTTTCTGAAAATTATAAATTATGAGACTGAGTTGAGTAGATGGGTATAAAAACTTTAAACCCTGTGTGCCTGCAAAAACGCAGCAAGCTACTATACCAAAATGTGCCCATAGGTATTGCTTTGAAAACTTTTACAGCTCAATAATTTAAAGTTAACTATGAGTAATGATCTAAATGATGATACAATTATTAATTTTGCTCCGGTGAGATAAAGACAAGCAAGAAACTGTTGGAAATACCTAATCACAAGATTCTTCTAAGAAACTAAACAATGTTAATGAATGAAACAGCTTACAAGCGTCTACAAAAGCCAAAATATCATTTTCACCACATACCAATGTTTTGTTGTTTAGCACAAAGACCTTAGAGCCTTCTTTATTTTTGGTATTTTGTTTTAAGAAGAACAAAGTACATGCTTCCCACAAAGAGTTTCAATTCAACATATTAGCTGGGTAGTATATTTTATTCTGAACTTTTTTTGTATCATCTGGAGTATGTAGCTGATTTATTCTTTGGCAGAAATAATTACATAACACACAAAGAACAGGTTAACGTAAATGATGCATGCAATTTTAAATTGTACAAATGTATTGGTCATGCAGACTGCTATTGTTTTCTTTTGAAAAACCAGAGAAAGAAAAAAAAAATCATGTAAGTAAGATGTATTGGCAGTAAGCCAGAAACATCCACCAGCTGCAGAGCCAGTTGGGACATTATGTTTCTTGACAGAAAATGTGTCATTCAAGTGCACAGTGCCATTGTATTCTCACAGCGTGAAGTGTGTTTTGGACGGGTAAATGGGTATGTTAGTTACAATTAATCCTTTTGTCAGCCAAGGCTTTGGTAGCTTCTTGTGTTACTGAATGCTAAAAATATGTATGTGAACACTAGAAAACAAGTGACTCCCCTTGGAAAACCACACTTTTAAAGTCAGTCTTATAAATTCATTTATAAGCAAAAATAAGGTCTTCCTCATAGGAAAGAAAAAAACAAGACTTGAAGTACATAACCAACTCATTTTCCTAAAGCAGTCACATTTGTAGCTACATGAATTCTTCCAATTGTTTTGAATGGTAAACAAATAAATCAGGTCATGAAAAATGCATTGAAATCAGGCATATAAATAAATATTTTGCACATAAGATTATATACAATTTCTGGTAGCAGGTGTCCTTAGGTGGTAAGACTTTGGATGTAGCAGTTTCTGGAATGCCTTTAAAAAATGTAGAAGAATACACTAAAATATATTTAATATGATTTGAAGAATAAGCTATATCTTTCCCCTATTATCCCAGTAGTTTCATTTGATAAGTAATATGGGAATTTTAGGTACCCCAATACTGGACACTTTGACTCCCTTCCTTCCCAGGCCAATTTTCAGCTTTCAGGGCTGTCATGCTTTGAATGAGAATTACTCAGTCATACAACACTTTACCCATCAGGACATTTTTTTCACACAAATAGAGCTTTCCTTTGGTGGTATTTAACCGCCATTGTTTTTTTTTTTTTTTTTTTTTTTGCGCTGCAAATGAAAAAAGACCGAAGATTTTGAAAAGAAAAAAAAACTTTCTTTTTTTTTTCACAATCAAAGGTTTTTATTGAAGATTATGACAAACAAATGATAATGACAATAACAAGTGGTATGAAACAGGAATAACAAACTTATGTCATTATACACGGTAAGGTTCTATGCAAAGGGAAAAAGCATATGTGTCACTTTAAATAAACATTTTCAATTCGCTAGTTTGGGAATCTGAGAAGAGAAACAAGGTGAGCCTATTTTAGGCTCAGGAGATAAAGGTAGGGAATGAACTGAGGGAGTTAGAAAGATTGAAGGAAGGGGGGGGGGGAGAGGGTAGGGGTGGTCAGTATCTGCCGAGGAGAGCAGACCGGTGTATAACAATCCGAGTTCACTTCTGATAAGTAAGTGTAAAAAAACTTTCTTTGTTTCTGTTATAACATTATGCAAATAAGTAATTTTTCTTCATACATTTTGACCAAAATGTAATGTATACTGCTACATTTCTTTGGTAAAAATAACCCAAATCAGTGTATATTATTTGGTCTGTGTGAATGTTATAGAGTCTACGAGCTATGGTACCAATCATTAAAAATTGATCACACCTGATTTACTGTCATTTCAAACCTTGGTTATTTAACATCCCAAAGGGACAATTGGTACGTATCCGACGGAACTGTACCAGAGATGAAGACTTCAATATACAAGCCAAGTTGATTGGTGCCAGGTTCAAAGAAAAAGGATATGAGGAATCCTGGATCCAACAACAAATTATCGAGGTGGAGAAAATGAGTAGAGTAAACATGTTGCAGGACAAACCCAAGAATAAGACTGACACTTGGAGTGAAGCTCCATGTTTGATTCTGGATTTTAATGCTCAACATAAGGATGTAGCCAAAATCATTCAAAAACACTGGCACATCCTCACGAGCGATAAAGACCTCAAAACAATCCTCCCAACAAAACCGAAGATTATATACAAACGGGCACCGACAGTTAGAGACCTAGTGGTTAAAACCGTAGTGGACCCACCTCCCAAAAAAGGTTTTTCCTTTTTTTCTGGAAAAGGCTTCTTTCCTTGTAGAAGCTGCTATGCTTGCCGTAAGGCCCAGAAATTTCAAGGGAAAAGATCCGACTTTACGGCTACTACCACGGAAGAAAGGTACTCTATCAAAGATTTCATCAGCTGTCGGACAGAAGGAGTTGTGTACTGTTTGCAATGTAGTTGCAACCTACAATATATAGGGCGAACGAAAAGGGAGCTAAAAGTTCGGATTAAGGAACATATTCAGAAAATTATTAAAGGCTGCCCTAAACATAACGTTTCACGACATTTCGCCCTAGTCCATAATAAAGACCCAAATCAGCTGCGTTTTTGGGGGATAGAACGCTATAACCCCTCATGGCGAGGAAGCCACAAAATAAGGGTGATAAGCCAGAAGGAATCCATGTGGATTTATTCTATGCGCACATTGGTCCCAGAAGGGTTAAATGTAGAGTTCGATTTAAATTGTTTTTTAAGCAATTTTTAAATACATGGACACCCACACATATAGAGGATAAGGTGACCTAGTACCATGTACTGCTCCAAGTTATTTTTAGCGTAATACACACATTAATATATTTTTATATATTTTTTATACTGTGCAGAGTATTTTATATGTTTTTATATATTTTTTATGTGTTTTTATATGCTTGATGTATTTTATATGTATCCACAGACTGTAGAGATATATGTATAGCCATTCACTGATATATTTTTTATAGAGTGTTGATATATGCAATATCACATCATGTTTTTTCATCCACTATATCTGTATGGTTTTATACACTGTATATATATCGATTAGGCCTGTAGGACATTTTCGGTATCCATAACCACACTCAGCAGAAAGAGGTGGGTAGAAGACAACCGCATAGATGTGGGTAATACACACATCCCACATACAGTTTGATATAACGTTACATTGAGGAATATTCAAGATCACTAGGAGTGGATATATTCACACTTATTTTAATTACTTTTAATCTATTTTATTATTTAGTAATCCACATTTGACGACATAGGATTGACATAGTAGTACATGTTTTTGATCCCTGTTTGAGGGGTTTTTGGGGGACTTATGTAAAGTCCTCACAATTCAATTTTAACCCCCCCCCCCCCCCTTTTTACTCAGAATCCCCCTGTCTAATATTCACCCACATTTCCAGAGCTATTGGGGACAGTGGATTGTTGCTAGTACAGCAATTAATATGGGGCAGGACGTGTCGGTGCTAAACCAATTGCACATCGACACATATATTAATTCATTCTTTGGTTGTTATATGTATATATAGATACTTTTAGGTGTTACTATTATTTTTAATTTACAGATTACCGAATGTACTGGCAGACTTATAGGTTTTACCTAGCTTCCGTTGATGCATATTGTGTCAGATTTTACATCTCTACCACATATGCATATATAGGGATTCATTAGATCTCTGCCTCAAGAGGTTGCATGAGGGCTACATCATGACAATCTACCAATTGTCAGTGACTGTTCCCCGATGGACCAGAATAATAGAAATATATTACCCCTCAGGACATCTAGCTCTGGGGCCGCCCTTTACACTGCTACTCTGTGCCACTTATGAATGGTCCTGGTACTGGTTCTAGGTGCTTTACGTAATTAAGCCTCATTTGATGAATTGGGCAGAGCGCTCACTTAGCCTTGTGTGTCTGTGCGTACACATGAGACAATCCCGAATCACAGAACATGTTAAACATCACTGATAAGCGCAGCAATTAGATCCGCTGTATAGAACGTATTAAGCGCAGTAAGTCCACAGAAAAATGGCCGCGCTTTGTTTACATGCGCGGACCACGGCAAAATGGCCGCTACGCAACTTCCGGTTGTCATATATAAAAGACAACCTAAAACAACCAATCAGCATCCCCTGATGAAGTCACGAGGTCACGTGACGTAACGCGTAGGGATTGGTCAGGATACCGGAAGTGTTTGACACGGAGACCGCGCACACACTCATCTAGCTGCTGTTTTTAATGTAAGCATTTACTTTTGTTTAATTAAAACTTGTTTGATATACTTCACGATCGGGTCCCTCTCTCCACTTTTTCTCATTTTTGCGATTGCTTCACCACCCACGGAGGGTGAGTTATTACTGCAGGACTGAGGTACACCCTTATACCTTCAAGTGGAGGGCTATTCCAGGTGACACTGCTGTGGGGAAGTGGAGATTCGGATTGGGGACCGTTTTATCCTTAAGCAGAGTGTACTGAGAACCATACGGGGGATTGGAGAGCTGGAGATTGCCACAGGAGTTCCTGTAGATGCCCAGTTTAATCTTAAGAGAGGTGAGAGGCTAGAGAGCACTATTTTTGAGCAGGCCCTCACTACCCAGCACCCCCCACGTGTGGAGAAAGGAAGAAGTTTTACATATCTGTGCTATAGAGACTAATAGAGTTTTTTATGGGTGTCACTTCTATCACACCATTTCTTCTATGAACCACTCAATGGACTCGTTACTCACTGATTGATTGATTCATTGATCCATGCATCATCTTTTTTATGGTTTTTTTAGATGTGATTAGAGATCTTGTGTTTTTCACCACTTTTAACCACTTGCCGACCGCCCCATGTAGATATACGTCGGCAGAATGGCACGTACAGGCAGAACCACGTACCTGTACGTGCCATTCTTCAGGCGGTTGGGGGGTCCGATCGGACCCCCCTCCGCCGGCGGGGACGGTCGGCATCGCTTCAGGAGCGATCCGGGACGAGGGGACGGCCAGTGGTTTCTGGCCACCCCCTCGCGATCGCTCCTGGCGAATGAAAAGCTTCCCCTTCCTGTCTATTGTATAGACAGGAAGGCGGAAGTGATGTCACGCTCGGTGCGCCGGTCTATGTGACCGGAACGCCGAGCAGAGAAGATGTAAAGGTTAGTGCACAAACAGTACACTGACACCAGTACACATAGGCACACAATCCACCCCCCTGTCACCCCCAGATCACCCCCCAGATCACCCCCTCCCCCCCCAGTCACAGTGTCACTAATTGCAGTGATCATTTATTTACTGATCACTGCATTTAGTGTCAGTGTGACTGTAATAACTGTCAGGGCAGTTAGTTTTAGGTCCTAGGTAGCCCCCTACCCCCCCCCCCTAATAAAGGTTTAACCCCCTGATTGCCCTAGTTAACCCCTTCACCCCCTTTTGCCAGTGTCACTAAGCGATCGTTTTTCTGATCGCTGCATTGTGTCGCTAGGTAACCATTTTTTTTTTATTTTAACCGCCATGTTTTATATAGGTTCATAAATAGTTTTATAGGTCAGGTACCCCCATATTACAACCTAAATAAAGGTTTTAACCCCCTGATTGCCCCTAGAGTTAACCCTTTCACCAGTAATCACCGTATAACTGTCACTGGTGACGCTGGTTAGCCAGTTAGTTATTTCGTTATTTAGGTTCCCCGTCAGGTTTTTATATAGCGTCAGGTACCCCCATATATTACCTAATAAAGGTTTAACCCCCTGATTGCCCCTAGTTAACCCTTTCACCCCCTTTTGCCAGTGTCACTAAGCGATCGTTTTTCTGATCGCTGCATTAGTGTCGCTAGGTAACCAGTTTTTTTTTAGGTTAACCGCCATGTTTATATAGGTTCATAAATAGGTTTATAGGTCAGGTACCCCCATATTACAACCTAAATAAAGGTTTTAACCCCCTGATTGCCCCTAGAGTTAACCCTTTCACCAGTGATCACCGTATAAAATGTCACTGGTGACGCTGGTTAGCCAGTTAGTTATTTCGTTATTTAGGTTCCCCGTCAGGTTTTTATATAGCGTCAGGTACCCCCATATATTACCTAATAAAGGTTTAACCCCCTGATTGCCCCTAGTTAACCCTTTCACCCCCTTTTGCCAGTGTCACTAAGCGATCGTTTTTCTGATCGCTGCATTAGTGTCGCTAGGTAACCAGTTTTTTTTTGTATTACTGTTACGGGTGACGCTGGTTAGTTAGCTTGTTTTTTATACTGTCAGGGCACCCGCCATTTATTACCCAATAACGGTTTAACCCCCTGATCGCCCGGCGGGTGATATCAATTAGGTTTTAGGGTCAAATAAGGTCTGCGTCGCCCCAGGTTAGTGCCAGTACCGCAAACACCCACGCGCAAAGCATACACCTCCCTTAGTGGTATAGTATCTGAACAGATCAATATCTGATCTGATCAGATCTATACTAGCGTCCCAGCAGTTTAGGGTTCCAAAAAAACGCATTGTTAGCGGGATCAGCCCAGATACCTGCTAGCACCTGCGTTTTCCCCCTCCGCCCAGCCCAGCCCAGCCCACCCAAGTGCAGTATCGATCGATCACTGTCACTTACAAAACACTAAGCACACATAACTGCAGTGTTCGCAGAGTCAGGCCTGATCCCTGCGATCGCTAACATTTTTTTTGTGGTAGCGTTTTGATTCAGTCGCTAACAGTCAGGAGCTTTTTTACCTGTGAATCTCAAAAAAATAAAAAAAACAAAAATAGTTGTCGTTTTATTGTTCTCTCTCTCTCTCTATTGTTGCTCTTTTTTTACTCCATTCTATTCTGCAATGTTTTATTAAGTTTTATCATGTTTTATCATGCTTGCTTTTCAGGTATGTAATTTTGTTTACTGTGTTTTAGTGTTAAGCATTTTTTTGTTTTCAGGTGCGCCATTCAGTTGCAGCGCGGATTTATTTATCTTGACAGCAACAGCGTTTGCTCCCACGATACATAAAGCCGCGACTCCAACGCTGTAGGAGGTGATTTCACCACCACAGTTAAAAAAAAGAGCATATGTGCCGAAGCATGGGGGCAGCAGGGGGGGGGGAGGAGGAGCGATTGGCTCCTAATGCCACGTACATACGGTCGAAATTCCGACCGTGTGTACACGGCATAACTTTTGCGGGAGGATGCCCCCATGCATCGGCATATATAAATGGTGCATGTATGCCCATCATTAGAAGTGGGTGGATGAAGGGAGGTATTCTAATGGTGGGCATACCCACCAATCAATCTCTTTTTTTTTCGTTCAGCCAAGAGGCTGCATGAAAAAAAAAAAGATTACAATATATGTCCAGTATGTTGCTGGACTTTGAATGGTTATACCAGAATGATGCCTGCAGGTTTAGGTATCATCTTGGTATCATTCTTTTCAGCCAGTGATCGGCTTTCATGTAAAAGCAATTCTAGCGGGTAATTAGCCTCTAGACTGCTTTTACAAGCAGTAGGAGGGAATGTCCCCCCTCCCGGATATAAACCGCGCCATTGGGAAATTGGGAAAGCATTTTATCACACCAATCTTGGTGTGGTCAGATGCTTTGAGGGCAGAGGAAAGATCTAGGGTCTAATAGACCCCAATTTTTTCAAAAAAAGAGTACCTGTCACTGCCTATTGCTATCATAGGGGATATTTACATTCCCAGAGATAACAATAAAAATCATAACAAAGAAAAAAAATGGAAGGAACAGTTTAAAAATAGAATAAAAAAGCTAAATAAATAAAAAAAACACTAAAAAAAAAAAAAAAGCACCCCTGCCCCCCCTTCTCTTGCGCAAAGGCGTACACAAGCGTTGGTCTGGCGTCATATGTAAACAGCAATTGCAGCATGCATGTGAGGTATCACCGCGAAGGTCAGATCGAGGGCAGTAATTTTAGCAGTAGACCTCCTCCGTGAATCTAATGTGGTATCATGTAAAGGCTTTTAAAGGCTTTTAAAAATGTATGTAGTTTGTCGCCACTGCGTGTTTGTGCGCAATTTTAAAGCATGTCGTGTTTGGTATCCATGTACTCGGCCTAAGATCATATTTTTTATTTCATCAAAAATTTGAGCAATATAGTGTGTTTTAGTGCATTAAAATAAAAAAAAAGTGTATTTTTTCCACAAAAAATGCGTTTGAAAAATCGCTGCGCAAATACTGTGTGGAAAAAAAAAATGCAACACCCACCATTTTAATCTGTAGGGCCTTTGCTTTAACAATATATATAGTGTTTGGGGGTTCAACGTAATTTTCTTGCAAAAAAAAAAATGTTTTCATGTAAACAAAAAGTGTCAGAAAGGGCTTTGTCTTCAAGTGGTTAGAAGAGTGGGTGACGTGTGACATAGGCTTCTAAATGTTGTGCATAAAATGCCAGGACAGTTCAAACCCCCCCCAAATGACCCCATTTTGGAAAGTAGACACCCCAAGCTATTTGCTGAGAGCAATGTTGAGCCCATTAAATATTTTTTTTTTTTGTCCCAAGAGATTGAATAATGAAAAAAAAAAAATATATATATTTTTTTTTTACAAAAAGTTGTCACTAAATGATATATTGCTCAAACATGTCATGGGCATATGTGGAACTACACCCCAAAATACATTCTGTTGCTTCTCCTGAGTACGGGGATACCACATGTGTGGGACTTTTTGGGAGCCTAGCTGCGTACGGAACCCCAAAAACCAAGCACCGCCTTCAGGCTTTCTAAGGGAGTAATTTTTTTATTTCACTTCTCACTGCCAATCACAGTTTCGGAGGCCATGGAATGCCCAGATGGCATAAAACCCCCCAAAATGACCCCATTTTGGAAAGTAGACACCCCAAGCTATTTGCTGAGAGGTATTGTGAGTATTTTGCAGATGTCGCTTTTTGTCACAAAGTTTTGAAAATTTAAAAAAGAAAAAAAAAAAATTTTTTTTCTTTACTTTTTTCATTTTCAAAAACAAATGAGAGCTGTAAAATACTCACCATGCCTCTCAACAAATAGCTTGGGGTGTCTACTTTCCAAAATGGGGTCATTTGGGGGGGTTTTGTGCTATTTTGGCATTTTATGGCCTTCGAAACTGTGATAGGTAGTGAGGAGTGAAATCAAAAATTTGCACCCTTAGAAATCCTGAAGGCGGTGCTTGGGTTTCGGGGCCCCGTACGCGGCTAGGCTCCCAAAAAGTCCCACACATGTGGTATCCCCATACTCAGGAGAAGCAGCAAAATGTATTTTGGGGTGCAATTCCACATATAACTATGGCATGTGTGAGCAATATATCATTTAGTGACAACTTTTTGAAGAAAAAAAAAATTATTTTTTTATTTTTGTCTTTATTCAATCACTTGGGACTAAAAAAAAAAATATTCAATGGGCTCAACATGCCTCTCAGCAAATAGCTTGGGGTGTCTACTTTCCAAAATGGGGTCATTTGGGGGGGTTTTGTACTTCTCTGCCATTTTAGCACCTCAAGAAATGAAATAGGCAGTCATAAATTAAAAGCGGTGTAAATTCCAGAAAATGTACTCTAGTTTGTAGACGCTATAACTTTTGCGCAAACCAATAAATATACGCTTATTGGCATTTTTTTTACTAAAGACATGTGGCTGAATACATTTTGGCCCAAATGTTTGACTAAAATTGAGTTTATTAGATTTTTCTTATAACAAAAAGTAGAAAATCTCTTTTTTTTTTTTTCAAAATTTTCGCTCTTTTTCCGTTTATATCGCAAAAAAATAAAAATCACAGAGGCAATCAAATACCATCAAAAGAAAGCTCTATTTGTGGGAAGAAAAGGACGCAAATTTCGTTTCGTTACAAAATTGCATGACCGCACAATTACCAGTTAAAGTAGTGCAGTGCGAAATTGAAAAAAGACCTCTGGTCCTTAAGCTGACAATTGGTCCGGGGCTGAAGTGGTTAAAATAGCCTTTT
>CM053028.1:628155308-628225833 GCA_028564925.1 Lithobates sylvaticus | reverse complement strand
ACACCACAAAAAAAATACAAAAAAAGTTCCTTAACCGCTTAAGGACCGCCTCCTGCACATTTACGTTGGAAGAATGGCACGGCTGGGCACATCAACGTACAGGTACGTTGCTCTTTAAGTGACCATCCGTGGGTCGCGCGTCCCGGTCCTGAGCTCTGTGACCGTGGGACCTGCGGACCCGATCGGCGCTGGGTGTCCCGCAATCAGGTCACAGAGCTGAAGAACGGGGAGAGGTATGTGTAAACAAACCTCTCCCAGTGCTTCCTAGTGAGACTGACACTGATCGTCTGTTTCCTGTCATCGGAAAAGACGAACGCCAAGCCACGCTACAGTAAAAAAAACACACGTCACACTTAACCCCCCCGCCCCCTAGTGGTTAACTCCTTCACTGCCAGTGTCATTTACACAGGAATCAGTACATGTAAATAGCACTGATTGCTGTATAAATGACAATGGTCCCAAAAATGTGTCAAAAATGTCCGATGTGTCCGCCATAATGGTAGAAAGAGATCATAAAATTCATTAGAATACCTTCACCATTTAGCGGCGCTCTCTTGGTTATTTAAAAACCAAATAAATGTATAATTACACACGCTGTATATCAGGGATGTAAATATATAAACAATAATATTTTGTGGGAATCTCTAAGCAAGAAAACCTGATCATCAAATATTTCAGTACATAGTTGATATCATGATGTTGTAGGAGTATATTCCTCAAAAAGTTCATATGTTATAACTTTTGCGCAAACCAATCGCTAATTGCGATTTTTTTTACCAAGAATACGTATCGGCATAAACTGAGGAAAAATAAAAAAAATGTATATATTTTTTGGGAATATTTATTATAGCAATAAGTAAAAAATATTGCTTTTTCAAAAATGTCGCTCTATTTTTTTTTATAGTGCAAAAAATAAAAACCGCAGGGGCGATCAAATACCACCAAAAGAAAGCTCTATTTGTGGGGGGGGGGGGGGGGGGGAAGGATGCCAATTTTGTTTGGGAGCCACGTCGCACGACCGCGCAATTGTCAGTTAAAGCGACGCAGTGCCGAATCGCAAAAAGGGGCCTGGTCCTTTGGCTGCAAATTGGTGTGGGGCTGAAGTGGTTAAAGGGCCAGTAATAAAAAAAAAAAAAAAATACATTTTTTTTTTTTTTTTTTGTGGCTGCCTGGAGGGGGGTTGGGCGGGGCGGTGCCCCCGATGGACGGGCCGCTTTAACGCATGTTCAGCTAAACACAGCATGACCTTTCACATATTTAAAAATTCAAGGAAATTATAGCCGCACTAAAAATCTAGATAGCTCTTTGTAGAAGGTGGGTGGCCCTGAAAAGGGCCTTTGTGTAGGTGAAGTAGGTAGGCGACTATGAAGGTTTAGCCTCCGAATCCGTAGAGAGTGCGCCCCTGGCGTTTGAGAGCATAGACGACATCCATGGCGGTGACGGTCTTCCTCTTGGCGTGCTCGGTGTAGGTGACGGCATCGCGGATGACATTCTCCAGGAAAACCTTGAGCACTCCGCGGGTCTCCTCATAGATGAGTCCGGAGATGCGCTTGACACCCCCTCTGCGGGCCAAACGTCGGATGGCGGGTTTGGTGATGCCCTGGATGTTGTCCCGGAGCACCTTCCTGTGCCGCTTGGCGCCTCCTTTCCCCAGACCCTTCCCTCCTTTACCGCGACCAGACATGATAAATATTTTCTGCTCAAACAGAAACTACGCTCAGCCGTCTGCCTGCCCTCCTTATATACAGCCTAAGCGGACCTGATGGGAACCTTCCCAGGAAAGAGGCGGAGTCACACCCATTCATACAAAAAAAGATAATCTCATTCATTTTTAAGTCTCCTAAATATATATATATATAAATAAATAAATATTCTGTTGTATTCAGATGCAACATAAATACATTTCCAGAAGATGAACTAATTATTGCTTCTCTAGTATTTTCTATTTATACCTGGAGATTACACGGAGAAAATGAATCTTTAACAATTCATAACGCACACAATCAGCAGTTTAAATTGTTCATAGTAATATCATATTTATAAAACATTATTATGGAAAAGGAAACAAAGAAACACATTTATTACATCTCCCCTTCCGAATCCTGGTTGTGATGCCGCGCGGACCTGATGGGAGACATGAGAAGGGGCGGGGTTTAGTCATTTATTTTATTGCAGAGAATGTCATTTATTTAGAAGCTTTTCAATATTTTGCTGAATGGAAATGGAAGTGATCCATCAGAAGCGCAATATTTTAATTGATTCTTTGTACATATGTATTTGGCATGTCGTCATGATTATTACCTATTTCTACCAATAATGTCATATTTATGAACATCCCCGATTGTTATATAGGACAAACAAATGATGTGTATGGCAGAGCCCTGGGGACCATCTTCAAACTCATAATTCTGTAAAAAAAAAAAAATGTTTTACAAAAACATAATTTTGTATTTTTTTTTTTTTTAAATGATGGCCACATGGCTCTATCAGATGTGCATCTGCTGTATTTACAAATTATATATGAGGGGGGGAGAGAGAAATTATATAATTGATTTGTTTCTTTTTTCCAGTTCGTTACATATCCTATGCATAGCTGATAATAGAACGTGTAATACTTCATTCTCCATCATATAGAAAGGTATCATGTTCTGTATGTAGGGGGGATTCGGAGGACTTGGAATAAAAGAGAATGGGGATGTTTTACATTATTCAATAGTCTTCAGAATCCATTTCTATTAATTCCGAACTCGTCACCCATTCATTGCGAAAACTGAATTTTGTGCATTTTTAAGGCTTTTTAGAGTCTGCAATTCTCAGATAAATAACAGAAACATTGCAACAAAAATACATCTTCGGAAGAGATATATTCTTCCTTTAATACGATTTCTATCTTCCTCGGAAAATGGCAAAACATGAATCTGTCACATCATAACAGAGACCACAATCACCAGTTACTTTCATATTTAGGCATTCATTACTCTGCAGAGAATTTACTTTGTAACGAGAAATCGGCAAAATGGTCTTAGAAATGTTAGAGATCCGAGTGCAGAGAAGGGTGAGAAGAATGAAGACATGTGGTGGGAAGTATTTGTATGGTGAAGTAGTGATGAGATCGTATGGAGCTCTTTGTGAGGAGGATGTGGTGGCTCTGAGAAGAGCCTTTGTGTTGTGTGGGGGGTGATGAGGAGGACGTTGGTCGAGGTTGTATTAGGCCCTCTCTCCGCGGATGCGGCGTGCCAGCTGGATGTCTTTGGGCATGATGGTGACCCTCTTGGCATGGATGGCGCAGAGGTTGGTGTCCTCGAAGAGTCCTACGAGATAAGCCTCGGAGGCTTCCTGCAGAGCCATGACGGCGGAGCTCTGGAAGCGCAGGTCGGTCTTGAAGTCCTGGGCGATCTCTCGGACGAGGCGCTGGAAGGGCAGCTTGCGGATGAGCAGCTCAGTGGATTTCTGGTAGCGGCGGATCTCTCGGAGAGCCACGGTGCCGGGCCTGTAGCGGTGAGGCTTCTTGACTCCGCCGGTGGCCGGGGCGCTCTTGCGGGCGGCTTTGGTGGCCAGCTGCTTGCGGGGAGCTTTCCCTCCGGTGGACTTACGAGCGGTCTGCTTGGTTCTTGCCATGGCTGATCAATGCTTCCAATCTCCAGAAGAAGGAATACAAGTGTGAGAACACGGGCTGTGCGGCGTCTATTTATACACATCACTGCATTCTGATTGGACAACTAAAACACACCCCTTTTCATGATTGGTTTACTTAAAAAAAAGCGGCATTTTTAAAATGCCCGCCAAGATCTGCCCGTTATCTGTGTTAGTAGAGTTACCTTCTTTGTGTGGGATGGGGGAGGGGAGTTCCTCCACATCATACAATGTGTAAGAATTAGGAGCTCTGACATTGGACTGCTTGTCTCCATAACACAGAAAATCCTCCTCCGATCTCACTGATCGGATTATTCCGTTCTTCAGCGAATGACACGTAGAAAGGTGACTTAGTACAGAATTGTACTGGATGGAACCGGCTGTACAACATGGAGGGACAGATCGCTGAGCAGACAATGAATCGTGTCCCCCCAGCATTGTCCTCCCTGCTCCGGACACATCTGGGATCGGTCGGTGTTCTCATTGGTTTCTATCAGATCCATGTAGATACAATTCAACTAAACTGCTCCAATGTATTCTCTATGGAAGAGCAACACTGACACCTTCTGGTGACAAGAGAAATGACTTCTGTGCGGGGATCTAGGAAGCGCTACAATAAGATTTCATTGTTTTCTTTCCGAATCCCATTTATAAGACAAATAGGTGATTACAACGTGATCTTTGGGAACAGAATTAGAACTCATACCCGGGAATTTGAGGGCATTAACACAGGGCGACATCTAGATTGCATGATCAATCTGATGAATTTGCATTAAGGTTTTGTCAGAAAATTCACTAAACATATATTTCTCATGATATCTTCGTCATATTAACTTTACACTGAAATTACAGCTCTGATATGGTGTATGCGAGTGGCTTCTACAAGAGCCTTTGTGTCCTGTTGGGATAGTGGGGGGTGTAGGAGATTTACTTGAATACTAATTATTATTATCATACAGAATATATATATATATATATATATAATATATATATATATATATATATATATATATATATATATATATATATATTGCGCCAACTGTTTGTTTACACAACTCTTTACAATAAAATAGGGTGACAGTACAATCACAATACATGTCAATACAAAAGTAATAGGAGGACCCTGCTCATGGAGTTTACAATCTAAAGAAATGTTTTTATAATGAACGATTAGAGACTCCTTCTCAGTGTAAGAATTAGAAACATTGAGATTGGATTATGTTTGCCTATATCTCAGTAAATTAGATGACAGAGGGTCAAATGCTCCCAGTAACATCCAGTATCCAATCTGTGTATTGTAATCGGGGGCACCTGATATTTACCAAATACTCTTTGTTTTTATTAGAGAAAACACACACACACCTATATACATAGATACAGACCAGGAAAGCCAATGTGTGCCCAGCTGATGATATAACCCCCCCTCAATGAGAGTAGATGATTATGTATAATCGTTGGACTCCCATAAAGACAATAGATGTTATATGACTAATGTGAATCAAACACAATGTGATGTATAAGTAATAGGGATGAGCCGAACACCCCCGGGTTCGGTTCGAACCAGAACCTTCGAACGGACCGAAAGTTCGCGCGAATTTTCGAACCCTATACGTTATAATGGACGCGAACGTTCGAAATCAAAAGTGCTAATTACAACGGCCAATATGCATGTTAATGTCATAAAACAGGTTTGGGGACCCGGGTCCTGCCCCAGGGGACATATATCAATGCAAAAAGAACTTTTAAAAACTAACGTTTTTTCGGGAGCAGTCATTTTAATGATGCATAAAGTGAAAAAAAAAAGTGACATTTTCCTTTAAATATGGTACCTGGGGGGTGTCCAAAGTATGCCTGTGAAGTGGCATGTGTTTCCCGTGTTTAGAACTGTCCTTGCACAAAATGACATTTGTAAAGGAAAAAAAGAAGCCATTTAAAACCACTTGCGGCTTTAGGTTTGATCTTAAGTAGAATCTGAACAGGTACATTATGAAGTGTAGCTCCATCCCAAAAAAAATCTATTTTTAAGCTTTTTGGAGAACATAGGGAGGGGTTATCACCCCTGTAACATTTGCTGTCTTTGCACATCTGTTCAGAACATGTCACCTCACTTTCCGTCCCAATGATAAATGTTTTTGGAAAAGTGGGGTTTTAATTGAAACAAGGATTGGTGATAAAGTATCAGTAGAGAGGAGATACCTTTTTCCCAAATTAAATCTAACAGGATAGAATTTCCCTTCCTAGGGGTAGATTTCCTCTCACTTCCTGTTTTCTCTTTCCATTTGCAAGTAGGAGTCGTTTGTAAGTTGGATGTTTGAAAGTAGGGGCCTGGCGTATATACTCTGCAGAAATTTGCCCTATTAGATGTTGGTGTAGCCACAAGACTGGTGGGCACAGGAATGGGCCTGCTGTGAGTTAATAGATCAAGATTTGTAATTGCATGCACCTGTTGAACAGGGCATAAAAATTGGGGGTGGTGGGGGTGGTGGTGGTGGTGGTGGTGGACGGTTTTGCCACAAGACTGTAAGCTCTCACAGTTACTCTTGGTGGGCGCAGGAATGGGCCCTGCTGTGAGTTATTAGATCAAGATTTGTAATTGCAAGCACCTGATGAACAGGGCAGAAAAATTGGGCCTTTGGCGGTGGTGGTGGACGGTGTTGCCACAAGACTGTAGGCCCTCATAGTTACTCTTGGTGGGCGCAGGAATGGGCCCTGCTGTGAACTATTAGATCAAGATTTGTAATTACCCGCCCCTGTTAAACAGGGGCTGAAAAAATTGTGCCTTAGGCACTGGTGCTGGTGCCACAACACTGCAACCCCTCACAGAGACTGTACTTGGAGCACAGCAGTCACACGTGTTGCGAAGCATTTTTTTAAAAAAATTGTAAGTACACGCCCCTGTTAAACAGGGGCTGAAAAATTGTGCCTTAGGCACTGGTGCTGGTGCCACAACACTGCAACACGGCCCTCACAGAGACTGTACTTGGAGCACAGCAGTCACACGTGTTGCGAAGCATTTTTTTAAAAAAATTGTAAGTACACGCCCCTGTTAAACAGGGGCTGAAAAATTGTGCCTTAGGCACTGGTGCTGGTGCCACAACACTGCAACACGGCCCTCACAGAGACTGTACTTGGAGCACAGCAGTCACACGTGTTGCGAAGCATTTTTTTTAAAAAATTGTAAGTACACGCCCCTGTTAAACAGGGGCTGAAAAATTGTGCCTTAGGCACTGGTGCTGGTGCCACAACACTGCAACACGGCCCTCACAGAGACTGTACTTGGAGCACAGCAGTCACACGTGTTGCGAAGCATTTTTTTAAAAAATTGTAAGTACACGCCCCTGTTAAACAGGGGCTGAAAAATTGTGCCTTAGGCACTGGTGCTGTGGCATGGATCATTGAGGAGGAGGAAGAGGATAGTCAGTGAACATAAGAGGACAGTCACTCAGCATCAGCATAGGCAGTCTTGAAGGGATGTGACATTAAAAATTATTCGGTTATATCCGCCTCAGGTGCCTGGTAGCTGGTGGTGATCCAAGACTGATTCATTTTGATGAATGTCAGTCGATCAACCGAGGCGGTGGACAGGCGCACCCTATGATCAGTCACAAATCCTCCAGCAGCACTGAATGTGCGTTCGGAAAGAACGCTGGAGGCAGGACAGGCCAGTAGCTCAATTGCATACTGTGCAAGCTCTGGCCAGTGATCCATCCTCAGGACCCAGTAAGCCAGAGGATTTTCGGTGGGAAAGGTGTCCAAGTCTGACCTTGCCCCAAGGTATTCCTGCACCATGTATATCAGACGCTGGCGATGGTTGCTGGAACCGATCATACCTTGGGGCTGCGGACTAAAAAATTGTCTGAACGCATCGGTCAGACGTCCACCTTCCCCACCGCTCCTTCTGCCACTGACCGAAGCCTCAGCAACTCGTCGCCCAGGACCAGGAGTTTGTAGCCTCCCAGTTTCTGGGAACGCGTTGCACAGACCTTTCTGCAAGGCCTCCCTGAGATGTCTCATCCTCTGCTCCCTCTGCGACGGCAAGATAAGGTCCGCAACCTTACCCTTGTACCGCGGATCAAGGAGAGTGGCCAGCCAGTAATGGTCCCTCTCCTTGATCCGAAGAACACGAGGATCCTTCCGCAGGCTTTGCAGGATCAGGGAGGCCATGCAGCGTAGGTTAGCTGAGGCATTCGGTCCGGAGTCTTCTGGGTCACTGAGGATGACATGATCGCCAGCCACCTCCTCCCAGCCACGTACAAGTCCACTGGCTTGTTGGGACTGTACATCATCCCTAAAAGACTGCTGCTGCTGATGCTGAGTGCCAGGCTCCACCTCCATGCTCACACAATCCTCCTCCTCCTCCTCCTCCTCCTCCTCCTCATCCTCTTCCTGTGTGATGGGTGGGACAGAAGGAACACTGTCCGGATAAAGGGGGCCTTGAGAGGCAAGGAAGTCCTCCTCTTCCTGCCTCTGTTCTGCCTCAAGTGCCCTGTCCATTATCCCACGCAGCGTATGCTCCAACAGGTGGACAAGAGGGACAGTGTCACTGATGCATGCACTGTCACTGCTCACCATCCTCGTGGCCTCCTCAAATGGTGAGAGGACAGTGCATGCATCCTGATCATGCTCCACTGACGTGGGGAAAAAAACCCAAGCTCCCCTGACCCTGTCCTGGTGCCGTAGTCGCAAAGGTACTCATTGATGGCCCTCTGCTGCGTGTGCAGTCGCTGCAGCATGGCCAACGTTGAGTTCCACCTGGTGGCATGTCAGATATTAGGCGGTTCTTGGGCAGGTTCAGCTCCTTTTGCAGCTCAGTCAGCCGAGCACTGGCATTATAAGATCGGCGGAAATGCACACAGACTTTCCTGGCCTGCCTCAGGACATCCTGTAAGCCTGGGAACCTGCCCAAGAACCGCTGCACCACCAGGTTGAGGACGTGAGCCATGCAGGGCACATGGGTGAGCTGCCCCTGTCGCAGGGCGGAGAGGAGGTTGGTGCCATTGTCAGAAACGACCATTCCTGGCTTAAGCTGACGTGGCGTCAACCACCTCTCGGCCTGCCCCTGCAGAGCTGCCAGAACCTCTGGCCCAGTGTGGCTCCTGTCCCCCAAACACACCAGCGCAAGCACGGCATGGCATCTTTTTGCCTGCGTACTTGCGTAGCCCTTGTACGCCTACGGAGCACCGCTGGTTCCAAGGACAGAGCACTGGAGGAAGAAGAAGAGGAGGGGGTGGAGGAGAGAGGTGTGTCACAACCAGTAGCAGTAGTCGCGTTTTGGAGGCGTGGTGGCGGAACAACCTCCAACACTACTGCACCTTGTCCTGCATCCCTCCCAGCTGCCAATAGAGTGACCCAATGGGCCGTGAAAGAAAGGTACCGTCCCTGTCCATGCCTGCTGGACCATGAGTCAGCGGTAATATGCACCTTACCGCTGACCGCCCTGTCCAGCGAGGCATGGACATTGCCCTCCACATGCCGGTAGAGAGACGGAATCGCCTTCCGCGAGAAAAAGTGGCGTTTGGGAACCTGCCACTGAGGAACCGCACATTGAACAAACTCACGGAAGGGGGCCGAGTCTACCAACTGAAAAGGCAGCAGTTGAAGTGCTAGCAATTTAGCAAGGCTAGCATTCAACCGCTGGGCATGTGGATGGCTGGGAGTGTACTTCTTTCTACGGTCCAGCAGCTGGGGCAGGGAAATTTGCCTGCTGCATTCGGACGTCGGTGTACTGCAAGTACTTGGTTGTGACACACCGAATTCTACACCTTCAGTCCTCTCAGAGCAGCTTTCAGAGAGGACTGAAGGTGTAGTGGGGATGGAGATCCCAGCTGAGGAGGAGCAAGGAGAGGTCCGCTTAGTTCTTTGGTGTGGGTCTTTTATGTGTGCCTGCCAACGAGCTGCATGGCAGGTCGCCATATGTCTGGTCATGCTTGTCGTGCCCAAGCGGCTGATGTTTTGGCCACGCGAGATACGCTTGAGACAAATATTGCAAATAGCAGTGGTGCGATCTGCTGCACTCGTCTCAAAAAAGGCCCACACCAAAGAACTTTTCTGATAACGTGCAGAGGCAGCGCCCTGCACAGGCGGAGCTCTGCGGTGTTGTACAGTTGCTGTGCTGGCCTCTACCTGGCCTCCAGGGGGCATCCTGCCTCGTTGGACATGTGACGCCGCATCCTCCTCCTCCTCGTCCTCCTCCTCATCCTCTCTCCCTTGAGGCACCCACGTGGAGTCAGTGACCTCATCATCCCCTCCCTCTTCACCACTAGAGCAAACCTGGCAGTAAGCTGCAGCTGGTGGAACTGTACTGCCAGATTCCTCAAGCTGGGTATCGTCATCCGAGCCTTCGAATCGTTGGGCATCCTCCTGGAGCATGTACCCAACACTGTGCTCAAAGAGTTCGGGGGACTCCTCAGGAGGACATGGTGGGTCTAGGGAAGGGGTGGCTGATGATGCTCTGTCAGTACCCTGAGCCTGGGTGAGAGAGGATGAGGAGGATGAGGAGGGCTTGGTCATCCATTCTACCAAGCCTTCAGCATGATGCGGCTCCACATGTCCAGCTGCCGAAAACAAAGACGCGCGTGTCCCATGGCCACGTGCTGATGACGATGCACGACCACGTCCACGTCCACGGCCACGTCCACTAGAAACAGAGACTGTCTGCCCTGTGTTCTTGGCTCTGCACGCTCTGCCTCCCCTTGGCGGTCTTCCAGCCATTGTAGTCGGTAGTCCTGTGGGTGCTGCTGAGAAGAAAATATAGGAGCTCTGTGTGATGCCACTAACACACTAGAAGTCCTGTGGGTGCTGCTGAGAAGAATATATAGGAGCTCTGTGTGATGCCACTAACACACTAGAAGTCCTGTGGGTGCTGCTGAGAAGAAAATATAGGAGCTCTGTGTGATGCCACTAACACACTAGAAGTCCTATGGGTGCTTCTGCAAAGAAAATATAGGAGCTCTGTGTGATGCCACTAACACACTAGAAGTCCTGTGGGTGCTGCTGAGAAGAAAATATAGGAGCTCTGTGTGATGCCACTAACACACTAGAAGTCCTATAGGTGCTTCTGCAAAGAAAATATAGGAGCTCTGTGTGATGCCACTAACACACTAGAAGTCCTGTGGGTGCTGCTGAGAAGAAAATATAGGAGCTCTGTGTGATGCCACTAACACACTAGAAGTCCTATGGGTGCTTCTGCAAAGAAAATATAGGAGCTCTGTGTGATGCCACTAACACACTAGAAGTCCTGTGGGTGCTGCTGAGAAGAATATATAGGAGCTCTGTGTGATGCCACTAACACACTAGAAGTCCTATGGGTGCTTCTGCAAAGAAAATAGAGGAGCTCTGTGTGATGCCACTAACACACTAGAAGTCCTGTGGGTGCTTCTGCAAAGAAAATAGAGGAGCTCTGTGTGATGCCACTAACACACTAGAAGTCCTGTGGGTGCTGCTGAGAAGAAAATATAGGAGCTCTGTGTGATGCCACTAACACATTAGAAGTCCTGTGGGTGCTTCTGCAAAGAAAATAGAGGAGCTCTGTGTGATGCCACTAACACACTAGAAGTCCTGTGGGTGCTGCTGAGAAGAATATATAGGAGCTCTGTGTGATGCCACTAACACACTAGAAGTCCTATGGGTGCTTCTGCAAAGAAAATAGAGGAGCTCTGTGTGATGCCACTAACACACTAGAAGTCCTGTGGGTGCTTCTGCAAAGAAAATAGAGGAGCTCTGTGTGATGCCACTAACACACTAGAAGTCCTGTGGGTGCTGCTGAGAAGAATATATAGGAGCTCTGTGTGATGCCACTAACACACTAGAAGTCCTATGGGTGCTTCTGCAAAGAAAATATAGGAGCTCTGTGTGATGCCACTAACACACTAGAAGTCCTGTGGGTGCTGCTGAGAAGAATATATAGGAGCTCTGTGTGATGCCACTAACACACTAGAAGTCCTGTGGGTGCTGCTGAGAAGAAAATATAGGAGCTCTGTGTGATGCCACTAACACACTAGAAGTCCTATGGGTGCTTCTGCAAAGAAAATATAGGAGCTCTGTGTGATGCCACTAACACACTAGAAGTCCTGTGGGTGCTGCTGAGAAGAAAATATAGGAGCTCTGTGTGATGCCACTAACACACTAGAAGTCCTATAGGTGCTTCTGCAAAGAAAATATAGGAGCTCTGTGTGATGCCACTAACACACTAGAAGTCCTGTGGGTGCTGCTGAGAAGAAAATATAGGAGCTCTGTGTGATGCCACTAACACACTAGAAGTCCTATGGGTGCTTCTGCAAAGAAAATATAGGAGCTCTGTGTGATGCCACTAACACACTAGAAGTCCTGTGGGTGCTGCTGAGAAGAATATATAGGAGCTCTGTGTGATGCCACTAACACACTAGAAGTCCTATGGGTGCTTCTGCAAAGAAAATAGAGGAGCTCTGTGTGATGCCACTAACACACTAGAAGTCCTGTGGGTGCTGCTGAGAAGAAAATATAGGAGCTCTGTGTGATGCCACTAACACACTAGAAGTCCTATGGGTGCGTCTGCAAAGAAAATATAGGAGCTCTGTGTGATGCCACTAACACACTAGAAGTCCTGTGGGTGCTGCTGAGAAGAATATATAGGAGCTCTGTGTGATGCCACTAACACACTAGAAGTCCTATGGGTGCTTCTGCAAAGAAAATAGAGGAGCTCTGTGTGATGCCACTAACACACTAGAAGTCCTGTGGGTGCTTCTGCAAAGAAAATAGAGGAGCTCTGTGTGATGCCACTAACACACTAGAAGTCCTGTGGGTGCTGCTGAGAAGAAAATATAGGAGCTCTGTGTGATGCCACTAACACACTAGAAGTCCTGTGGGTGCTTATGCAAAGAAAATAGAGGAGCTCTGTGTGATGGGACTAACACACTTCAAGTCCTATAGGTGCTTCTGGGAAGAAAATATTGCTCTGTGTGTGTAATGGGACTAACACACTTCAAGTCCTATAGGTGCTTCTGGGAAGAAAATATAGCTCTGTGTGTGTAATGGGACTAACACACTTCAAGTCCTATAGGTGCCTCTGGGAACAAAATATAGGAGCTCTGCCTGCCTGCCACGAACACACTACAAGTCCTATAGGTGCTTCTGGTAACAAAATATAGGAGCTCTGCCTGCCTGCCACTAACACACTACAAGTCCTATAGGTGCTTCTGGGAAGAAAATATAGCTCTGTGTGTGTAATGGGACTAACACACTTCAAGTCCTATAAGTGCTTCTGGTAACAAAATATAGGAGCTCTGCCTGCCTGCCACGAACACACTACAAGTCCTATAGGTGCTTCTGGGAAGAAAATATAGCTCTGTGTGTGTAATGGGACTAACACACTTCAAGTCCTATAGGTGCTTCTGGGAACAAAGTATAGCTCTTTGTGTGTAATGGGACTAACACACTTCAAGTCCTATAGGTGCTTCTGGGAAGAAAATATAGCTCTGTGTGTGTAATGGGACTAACACACTTCAAGTCCTATAGGTGCTTCTGGGAAGAAAATATAGCTCTGTGTGTGTAATGGGACTAACACACTTCAAGTCCTATAGGTGCTTCTGGGAAGAAAATATAGCTCTGTGTGTGTGATGGGACTAACACACTTCAAGTCCTATAGGTGCTTCTGGGAAGAAAATATAGCTCTGTGTGTGTAATGGGACTAACACACTTCAAGTCCTATAGGTGCTTCTGGGAAGAAAATATAGCTCTGTGTGTGTAATGGGACTAACACACTTCAAGTCCTATAGGTGCTTCTGGGAAGAAAATATAGCTCTGTGTGTGTAATGGGACTAACACACTTCAAGTCCTATAGGTGCTTCTGGGAACAAAGTATAGCTCTTTGTGTGTAATGGGACTAACACACTTCAAGTCCTATAGGTGCTTCTGGGAAGAAAATATAGCTCTGTGTGTGTAATGGGACTAACACACTTCAAGTCCTATAGGTGCTTCTGGGAAGAAAATATAGCTCTGTGTGTGTAATGGGACTAACACACTTCAAGTCCTATAGGTGCTTCTGGGAAGAAAATATAGCTCTGTGTGTGTAATGGGACTAACACACTTCAAGTCCTATAGGTGCTTCTGGGAAGAAAATATAGCTCTGTGTGTGTAATGGACTAACACACTTCAAGTCCTATAGGTGCTTCTGGAAGAAAATATAGCTCTGTGTGTGTAATGGGACTAACACACTTCAAGTCCTATAGGTGCTTCTGGGAACAAAGTATAGCTCTTTGTGTGTAATGGGACTAACACACTTCAAGTCCTATAGGTGCTTCTGGGAAGAAAATATAGCTCTGTGTGTGTAATGGGACTAACACACTTCAAGTCCTATAGGTGCTTCTGGGAAGAAAATATAGCTCTGTGTGTGTAATGGGACTAACACACTTCAAGTCCTATAGGTGCTTCTGGGAAGAAAATATAGCTCTGTGTGTGTAATGGGACTAACACACTTCAAGTCCTATAAGTGCTTCTGGGAACAAAATATAGGAGCTCTGCCTGCCTGCCACGAACACACTACAAGTCCTATAGGTGCTTCTGGGAAGAAAATATAGCTCTGTGTGTGTGATGGGACTAACACACTTCAAGTCCTATAGGTGCTTCTGGGAAGAAAATATAGCTCTGTGTGTGTAATGGGACTAACACACTTCAAGTCCTATAGGTGCTTCTGGGAAGAAAATATAGCTCTGTGTGTGTAATGGGACTAACACACTTCAAGTCCTATAGGTGCTTCTGGGAAGAAAATATAGCTCTGTGTGTGTAATGGGACTAACACACTTCAAGTCCTATAGGTGCTTCTGGGAAGAAAATATAGCTCTGTGTGTGTAATGGGACTAACACACTTCAAGTCCTATAGGTGCTTCTGGGAAGAAAATATAGCTCTGTGTGTGTAATGGGACTAACACACTTCAAGTCCTATAGGTGCTTCTGGGAAGAAAATATAGCTCTGTGTGTGTAATGGGACTAACACACTTCAAGTCCTATAGGTGCTTCTGGGAAGAAAATATAGCTCTGTGTGTGTAATGGGACTAACACACTTCAAGTCCTATAGGTGCTTCTGGGAACAAAGTATAGCTCTTTGTGTGTAATGGGACTAACACACTTCAAGTCCTATAGGTGCTTCTGGGAAGAAAATATAGCTCTGTGTGTGTGATGGGACTAACACACTTCAAGTCCTATAGGTGCTTCTGGGAACAAAATATAGCTCTGTGTGTGTAATGGGACTAACACACTTCAAGTCCTATAAGTGCTTCTGGGAACAAAATATAGGAGCTCTGCCTGCCTGCCACGAACACACTACAAGTCCTATAGGTGCTTCTGGGAAGAAAATATAGCTCTGTGTGTGTAATGGGACTAACACACTTCAAGTCCTATAGGTGCTTCTGGGAACAAAGTATAGCTCTTTGTGTGTAATGGGACTAACACACTTCAAGTCCTATAGGTGCTTCTGGGAAGAAAATATAGCTCTGTGTGTGTGATGGGACTAACACACTTCAAGTCCTATAGGTGCTTCTGGGAACAAAATATAGCTCTGTGTGTGTAATGGGACTAACACACTTCAAGTCCTATAGGTGCTTCTGGGAAGAAAATATAGCTCTGTGTGTGTGATGGGACTAACACACTTCAAGTCCTATAGGTGCTTCTGGGAACAAAATATAGGAGCTCTGCCTGCCTGCCACGAACACACTACAAGTCCTATAGGTGCTTCTGGTAAACAAAATATAGGAGCTCTGCCTGCCTGCCACTAACACACTACAAGTCCTATAGGTGCTTCTGGTAACAAAATATAGGAGCTCTGCCTGCCTGTCACTAACACACTACAAGTCCTATAGGTGCTTCTGGTAACAAAATATAGGAGCTCTGCCTGCCTGCCACTAACACACTACAAGTCCTATAGGTGCTTCTGGTAACAAAATATAGGAGCTCTGCCTGCCTGCCACGAACACACTACAAGTCCTATAGGTGCTTCTGGTAACAAAATATAGGAGCTCTGCCTGCCTGCCACGAGCACACTACAAGCCCCTCTTTGTCAATCAATCTTTGTAACTGAATCTATCTAACTCAATCTCTGCAAGTGAATCTCTCTCTCTATCTATCTAAATGCAGCAGAGTGTCACAGGAACAGCCTGCTCAATCTGCGCCGGAACAGCATGTGACCGGCGCAGACGGCGTGGCGGCGTTTTATAGGGGGGGGGCGTGTACTACAGCCCCTGAGCTGTAATTGGCTACAGGCGTCCTGCCTGTAGCCAATTATGGCTCTTCGAGTTTCCGGGCTGTGATTGGCCAAGCATGCGGGGTCACAGTGCATGCTTGGCCAATCATCAGCCAGCAATGCACTGCGTCGGCCGCGCCGGCCGCAATGCATTGCGGGGCCGCGCGCCTCACACGAAAGGGATGGGAGCGGCCAAAATAGTTCTGGGCTCGCCGAGCGAGCGAACGCCCGGTGCTCGATGCGAACGTGGGTTCGCATCGAGCACCGGGCCCATCCTTAATAAGTAATAATTCTAAGCAGATGATCCCTAAACGGAAAATGTAAGCATCCCCTTGTATATGTGTCTCTGCAGACATTAGCATGCTTTGTGTAGTCTTACATAAACCATACAGTAAACGTGTAGGTGAAAATGATGTATACAAAATAAGATTATATATGTCTCATCCTTATATACATAAATATCCGCTTTCAATTTACGGGAACAGAAAGCTCCCATGTATTCTCTGAGGAGGAGCAACACTGACACCTAGTGGTTATAAAAACACATGCCTTCAATACGGAGATTTGGGTAGATCTACAATGCGATTGGATGGAGTGTTCCCAGATCCTCCAATATGCATTGTACAGACTGGGGTCTAGGAGGAAATAAAATGTCAGGAATTCCAGAATGAAGAGAATCAGCGGATATTGGGATGGATTTCTAACTTTAAAACAGCTTCGAATGTACAACTTCATCAACAGATTATGACAATTTGTGTACAATCGGTTTATTTCTTTTTTATTATTTAATGTATTTAGAAGTTCTAATTACGATAATATGTGATGACAGCTCATTGATGGAAATGGTGGGTGGCTCTTAGAAGAGCCTTTGTGTCTTGTGTTGGGATGATGATCGGGGATGGGGGGATTACTTGGCGCTGGTGTACTTGGTGACGGCCTTGGTGCCCTCGGAGACGGCGTGCTTGGCCAGCTCTCCGGGCAGGAGGAGGCGGACGGCGGTCTGGATCTCCCGGGAGGTGATGGTGCGGCGCTTGTTGTAATGAGCCAGGCGGGAAGATTCTCCGGCGATGCGCTCGAAGATGTCATTGACGAAGGAGTTCATGATGCCCATGGCCTTGGACGAGATGCCGGTGTCGGGGTGGACCTGCTTGAGCACCTTGTACACGTAGATGGCATAACTCTCCTTCCTGCTCTTCCTCCGCTTCTTGCCGTCCTTCTTCTGGCTCTTGGTCACGGCTTTCTTGGAGCCCTTCTTGGGCGCCGGGGCGGACTTGGCTGGTTCAGGCATGATCAGGATTGATTAGAACAATTCCGATGTGTGCTGGAGCCGCCCTCATGTGCTGTATTTATAGGCGCCCTATGCAAATGAGCCTCCTCCCTCCTCACTCTTCTATTGGAGGATTCAGTCATGTGATGGGGAGGAGTGTTTTGCTTCCCTTCATGGTTTACTGATTGGTGTAGAAACAAGTCAGACCACTAATGGCTGGCTTGAAAAGTAGCCAATCACTATTTGTGACGTCAGCGCATTGATTGTATAAATATAAGGAGGTGCCAGAAGTTGGTGATCTATTTCAGAGTAGCTACACAGAAATCGCACAATGTCTGGCCGTGGAAAACAAGGAGGCAAGGTTCGGGCTAAGGCCAAGACTCGATCATCCCGGGCTGGTCTGCAGTTCCCAGTCGGTCGTGTTCACCGTCTGCTCAGGAAGGGCAACTATGCCGAGTGCGCATGCGCGGGAGCTCCAAGATGGCCGCTTAAGCCGAGAGCTCCGCGCCACACAGCTCCTATTGCGCCCGCCGTGAGCCACCCAGCGCTACTTGCCAACATCAGACTAGCCATCCGGGACCTCCGCCACCAGGTGACCCTCCCCACATAGTTTTTTCGGCCGTCCGATCCGGCCATTCACCCCACACAGAGGCCGCTGTACACGAGGGGTGTACCAAGATGGCCGCCGGACCTCTCTAACACAGGAAGGGGTCTTCCGTCCTGCAGATCACGGCATTGAAATAGCCATCCGGGACCTCCGCCACCCGGTGACCCTCCCCACACACTTTTCCGGCCACTTGCTTCGTTCATTAGCCTCACACAGCAGCCGCAGCACAAAACGGGTGTTCCAAGATGGCCGCCGGATCTCTCTAAAACGAAAAGGGGCTCATTCATCCCGCGGATCGCAGCTGGAGGTCACTTGTGCAGGTACACCATACCCCATCTCCTATAGGAAGCCCTCTATATGCAGAAATTTGGGGTCAGGAGGAGCTTAAATCTTGAATTCTCGGCCGCCTCACAATTTGGGCATCCCAAGATGGCCGCCATGGCTGCTACAGCCTCCATGCCCGCACATCTGCATTTGGAAACAACTCCAGATCACAAAGCTGGGAATTCCTCTGCTTTCCCACATTTACCCCCAGGGTCATGTGGTTCCGGAACTCCTTCTCAGAATCTCTCCCCTGCTTCCACAGAATCCCTGCTCAGTCACTCATTTGGGGATCAGACCTTTCTCCCTGCAGGCCCACAAGACATGTCAGCTTCTGGCCCTCATGGACCCATTTCACAACTTCCTCAGATCTCAGTGGATGATCTATTCCTTAAATTCTCTACACTTCTCACTGCTAACGCTGCCGCCATTACAGGAGAAATCAAAGCGGACCTGCAGAACATTGGCTCTAGGATGGACGCCATTGAAGACAAACTGGAACAGACAGCAGCAGTAACCTTTCAGAATTCAGGCCTCATCCAAACCCTACAAGACCAACTGGACACTGCGTTTTCACGCATTGACGACTTGGAAAATAGGTCTCGGAGACTGAACTTTAGAATCAGAGGCCTGCCTGAATCGATTACTGATGTTTCCACTGCCACACAAGACTTGATTAAATCGCTCGTGCCGAACATTCCGCCAGCCCGCCTTGAATTAGACAGGGTACACAGAGCCTTAGGCCCACCCAGGAAGGACGGCTCTCCCAGGGACATCATTGCCAAACCGCTCTACTACGCTGTGAAGGAGTCCGTGATGAAACAGGCCCGATCTCTTCCCCAGATCACCTGCCAAGGTCATCCCGTCCAGATATTTGCAGATCTCTCCCCCTCTACCATTCAACGAAGAAGAGCTCTTAAACCGCTTTTAACAGCCATGACCCAGAAGGACATTAAGTACAAATGGGCCTTCCCTTTTGCGGTTAAATTCGCTTACAAGGGTCAGCAACACTCTTTTTCCACCTTCGTATCGGGTGAACAACTACTTCTTAATCTAAAAATCATCTCACAGGAAATGGAAACGGAAGCCTCTCCATCCCTCCCAGGAGCCAACAAACGCCCGCTCCCGTCGAGCCCCCCGAATCCTTTATGGAACAAGAACAAGTCCAGAAGACCATCACACAATAGCCCCACCTGAACGGGATTCTCCTTTAATACCTAAAACTGGTTTCCACCCTGGCCACTGGACCATTCCTAAATTTTTTTTTTTTCTTTTTTTTTTTTTTTTATGACTAGGAATGGACTTCACCTGTGTCATCTGTTAATCGGGGGTAGTTCTGGGCTCCCATAGGGTCTACCTAGTCTCCCTCGAGGACGTAGGTCCTGGCTTCTCCCCTTATTCTTTTTAATTTGTTTTTTTTTTTTTTTTTATTTCATTTTATATATACTTTTACTCAATTTTTTTTTTTTTTCTCTTCTCTCCCCTCTTATGAGAGGGGGGGGGGGGGGCTTTTCTGTTTTTGGGGCTTGGCGAGCCCCATGGGTGGTATGTATGTTTACCAATTATCACAACCTGCTTTTCTGTGAATGTTTTCTGTTTAGCCACAATTGTAGTAGGTTTTAGGGCGCATAGGGGCTGCGTGGTTCACATGCGCCTCCTCCTACCTCTTTGACCACTTCGGTTGTCAGGGTGGTAGGCTGACCGACCATTGCGGTCGGTACTTGGATTTTTCCTGTCATCTCACGATTTTTGGTGAGATGACCTTCGAGGATGTTGCTCTCCCCCGGGCCTTCTCTCGCCTGGGTGGGAGTAGACTCCTTTATCTCTTTTTTCTCTTTTTTCTTTTTCTCTCTCTCCTTCCTCTCCCCCTTTCTGGAGCACTACTTACCCGTTCTCTGTTTTTCAGAACCATCTCGCGGAGGTCAGTACCGAAAGAACGCTGCCAGCAGGAAAGGTGCAACGCTCTTTCATATGACATCTCTACACAAATCCCCATTGAAGGTAGGTGATGCGGGTTCGGGCAGCTCCTCCCCCTCACAGGTCCATGGCTGATCACACACATAAGGTTTTGAGGGTAGCCACCCATAATGTACAGGGATTGAATTCACCCCTAAAACGCAAAAAAAAAAAAATATTTAACACATATAAAACGTCTAAATTGGACATCGTCCTTCTGCAAGAAACCCACTTCCCCACGAGCTATAGCCCCAAATTCATTCACTCACATTTCCCTACATTTTTTATGGCCAATGCGGAAAATAAAACCAAAGGGGTTGCAGTGGCCATAGCGAAGACATGTAATTTCACTTGGATCTCGGATATAAAAGACCCACAGGGTAGATATCTATTAGTCAAAGGCACTATTGAGGGTCAGCTGTATTCCATAATTTCCTACTACTCTCCTAATAAGGGACAAGCAGCCTTTTTCAGATGCCTCCTTCAAACCCTATCCCCACTGCTTGAGGGTACAGTCATATTTGGGGGGGACTCTAATGTGGCCTTTGATCAAGGACTGGACAAGTCTAGACCTCTGAATGCACAGCTTACCCGCCCTTCCAACGAAAGCCTTAAGATAGCAAAACTGATACACGCACAGGGATTGGCGGACGTTTGGAGGGAATTGAACCCCAATAGAAGAGACTACACCCATTTCTCTCACCCACACAACACATACACCAGGATTGATCATCTCCTGGTCCGATCACAAACTATCCCGCACATCTTGAAATCTCACATTGCAGACTCTAGCTTATCTGATCACTCCATGGTGATTATGACTCTTCAATCCCACTACAACCGACCGGATCAGAGACAGTGGAGACTCAATGAATCCATTCTCTCTGATCCTATTCGAGTAACAATGTTGACAAAATCAATTGAGGAATACTTCAAATTCAATGATCAGGGGGCTGTTTCGGATGAAACGCTTTGGGCAGCTCATAAAGCCTTTATTAGAGGGGAATTCATCAGAATTGCCTCCTCCATCAAGAAAGAAAGGGAAGCAGACATCAAAAGATTAGAAATTGAATACACTACACTCAAGGCACAACACAAACTGAACCTCTCTCCCTCTTTGATTCCTCAGCTTGACAAGGCCAGGTTAGAACTCAACCTAGCTCTCACAGCCAAAGCCGAAAAACAAATCCGCTGGTCCCAAAATCGTTTTTACACACAAGGCGACAAGATGGATTCCTTGTTGGCCTCCAAATTGACACCAAAACTGAAAACGTACACAATGCCGAAAATACGCATCCCAGGCCAGGGCACCACAGCAGATCCCTCCAAGATTACGAACTCTTTTTATGAGTTCTACAACAAACTTTATTCACCGTCTACCCCCCCAATGGACTCCACCATACACGCTTTTCTCGACAATCTCCCCATCCCCCATCTATCCACCGACCACAGAGATAGTCTAGAAGCCCCTTTCACAGAAGGGGAAGTCTTAGATGCAATAAAAGCTCTGAAGACCGGCTCTGCCCCTGGGCCAGATGGCCTGTCGAACCCTTACTACAAAAAGTTTGCTGTCATTTTAGCCCCATACTTATCTAAATTCTTTAACTACATAATGAAAGGTAACCCACTTGATCCTCAGCTTAATGCTGCATTTATCGCAGTTATCCCAAAACCGAACAAAAACCCGGAAGAAGTTGGGAACTACCGCCCCATCTCCTTAATTAACTGCGACGTCAAGATCCTAACTAAAATTATCGCCAACCGCATTGCAACCTTTATTAATTCTTACATTCATAAGGATCAGGTGGGTTTCATTCCGGGTAGACAAGGTCCAGACCAGATACGGAGGACAATAGATATCATGTCTATTCTCCAAACTAATTGGGATGGTGGCCCCAAACAATCGGGAATGCTTCTATCTCTAGACCTTCAAAAAGCCTTTGATTCAGTTTCCTGGCCCTATATCTTCACCATACTACATCGATGGGGATTCGGTCCGCGATTTATGGGTCTCATACAGGCGCTTTACTCCTCTCCCTCCGCAAAAGTTAGGATCCAAGGCTTTTATTCTAAACCCATATCGATACGACAGGGAACCAGACAGGGATGTCCATTGTCGCCACTAATTTTTGCAATCGCAATAGAGACGCTGGCCATAGCAATTAGACAAAACCCGGACATTAAAGGGGTTTCCTGTGGTCTCCAAACTCATAAATGTGGCCTCTTTGCGGACGACATTATGCTTTTCATAACATCCCCCATTATCTCTCTTCCCAATCTATGCTCTTTGCTAAGCTCCTTTTCTACGTTATCGGGCCTTCAGGTGAACTACTCCAAATCGCATGCTCTTAATGTCTCCCTAGACTCCCCCACAGTAGAGCTCCTGAAACAATCCTTTAAATTTCAGTGGAGTGAATCTTCCATCAGATACTTGGGTATTAACCTCACAGCTAAGATTGAAAGTCTATACAGTCACAACTATCCTCCCATGTATCGTAAATTAGAAACAGACCTGCGCAACTGGGCACAACATACCATCTCATGGCTAGGAAAGATAAATGCCATCAAGATGACATTACTTCCTAGATTACTGTATCTATTTCGATCCCTTCCCATTCCCATTAGGAAAGACCACATCAAAACCTTCCAAAGTAAGCTTCTGAAGTTTGTTTGGGGCAAGGCAGGGTACAGATTGGCCCAGGGAATCCTTTATGCGCATAGGAAAAGAGGGGGCTTGGGTCTTCCTCATTTATATAGATATTATCAAGCAGCCAGGCTGGCCCAAATATCAATGGTTTATTCCAAATTTGAGAAGCCTGATTGGATCCAAATTGAAAAACACGCTGTTCCCCACTTTACTCTGGACTTCTTATTGTGGACCCCTCAAAAGAATAGGCCCCCGATTCTCTCCCCTACACTGTCTCACTCCTTCGCCCTATGGGACTCCTTACGTTCTTCGCCTTCTCTTGTCTCTGCATATAAACCCTTGACCCACATATTTAACAACCCACAATTCCCCCCAGGTAGAAACGTTCTGGCCTTTAAATGGTGGGTCGATAAAGGTCTATATAGAATAGGTCACTTCTTCACAGCTGCTGGACCGCTTACTCTTAAACACTGCATTAAAAAACTTGATCTCCCCAACTCTGAACTATTTCGGTTCTATCAAATTCATCACTTTTTGCAATCCCTATGTAAAAACAATTCTAACACGCCAGCATTCACAGATTACGAAATATGGTGCGGTCAGGCCATGGACCAGAGGGGGGGGATCTCCACGGTCTACACATCACTTACTGCCCCTGTCTCCAAGACGTCCTTTATGGTCGCCTGGGAAACAGACTTTAATTTCCTCTGGACCAAAGAGAAATGGCATTCTGCATGCGCTAAATCATTCCGGGGAATTCTTAATACCACATTGATGGAAGCTGGTCTAAAAGTGATGACCAGATGGTACTACACACCTTTCAGAATAGCCTCAATGTATCCGGCTTCCAGCCCCCTTTGCTTCAGAGGATGCCAGCTTTTAGGTACAATGTCACATATATGGTGGGAATGCCCGAAGATTCGATCCTTCTGGAAAAAAATCTTCAATATGATAGATAAATTGGTGGGTTCTTCAGTTCCCAGGTCCCCCTTGGTGGCCCTTCTTCATGAACCCATCCCACACATTTCTAAACCCTCTAATAGATTGGTTCAGTTCGTGCTTTTAGGAGCCAAGCTCACGATTGCTAGGGCCTGGAAAACACAGACCGTACCTCTCTCAATGGCTAAAAGGAAAATTTCGTGGGTAATGTCTCAAGAAAAACTAACCAGTCTGTTACAGGACTCATCAGAAAAATTTGAAGCCACCTGGGAACCGTGGGCCAGACTAATGGGACTATCCAACTTTCCCTACTTGTCATGAACATAACTCGTCATGTGGACGGGTAATAGTGCTCCTTCCCCTTTCTTACTCTACCCCCTTCTCTTTTCCTCTCTCTAAGTTTCTCTTCTTTTCTATTTTCTTTTGAATTATAATATTCCATTATGGAAATAATTCCGGTCAGAGTTTCTCAGGGACAATATCGAGACACAGGTGTTCCTGATAAGCTTAGATGAATATAGACGGTTCTCAGGTGGTGGACCACGCAGTGTTTGATCTGCTGCCTGACGACCGCGCATGGTTGCCTTATCCTTGCTGGTTGAGATGATGCGCATTATTGGTGGGAATCAGCTCCGGCCCCCTCTGACACAGTATGATCCCCTTGGGGGTGTCGGAGAGTACTGGGGCCGTAGTTGATCAGCTCAATCTTCTTCTCCAACCTAATGGCAACCAGTCAAGATTTATACCTAGACCTTGATGCCTTAGTTAAGTACACAATGTGCTCACTCTTTCCATGGACTAGTATTTGTTTCAACTTTCTTATCACTATGCGTTTGTCACTTTGTTGGAGACATCGTAACGCTATATTTTTGTATGCACTTCTGTTTTTTTTTCAATTATAAAACATTTTAGGAGGCATAATCAACTGCATATTACGTTTGGGAAACCAACAATGAGACAACTTTATATTGAGCAGATGTATCCTCCACTCACACTCAGTTAGATCCCTACAGGGATGTATGGGTGCAGAGGTGAAATACCCAATCTTTCCGGAAATTTTTTCGGTGTTAGTCAATATAGAGCCCTCCATTTGACTCACACTCCTTTTCAGGTCGACAACACCTCTAACAGTCTTGCAGTTTTTTTTGGCTCTTGCAGGGTTATAAAGTTTTTACTAGATTGTTTACATTACTTTAGCATCTTTTAAGCATTTTGATGTCACTATTACAATACAACAGTACGTTTCAAGTTTGTAATGGAATGTAAAGATGTTTTGATTTATGTTTGATTACATGTAATGTGAAACTTCTTCAATAAAAATATTGTTCTCTTTTATTCCAAGTCCTCCGAATGCCGAATCCCCCCCTACATACAGAACATGATAGTGAGATGACTTCTCTCATAGATCTCTACCTTTCTATATGATGGCAAATAAAGTATTACACGTTTCATCATCAGATCTGTATAGGATCGTGGGCCGATAATGAATGTTCCCTTTTTAGACATGTAGCGATTACGGATTCCCCCTATATGAAAACTATAATTAAAAATGTGAAAGAACTGCTATAAATCTGTAGTAATCATGAAACTGCCAGATACATCATATGCACAATGAATCAGTAAAACAAAAAAAAATGTTTCATTTCAAATCGGTCTCCTCTTAGGAACACCGAACAATTTGCTGATTTCTAATTATAAAGTAAATGATATTCTCTGCAGGTTATTGAACGGCTGTGACCCCGCCCCTTTCTATCAGTCCCCCATCAGTTCGGCTTTGTCTTAGAAACAGGGATGTGGGGCATCTGTATTTCTTAATCTTTTATAAATATGAAAATGTTATTAACAATAGTAGCTGGTGATTGTATTCTCTATTATGATGTGTGACAAATGTTTGTTTTCAGTGTCATCTCCGAGGTAAATAAAGAAAACTATTTATGTTAATGGTAAGAAAAAAAATAGAAATATTATATGTATATATAAAGAGAGAGAGATAGATAGATATATAGATATAGATATGCCTCTCTCTCTTTGATATACAATTTATACATATAGCAATTGCACATATTTGGTTCTTCCTATATAATAATCGGGAAATATGACATTATTGGTAGAAATAGGCAACAATCATCATGACATACCAGCAAAATGTGTACGATTAATCAATAAAGAAAATATTGCGCTTCTGATGGATCACATCCGTTTCCATTCTGCAAAATATTGAAAAGGATCTAAATAAATTAAATTATCTACAGTGCAATAAGTGACTAGACCCCGCCCCTTCTCCTCGTGTCTCCCATCTGTGGCCCATCAGGCTTTACACCCATGAAGGTGAGATGTCTGTTAGAAAAAATGTTTATTTTGTTTCCCTTTCAAAATAATGTTTTATAAATATTAAATCGCAATGAGACTTTGAAACATGGCGATTGTATTTCTGTTATGAAGTGTTAAAACGTCATGTTTCCCGTGTAATCTCCAGGTATAAATAGAAAAACAAGACAAAATAAAATAAAAAAAAACATTAAGAAGTAGGAATAACGTTGATTTTCTAGAGATGTATTGCTGTATCTGAATCAGGAGATTTATAGATTCATATAATTCTCTTTGTTTGTATTGAATGGGTGTGACTCCGCCTCTTTCCTGGGAAGGTTCCCATCAGGTCCGCTCAGGCTGTATATACTGAGGGCAGGCAGACGGCTGAGCGTAGTTTCTGTTTGAGCAGGAAATATTCGTCATGTCTGGTCGCGGTAAAGGAGGGAAGGGTCTGGGCAAAGGAGGCGCCAAGCGGCACAGGAAGGTGCTCCGGGACAACATCCAGGGCATCACCAAACCCGCCATCCGACGTTTGGCCCGCAGAGGGGGTGTCAAGCGCATCTCCGGACTCATCTATGAGGAGACCCGCGGAGTGCTCAAGGTTTTCCTGGAGAATGTCATCCGCGATGCCGTCACCTACACCGAGCACGCCAAGAGGAAGACCGTCACCGCCATGGATGTCGTCTATGCTCTCAAACGCCAGGGGCGCACTCTCTACGGATTCGGAGGCTAAACCCTCATAGACGCCTACCTACTTCACCTACACAAAGGCCCTTTTCAGGGCCACCCACCTTCTCATACAAAGAGCTGCCACTATTCTCTTGTGATATAGGGAATGCAGGCAATCTGCATGGAATACATGCACGGATGTGTTCTATTTGGCTATACAGGAACGCCGCACACTCTGGATTTGGAGGTAAATTATGATCTCCGATTCATCAACACGAATCGGGACCACCAACCTCGTACAACAAAGGGCTAATGAGTGATAACTCTGAACATACATTTCTACAGATTTCTCATGTAGTGATGAGAATTGATGGTCATTGTTTCAGCAAGAAATGTAGGAAGTGGTGCGATGTCTAGCTTGACCATACACTGTACAATCTGATTGTAAGATCCCCCTTCACGCTTACCACAGCTGGTTCATGTAAGAACAGCTAAATCATGCAGACAGTTGCAGATCATGGTAGATCTCAGATCATTTTTTACAATGCGAGTTCACAATCAGTTATAAACTACAACAATAAATGGAAGAAAACTTTTCTTGCACAAGTAATCGAAATGAGCGAAACCGATAATTGTGGATGTGACCCCGCCCCTTTCACCAGTCTGCAGACAATTTAATTTACTTCGTAACTTTGATAACATTTTGCTGATTTCTAGTTACAAAGTGGAGACCGATCTGACATGAAACATTTGTTTTTTAGATTCATTGTACATTTGTATCTGACAGTGTAATGATCTCTACCAGTCCTTTTCACATCTAGTAATAACGGGACATATGGAAATGTTTTACATTATTCAACAATCTTCTCAATCCATTTCTATTCATTCCGGACTAATCAATGAAAATAAAGCATTGATGATATCTCTCGGATAAATGTCTCATCTGATGGTCTCGGGTTTGGCGGGATAATGGGGTTATTTTCTTTCTCTGTAACGTTCGTGAAGAATTAAGGCGGGGAAATTTTAAACCTGAGCCAATCAGAGCTGTGGGCGTTTCCTTCATCAGCCAGTAATGTCTTTCTGATGAGGATTTCAAAGCAATGTGTTCTGAGATATTTTTCTGTTTTCAGCCCAGAAAATACTTGTTCTGTAGACTTTTCATTGATGATCTCTATAGAAAACATTCTCTAGCAGGGCGGAATCTGCATTGTGGAGTAAAGAAAAGACTAGAAGACATGAGACATTCATATTTCTAATGGATTTATTATTCCTGGTTAAACTGCCCGACATTTCAGAGGAGCGTTGATCGATGTTCCCGGAGGAAGAGATATCAGATTTTAGTGTCGGATTATTCTATCTGAGATCATTGGAACGTTCCATAGAATTCCGGCGGGAAATTTGAATGAATCAATTTCATATTTGCACCAATCGCAGTTCTGGGCGATTTCTTCGGATTGAGGAAAGGAGGAGGATCTGAGATCTGTGTTCCTTTCAGCTGGGGGATGTCTGTTTGGTATTGAATGATCTCTGATCTCCAAAAAATATTCAGCAGAAATAAAGGACGGAGGACAATAAAATCAGTCCCTGTAAGGAGATCACATCGTTCCTTCACATGAAATACGTTCTAATAAATGATACAGACAGACATGGAGGGGTGGATGGTTTTGGTTGGAGGGGTTTAGCGGTGAGTAGACGATCAGCATAGACAGATTGGAATGAAAAGAGATGAGAGAATGATGTACTGTGATCACATTTGCTGTCATTACTCCTCACCTGTATTACAAGTCTGAGTGTGACAAGAAGACAAAGGGTTTGCCTTTACAGTGAACTTTAACTGACAGTATTAATAATATAAAACTCAATTGGAGAATATGACTAGAAATGTCCGGCTCTATGTAGAGCATGTTTGTGTGGCAATGCTAAAATAATAATACAATTGATCTTTAGATGAGAAGTACCGTGGATCTGTCAGACTGGGAGGGATAAACCTCCCTTCTATTCCCATCCTGATTCTAGATTTATTGTGGAGATCATCTCCTCTTTCTGGCTGTATAAATTCCCTATTCACCTCCTTGCACTGCACACACACACACAAGTGTTCTACCAGGGATGACCACAAGGTGGCAGAGCTGAATAAACACTTATGCCGCACTCACACATTGTTACAATAAAAGATCATCCACAATCTCCCGCCTTACATTGTTACTTTATCTGAAATCACAAGTTGAGAAGATTGTGGAGTTCTTAACCCACAATTCATTGGAGGAAAGAAGCAAGAAAAACAAAACATTGTATCTACTCAATAAGCCCAGTCAAATGTTTGTCTATTTGTATCTATTTCAATCATCAACAGCAGATCAGTGTACACACAGGGTGGGGTTTGAGCTCATTCTGTGCACTTATAGTTCTAATTAACAACAATAATAATAAACATAATATGTACAAAGTATCAGCTACATACAAATCTGATCACAATCTCACCTCGGACAGCACACAGTCCTTTATAAAAGTTAGAAAATGTTCCTAACATGGACATGTTTAGAACCTTGAACAAAATAGATTACCATCAAACGTGTAGTGAAAAAGTGTTTGAAAATATAATCAAGCGGCGCTTCAAAGCAAAAAATAAATAAAAATAAAAAAATTATATATATATATATATATATATATATATATATATATATATATACACAGAGGCGTAACTAGAACCTTCAGGGCCCCGGTGCAAGAAACCATGAAGGGCCCCCCCTGACCCCCGGGGCGACCGAGCCCCATGCTTCAGGGGCCCATGTGTCACCCTTGTTCACCTGGATAGGAGGAGCAGCGGGGCGGCATATAGAGGAACCAATCCCCTCCATTTTCTTTCTGCAGCCTCTGAATATCGGTGGGAGGGAGAGGAGAAGTAGGCTTTCAGTAACTGCAGGAGGAAAATAGAGGGTCTTGGATCTTCTATATGCCGCCCCTTCCACCCCTCCTATCCAGGTGTACAGGGGTGGGGCATGGGCCCCCTGGAGCATGGGGCTCGGATGAGTGGCAGCTAGCGGTGGTGGCAGTGATGGGGAATGGGATGGGATGGGATGAGTGGCAGCGGTGGTGGTGGTGGGGTGGATGGGATGGGATAAGCGGCAGCAGTGGTGGAGGGATGTGAACAGTGGTGCTGTTGAGGGGGTTATAGCAGTGGCAGTGGTGAGGGGGGGGGGGTAGGATCAGAGGTGGCGGTGAGGGGGGGGTGGGATCAGTGGCCGTGGTGGGATCAGTTGCGGCAGTAGGGGTGGAGAGGGGGGTGGGACCAGTGGCGGTGGCATTGGTGAGGAAGGGTGGGATCAGTGGTGAGGGGGGTGGGATCAGTGGCGGTAGTGAGGGGGGTGGGATCAGTGGTGGTAGTGAGGGGGGTGGGATCAGTGGCGGTGGTAGAGGTGAGGGGGGTGGGATCAGTGGCATTGGTGAGGAAGGGTGGGATCAGTGGTGAGGGCGGTGGGATCAGTGGCAGTGGTAGAGGGGGGTGGGATCAGTGGCGGTGGCATTGGTGAGGAAGGGTGGGATCAGTGGTGGTATCATTGGTGAGGAAGGGTGGGATCAGTGGTGAGGGGGGTGGGATCAGTTGCACTGAAAATGTGTCACTTACTTTTTTAGTTGGTCAGTCGATTCCTTCCCCTTCATCATTACTTCCTTCGTCCTGGGATGCTCCTATGCCATGGGGTCTTGTGCAGAGGGGAGAGCTCCTCCCCCTTCACTCCAGCGTCTGCCTCCCTACATGGTGTCCCGCGGTGGGTGGCACCTAAGAGCAGGCGGGCGGCCCCTGAGAGCGGGCGGGCGGCCCCTAAGAGCGGGCGGCGGGCGGCCCCTAAGAGCGGGCGGCGGGCGGCCCCTAAGAGCGGGCGGCGGGCGGCCCCTGAGAGCGGGCGGGCGGCCCCTAAGAGCGGGCGGCGGGCGGCACCTAAGAGCGTGTGGGCAGCCCCTGAGAGCGGGCGGGCGGCACCTAAGAGCGGGCGGGCGGCCCCTGAGAGCGAGCGGGCGGCCCCTAAGAGCGGGCGGCAGGCGGCATCTAAGAGCGGGTGGGCGGCCCCTGAGAGCGGGCGGCGGGCGGCACCTAAGAGCGTGTGGGCGGCCCCTAAGAGCGGGCGGGCAGCCCCTAAGAGCGGGCGGCAGGCGGCACCTAAGAGCGGGTGGGCGTCCCCTGAGAGCGGGCGGGCAGCACCTTAGAGCGGGCGGGCGGCACCTGAGAGCGGGCGGGGGGCCCCTGAGAGCGGGCAGGCGGCACCTAAGAGCGGGCGAGCGGCCCCTGAAAGCGGGTGGGCGGCACCTAAGAGTGAAGAGCGGGTGGGCGGCACCTAACAGTGGAGAACAGGCAGGCGGGGGCCCCCACACACAGTTTTAAAGAATTTATTTAAAAAATAACCACACTCACATTTCAAAGGTTGAACTCACATGTGATAAAGTGAAAATCAGCAAAATCAGCAAATCACAGCACATATCCACAGCAAGCATGAGTGAAAGATGAACTGGCAAAGCGCTCAATATGGTCTCCCACGATCCAAACTCTGTTAATATAGATCTCACCACCACTGTGTGTGAAATAACAGAAATATAAAATAATCCTGTATAAATAACACCACGTGAAATAATGTTGAAGTGAACACTTTAAAAGTCCATAAATAACTGTGTTTGAAAAATGAAACAATCTTCAAAGGAAATAAATCCACCAAAATATATCCAAAGAAATTATTTTCCAATCTTCCACCACACCGACATGTCTTGTGATCCCTCTCCCAATGAGACCGCACTCACCAGATGGTGTTGCCGTCCACTCTCGTGGTCGGCAAATGATCAATTTAACCACACCTGGGTTATTGATACGATCAAGCCACGATCACTCTCTCCATATGTGAAAATATAAAATCAAAAGTGCTCCACATAGCGTGACTCAGTTTTAAAGAATTTATTTCAAAAATAACCACACTCACACTTCAAAGGTTGAACTCACATGTGATAAAGTGAAAATCAGCAAAATCAGCAAATCACAGCACATATCCACAGCAAGCATGAGTGAAAGATGAACTGGCAAAGCGCTCAATATGGTCACCCACGATCCAAACTCTGTTAATATAGATCTCACCACCTCCCCCACGACTGCTCCTGATATGGGTCCTCCTCATAAAAAAAAATCCCCAACAGTAAAAGTCCGGTTAGGTGAACATCAATGGATCAGATTCAAGACCGCCAGAGATACAAACAAGTGTTCAGTGTCCGTGTAGCCACGCCCCTGACATGTTTCGTCATACAAGACTTCTTCCTAAGGGATTGGCTACACGGACTGACTGCTAGATTTAAATAGTGCCCCTTAGGTGATCACCTGATCACTCAGACCCAATGCGCATGCGTGACGGATCTACGTCACGTCCCGTCCCCTCACCTTGCGTTGGTCTGCTCTCCACCCAGAGCTCAGTCTACCGCGCATCCATCACAGGGAACCCGCGCATGCACACTATAATATCGCCGCACGCACTATTTGCGTGCGCAACATGAATACGCGGCCACGTACATAGCAAGGCACGCATCTCCTATGCGTCACTCCTTGCCTCAATGGTCCTGCGCATGTCAATTGGGATAAGTAATTTATCATGGTGAGAATAGCCAATCATTCACAGGTAGCATCTCCTTTCTAACAAACAGAGGACGCCCCGGTGACCATACTGCACCCGGCCATTGCATCCAATATTATCTTTTATACATTTATTACATCAAATATGGATCAAAACACTGCTAGTGCCATTTATATCTCACATTCTATTGAAATATAGTGTGGTCAATTGACTTTTATTTTAAAAACTGAACATTATGACCAAGGTATATATATTAAGATAAAAATGATTTCTCTATTATCTTAAAGATCGTTCAATTCACTCAACACATATATGTATAAGGCTAGATCAAACTACATATATATGTTAGTGCATGGATACAAAAATCAGTTAAAATAATTTGAATAATAAAAACATAAAAAAATGTCCACATATATGAGAATACATACAGTATCTCAAATGGGTGGAGGATGATATCTATCTATATCATAGAGTTATAAGCCCCATAATTAATGAATTGAACCACCCCCTCATACAGTCGACATCGCATGATGGGAGTGAAGAGACGTTACATCCTCACATCTCTCTAGCTATATCAAAAATATCCATATTTGGAATTACTGTAACCAAATATTGGACATCAATTTATACTAAAAAAAGTGTGCATATAAATAAATAAAACATAAAAAATGAGAATAATACCTAATAAACAGTGCATAATAGCACTTATATACACCCTATATATATATATATATATATATATATATATATATATATATATATATATATATATATATATATATATATATATATATATATATATATATATATATATATATATATATATATATATATATATATATATATATATATATATATATATATATATATGGGTGTTTACTGGATAAGTGGACCTGATAACGGAAAAAAAATGTCAATCTTCAAAAATTATTGATAAAACAATTGAGGTCCACCTCAATGTTGAGCCCCCTAGGTGTAAGACATTTATTTCATAGCAAATATCCAGTGAGTTTCTCTTTGGGATAGATCCCTCACCCTGTTGGAGCCCCTCCAGGATTGTTGGACTACATCAATTCCACAGAATTGTATCAGTGAGGGGTCACGGTTATGTTTTTCCCGAAAGTGTAATGACACACTATGGTAGCCGAACCCTTTCTTAATGTTTGCTAAATGTTCAGCTATTTGTACTCTGAGAAGTCTTTTAGTTCTCCCGACATAAAAGAGTCCACATGGACACCACATGAGGTACACCACATGTGATGAATTGCACGTTATGAACTCCTTAATGTCGAAGGATTCTCCATCCCTATTAGAGAATTTCTGTTTTCCTCTGGTGCTAACAGTCCTACAACAAATTAGAACCTTGATGAACTTACACATGATCTCCAAACCTGGAAACCGTTTTATTCCCATCATCATTCTCCAGTGTCTGAAAGTTGTATTTATTTATTTATTTTATTTTTTTTTATATATATACTGAGTTCAATACATTTTTATTGCATTTTTGAAAAAAAAAATAATGTATGCCATACAGCAACATGACATGTCAAATAAAGAGAAATCAAATGGTATGATAACAGTGTGATCAACGCATAACATAAAACACGTGGTACCAACATGTAATATGCAATGACATCTAGGGACACATTTAGAGCTTTAGACTTTGATTGATTAACTTCTAAACCCGAAATCCGGGCAAACCTGTCTAAGAGTTGTAGGAGATTTGGTAATGTGATATGGGGGAAGGTAACAAATAGAAGAGCGTCATCAAGATTATTTTCAAACAAACGACACTGAGGCTATTTCCCCAGTTACGTTGTGGGCGGCCCACAAAGCAGTGATAAGGGGCAAAATCATTCAGCTATCATCCCGGTTAAAAAAAGAACACAGAGCCGAAATAGACAATCTCACCAAAGAGTACCAGGAAATCTGTAGACGTAACAAACGAGAACACACTCAGTCATCTCTTCAAAAACTAGAAGCAGCCAGAGTGAAGCTCAACTTGGCCCTCACTACCGAGGCTGAAAAACACCTCCGGTGGTCAGGGGCAAGGTTCTATTCTCAAAAGGATAAAATCGGATCCAAACTGGCTACCAAACTCTCCCCCAAAACACGTCTTCTAGCATTCCCCAAAATACGTTTGCCTTCTGGCTCATTTACACAAAACCCACAACGCATCATGGAATGCTTCCATGATTTCTATGCCTCCCTATATAAGGAAGACACTTCTGTCCATCCCTCCAGTATCACAGAGTTTCTCGACTCCATTTCAATACCCAAACTCTCAACCGACCACATGAATCTTCTTGAACAACCCATTTCATCCATGGAGATCAAGGCAACCATTAAAAACCTCAAACGAGGCTCCGCCCCAGGCCCTGATGGTTTCTCGGCGGGTTACTACAAAAAATTCTCAGACACCCTGTCGCCTTACTTGGCAAGATTTTTTACCTCCCTACAACAAGGATCTCTCCTGGATAAATCCTTGAACCTGGCATATATCTCGGTTATCCCAAAACCAGGCAAAGACCCCTCAATGACAGGCAACTACCGCCCAATCTCCCTGATCAACAATAATCTTAAACTATTAACAAAAACAATGGCAAACAGTCTATCCTCATTTATAGCCCACTATGTCCACAAAGATCAAGCTGGATTTATCCCGGGGAGACAGGGCCCAGACCAGGTGAGGAGGGCAATAGACATAGTGTCCCTTCTAGGCTCTCAATGGGACGGGGGACCCCCTCAGGAGGGATTCCTCCTTTCCATTGACCTGCAAAAGGCATTTGATACGGTCACTTGGCCGTATATTTTCAAGGTCCTTGAAAAATGGGGTATGGGCCCCAATTTCATGGGCATTCTGAAATCCCTTTACTCCAACCCCAGTGCCCAAGTAAGATTGCAAGGCAGGTACTCAAACACGTTTTATATAGAGAAAGGCACCAGACAGGGATGCCCATTATGGCCCCTTACTTTTGCAATCACCATCGAGTCCCTAGCAATCGCCATTCGTAGCCACCCAGACATTAAAGGGGTCACATGTGGCCCTCAAGAACATAAATGCGCCCTATTCGCGGACGACCTACTCCTCTTTGTCACATCACCCCTCATCTCCACCCCTAACATTATCAAGCTCCTTGAACAGTTTGGGGTAGCCTCGGGCCTACGAGTCAATGTTTCCAAATCCGCAGCTCTAAATATATTGATCTTGCCGAACCTTCTTAAGCGCCTACAATCACATTTTCCTTTCACCTGGAGCTCCACTTCTATTCCTTATTTAGGCATAAACCTTACCGCTAGATTTGACACGTTATTCGCCAACAACTACCCCCCTACATTCAAGAAACTTGAAGCTGACATGTCCACTTGGTCCAAATATGATCTATCCTGGCTGGGCAGGGTTAACTCCATTAAAATGACCCTCCTTCCCCGCCTCCTGTACCTCTTCCGATCCCTTCCTATCCCTATTAAAAAAGCGCAACTCCTACGGTTCCAATCCTCCATCCTGAAATTTATCTGGGGATCCAAAGGCAGACGATGCTCCAAGGAAACGCTTTATAGACTCAACACCCAAGGTGGTCTGGCCCTCCCTAATATTTGGTGGTATTACCAATCAGCGCAATTGGCTCAGATCTCTGTAGCCTATGCCAGGGGCCCTAAACCGGACTGGCTACTGATGGAGAGACAAGCAACGCCGCAACACACAATAGATTACTTACTCTGGGCTCTCCCGCGACTCTATGAAACTATGAAACTATGAGACTCAGACCTGCAATATTAGCCCCAACCCTTTCTCACTCAATGTCATTATGGGACAGACTTCAAAAACACTCAGCCCTAACCTCCCCCATTCGCCCACTGGCGCACTTGTTCCACAACCCAGAATTTCCACCCGGTCAAAACATACTTGCGTTTAAATGGTGGTTAGACAAAGGTCTATACAGGATAGGTAATTTCCTCAATACCAGGCGTTCCCTTACTATCGGATACTGTGTTAGTAAGTTGGAAATGCCCACCTCCGAAAGATACAGACTGTTTCAAATCACTCACTTCCTATGTTCTCAATGGTCTAACAATCAAGAATAGGGATGGGCCCGGTGCTCGATGCGAACCCATGTTCGCATCAAGCACCGGGTGTTCGCTCGCTCGGCGAGCCCAGAACTATTTTGGCGGCTCGCATCACATTCGTGTGTTGCGCGCGGCCCCGCAATGCATTGCGGCCGGCGCAGTGCATTGCTGGCTGATGATTGGCCAAGCATGCACTGTGACCCCCGCATGCTTGGCCAATCACAGCGCCGGAAACTCGGAGAGCCATAATTGGCTACAGGCAGGACACCTGTAGCCAATTACAGCTCAGGGGCTTTAGTACACACCCCCTCATTTAAAAGGCCGCCACGCCGTCGGCGCCGGTCACATGAGTTCCGGCTTTAGGAGAGATCAGGCTGATTCTGTGTCACTCTTTGCTAGATTCATATAGAAAGATTTGCTCTACTTTGCTAAACCATTGGCTATTTATTTGCTAAACCATTGCTACCTGTCATTGATCGTCCATTGCTGCTGCTGGTTAGTGTGTTTTTAGCTGCTGCTGGGGATTAGTCTGGTGCGTGTCTTACTGTTAGTACAGTATTTCAGTAGTACCAACCGCAGTGCTGTTAGTACAGCACTGCACCCCAAAAGCACCCATAGGACTTGTACTGTGTTAGTGGCAGCAAACAGAGCTCCTATATTTTCTTCCCAGAAGCACCCATAGGACTTGAACTGTGTTAGTGGCATCACACAGAGTTCCTATATTTTCTTCCCAGAAGCACCCATAGGACTTGTACTGTGTTAGTGGCATCACACAGAGTTCCTATATTTTCTTCCCAGAAGCACCCATATGACTTGAACTGTGTTAGTGGCATCACACAGAGTTCCTATATTTTCTTCCCAGAAGCACCCATAGGACTTGTACTGTGTTAGTGGCATCACACAGAGTTCCTATATTTTCTTCCCAGAAGCACCCATTGGACTTGTAGTGTGTTAGTCCCATCACACAGAGCTCCTATATTTTCTTCCCAGAAGCACCCATAGGACTTGTACTGTGTTAGTGGCATCACACAGAGTTCCTATATTTTCTTCCCAGAAGCACCCATAGGACTTGTAGTGTATTAGTCCCATCACACAGAGCTCCTATATTTTCTTCCCAGAAGCACCCATAGGACTTGTAGTGTGTTAGTGCCATCACACAGAGCTCCTATATTTTCTTCCCAGAAGCACCCATAGGACTTGTAGTGTGTTAGTCCCATCACACAGAGCTCCTATATCTTCTTCCCAGAAGCACCCATAGGACTTGTAGTGTGTTAGTGCCATCACACAGAGCTCCTATATTTTCTTCCCAGAAGCACCCATAGGACTTCTAGTGTGTTAGTGGCATCACACAGAGCTCCTATATTTTCTTTGCAGAAGCACCCATAGGACTTCTAGTGTGTTAGTGGCATCACACAGAACTCCTATATTTTCTTCCCAGAAGCACCCATAGGACTTCTAGTGTGTTAGTGGCATCACACAGAGCTCCTATATTTTTTTCTCAGCAGCACCCACAGGACTCCTAGTGTGTTAGTGGCATCACAGAGAGCTCCTATATTTTCTTCCCAGAAGCACCCATAGGACTTCTAGTGTGTTAGTGGCATCACACAGAGCTCCTATATTTGCTTTGCAGAAGCACCCATAGGACTTCTAGTGTGTTAGTGGCATCACACAGAGCTCCTATATATTTTCTTCTCAGCAGCACCCACAGGACTTCTAGTGTGTTAGTGGCATCACACAGAGCTCCTATATTTTCTTCCCAGAAGCACCCATAGGACTTCTAGTGTGTTAGTGGCATCACACAGAGCTCCTATATTTTCTTTGCAGAAGCACCCATAGGACTTCTAGTGTGTTAGTGGCATCACACAGAGCTCCTATATTTTCTTCTCAGCAGCACCCACAGGACTTCTAGTGTGTTAGTGGCATCACACAGAGCTCCTATATTTTCTTCCCAGAAGCACCCATAGGACTTCTAGTGTGTTAGTGGCATCACACAGAGCTCCTATATTTTCTTCTCAGCAGCACCCGCAGGACTTCTAGTGTGTTAGTGGCATCACACAGAGCTCCTATATTTTCTTTGCAGAAGCACCCATAGGACTTCTAGTGTGTTAGTGGCATCACACAGAACTCCTATATTTTCTTCCCAGAAGCACCCATAGGACTTCTAGTGTGTTAGTGGCATCACACAGAGCTCCTATATTTTTTTCTCAGCAACACCCACAGGACTCCTAGTGTGTTAGTGGCATCACAGAGAGCTCCTATATTTTCTTCCCAGAAGCACCCATAGGACTTCTAGTGTGTTAGTGGCATCACACAGAGCTCCTATATTTGCTTTGCAGAAGCACCCATAGGACTTCTAGTGTGTTAGTGGCATCACACAGAGCTCCTATATTTTCTTCTCAGCAGCACCCACAGGACTTCTAGTGTGTTAGTGGCATCACACAGAGCTCCTATATTTTCTTCCCAGAAGCACCCATAGGACTTCTAGTGTGTTAGTGGCATCACACAGAGCTCCTATATTTTCTTTGCAGAAGCACCCATAGGACTTCTAGTGTGTTAGTGGCATCACACAGAGCTCCTATATTTTCTTCTCAGCAGCACCCACAGGACTTCTAGTGTGTTAGTGGCATCACACAGAGCTCCTATATTTTCTTCCAGAAGCACCCATAGGACTTCTAGTGTGTTAGTGGCATCACACAGAGCTCCTATATTTTCTTCTCAGCAGCACCCACAGGACTTCTAGTGTGTTAGTGGCATCACACAGAGCTCCTATATTTTTGTAAGGCCCTCTTTTTCAGCCCCTCCGCATCAGCCCCTCTTTATCTCAATTGGACTTTGGCGGTCAATGGAAAATAACCCTGTCTGTCCAGACAGATAATCAGACACCATACACCGTATGAGGTTTGAAAAAAAGATGCCTTTACTTCCGTTTCACAGAGCATATACAATACAAAAAAAGGGGAAGAACGCAATTGAACAACCAATCACATTCAAGCATTTAAGCATTTTGTTATACAATTCAATATTGATCTGCAAGATTCATAATATTTCTTCTTTCGGACTCAACATAATATTTACTCTAAAAATGTCTCACGCAATATATGTCCTTGATAAGATTCTCGGTATGTTTTGATCATATAGCCTACTTGTTATGGGAAGCAGACCCGTTACTAGAAGCCATGAGAACTAAAACTTGTTATGGAAATGTGTGAGTGTGAGATAAACAGAATTTACAGTGAGTTTCTACAGAGAAACAGAAAAACATCTTTGTTACAATACTATTAAATCTTAAAGGGTAGCTCTACACTTCCCACATTTCCTTACAATCCCTCCTTTGATCATAGGAGACTTTAAGAAGTCTCCGCTGATCACTCATTGTACCACCTATATCCTGCCTTGAACATGGTCATGGCTGTTTCAGACTTATCAACTAGGTTCTTTGATTTTGCTACTTTACTTATCAGGCAGAACACTAATTTTATTGTCACATATATTGCCAGAGCTAAAATAAGTATCATGAGAAGTATAATACCCGCTTTCTTAAAGAAATTCATAATGTTTTCCCATATAGACCCGAACCATCCTCCTACACCTGAAAAGGGATTCCATGAGTCCCCCATACGTCTCATTTGGTCCTGCAATTTTACCCTTTCTTCATTGTGACCTCTAATAATGTCATAATAGTCTGGGATTTCTAAATCTTCAGACTGCTTTGTAAGATTGTTCATGTATGTGCAGCATAGGGTTTTATCCCCGGTTAGGTCACACAGCCCTGTAAGAACCATCATCATTCGTTCTTGCCTTTGTTTAATTACCTCTTGTTCAAATAATACCTTCCTAAGTTCTTCAGTGAGTAATCCTATATCTATTGCTGCTATGTCCATTAACATCCCAAATCCATCTACCTTTGTGAGGGCATTGTATACGCCCACCCCACCGAAGGATGCAAAACTGTTGTCCCACCAAGTGGTTAATTCCCTCTTGGGTCTGCCAAATTCAAGGTGACCGTGGGCAGGTTTCATGGACACAAGTGTGTCTGACCCTGTGGTCCCCATTAGAGGGATCATTTCCACAAAAGTACACCAACCTGAAGTTTTTCTGTCCATAGGGTAAGGGGCGGTGGTATGGCACCATAGTCCACAACAGACCATCCATCCGTGGGGAACATGAGGGGCTTGAACCACTTTGGGGGGGGGGCTAAGTCTTGACCTTCCTGTTACCTTTTTTTTTTTTTTTTTTTTTCCATAAAGTTTTTTATTAATTTTTACAACAAACAGCTTAAACAGCAACATTTAAACATTGAACAGATTGCTTAGGAAATTCCAAGACATTATAATGACACAGGTACAAGTATGAGGGTGATAGGATCACAGGGAGTCTCATCTTGGAGTCCTGGGCTGACAAAAATGGGTAGTATGGCCTGTCAGCCATCTGGGGTCATTTGTTAGTGCAGTCAGTCCAGAGGGGGGTAGAGCAAGGGGGGACGGGTTAAGGAGACAGGTATAAGCGCGGGCCGAATATGGATTTAGATGAAGAGAGGAAAGGGGGACTGCTGGGGCAGTTGTGGAGTGTAGAGAGGGTAAGGCCATGGCAAAGGTAGTGGAGGGGGGAAACGGGGGGGAGGGATAGGTAGGGGTATAGGGTGGGGGGGGGGGGGGTATGTGCAGCTCAGGGAAATCTGTGGTAGAGGCGATGCATGGATGGATGTGGTTACCTCGGTACGGTTTCGCCATCTAAGTCGGTGCCGTCCTGGTGGGGATGGCTATTCAGGTGGTGTAAGATTTAAAGCGTTGGGTAGTTCTAAAGTGAACCCAACAGGCCCAAGTGGTGTTGAACTTCTGGATCCGCTCTTGGGAGATATGTACTAGTTCCTCCATTTCCTCTATTTTTGATATCCTCAGAAACCATTCGCTTGTCGTCGGTGTGTGTGTAGATCGCCAATGCACTGGGATGCACAATCTCGCCGCGTTTACTAAGTGCATGGCCAGGGATTTAAAGTATTCAGATCTGGACAGGTGGGTATGGTGTAGGAGATATTGTGCAGGGGAGTAGTCTAAAGTGTAGGTGGTGATGTGAGCGATAAGTTCATGGACCTCTTTCCAGAATGGTTGAAGAGAATCACATTCCCACCAGATGTGGAGCATGGAGCCCACCGCCTTTTTACACCTCCAGCATACATCGGGGGTAGATGGTGAAAACTTATGTAGGAGTGCTGGAGTCCTATACCAACGTGTCCTAATCTTGTAGCAATTTTCTTGGGTCGCTACATTGAGGGAACCCTTGTGTGTATATTCGTTTATGCGCGCCCAATCGTCTTCGGAGAGTGGGACCTGTAGGTCCCTCTCCCAGGACAGTCTTGCTGAGTCTGGGAGGGCTGGTGATTCTTCTGTGAGCATGTTGTATATAGCTGAGATTAGGTGTCTTTGTGGGGGAGAGCTTGTGCATAGGGCTTCAAAGGGTGTCTTACGTCTCGTCCATACTTCTTCAGTTGCTTTGGTAGAAAGGAAATGTCGTATTTGTCTGTATGACCAGAACGGAAAGGAATTGGAGGGTGAGGAGGCAACTAGGTCCTCGTATGTGCGTGGGGATCCCCGGGAGTACAATTGGTGTGCTAGGATGCTGTCGTGGGGCCATTCTAAAGATAGAAAAGAGGTTGAGATGCCTGGTTGGAAGCTGGGGTTGCCCCTCAGTGGGGTCATGGGTCCCGGTGTAGAAGAGAGCGGGGAGATTTTTGTAGCTCGTAGAAACGCTCTAAGGGACGGATGGATGAGCGGGTGCTTTAAGGCTGCTGGGGGCCAGTGTTGGGGGGAGATCCACGGCAGGGACTTGAGAGGGATGTGTATGGAGGATCTCTCTAGGGTTACCCAGATTTTCCTGTGTTCGTGTATGTTCCAGTCTACAACTCGAGTGAGGTGGCTTGCAAGGAAATATTTGTGAAGGTCCGGCAGACCAATCCCCCCTTTAAGTTTGGGGCACGTAAGGCGTGTGTATTTAATTCTAGGTGGGGAATTTTTCCATATAAATAAGGAGGATGCTTTCCTGTACAGTGTAAAAAAGGAGGCGGGAAGGTCTATGGGGATGCATTGTATCAGGTAGAGGAGGCGTGGCAAGATTATCATTTTTATAAGTGCCGATCGGCCAAACCAGGAAACGTTAAGAGTTTGCCAGTCGCTCAAGTCCTGTTGGGCTTTTTTCAGAGCTATTAGGAAGTTCTCGCTGTAGAGGTCGGACATTTTGGTTGTGATCTTTATACCCAAATATGTGATAGCCTTTTGGCTCCATTGGAAAGGGAAGTGTCTTTTGCAGTTCTCTACTTCTTCTCTGGTAAGGGTGACATTCAACGCTTGGGATTTAGTATAGTTGATCTTTAGATAAGATAGCGACCCAAAGTGATCAATGTCTTTCAGTAGGTTGGGGATGGTGGTTAAAGGAGAAGTAAGGGTAAGTAGGACGTCGTCTGCAAAAGCAGCTACCTTGTATTCCCTATCCTGCATGGTCAGTCCCTTGATGTTGGGGTTGTCTCTTAGTCGGTTGAGAAAGGGTTCTAAAAGGAGCACAAAAATTAGGGGGGACAGTGGGCACCCCTGGCGCGTACCGTTTCCTATGTTGAAGGCGTCCGACAAGTGGCCATTGACCCGCACCCTCGCACTAGGAGAGGAGTACAGGGCCAAGATGAGGGACAGCATGCGGGGTCCGAGGCCAATTGCCCCCAGGACTTCCCGCATGTAGTCCCAGGCCACTCTGTCGAACGCCTTCTCAGCGTCCAGTGACAAAAAGAAACCGCGGGTGTTTGAGGTAGTGAGAAAGTGGTGGAGGTTCAGGGCCCTAATGGTGTTGTCCCTAGCTTCTCTGCCGGGAACAAAGCCGACCTGATCTAAGGAGATCAGGCCCGGCAGGAGAGGGGACAGTCTATTCGCCAATATTTTCGCATAACATTTAATGTCTACATTAAGGAGAGATATCGGCCTGTAGTGCTGGACTTGGGAGGGATCTTTCCCTGCTTTTGGTATAACCACAATGTGTGCTTCTAGCATGCGGTCTAAGGGAGTAGCAGAGGTCGTCATGGCATTAAACGTGGTTATCATTTGTGGGGCTAGGATTGTAGAGAAGGACTTGTAGTACTGCAATGTGAACCCGTCGGGGCCTGGGCTTTTCCCTGTTTTCATTTGCTTTAGGGCTAGTTCGAGTTCTTCTAGGGTAAGAGGGCGTTCCATATCTTTAATCTGCGAGTTTGTTAGAAGTTTTGGGCAATATTGAGCTAGGAAGGTCCTAATTTCTGCCATCCTATGTTCTGCTTGGGCGGTGTTGTGGGTGCGAGGATTAATGTTGTATAGTTTTTTATAGTATTGTTCAAAAGCGAGGCCGATGTCCTCGTTTCTGGAAAAGGGGGAGCCATGTGGGTTTTGAATTTGGTGGACGGTGTTAGAAGGTCTGGATGATTTCACCACCCGGGCCAAAAGCTTCCCACTTTTATTTCCTTGTTCGTAGAACACCCTCTGGTGTAGCACATATCTGCGTCTCGTACGCTTCCCCAATTCTTCCAGTAAAAGAGAACGTGCGAGGGTCAATTCTCGTAGGGCTGTTTGTGAGTGGGAAAGTTTGTGGACTTTTTCTAGTTGTTGGATTCGGTGTATTAAATCTGCTATTACTTTCTGGTGTTGCTTTTTGACCCTGGCTGCTTGTGCCATTAGTTCTCCTCTCACCACACATTTATGGGCTTCCCATACACTAATCGGTGAAATGCCTGGGGTGGAGTTTTCAGTAAAGTAGCTGCGGATGTGGGATTCCAAACGAGTTGCGAATTCCACATCTTTGAGTAGTGCAGAGTTTAGACGCCAGGTCTTAGATCTGGAGATTGTTTCAGGGAAGGTCAGGGTGACTGAGATAGGGTGGTGGTCTGAGAGATACATTGGCTCTATGGTTGCGTGGGTGAGGTATGTCAAGTCTGGTTGGGAGAGAAAAAAATAGTCAATTCGTGAGTATTTCTTGAAGGGGTTGGAGTAGAAGGTGTAATCTTTGACCGTTGGGTTCAATGTGCGCCATGTGTCATGGAGGCCTAGGTCTTGGAGTTGTAACTTGATCTGGCGTAGTGCGCGGTGGGAAAGCGTGGATGTGCCTAGAGAGGTATCTATTACTGGATTGAGTGGGACGTTAAAATCCCCCCCTAGGATAATTATCCCTTCTTTAAAGGAGGTTAAGAGGTCGCAAACCTTCCTAAAGAATGGGACTTGGTGCTCGTTGGGCGAGTAGATGTTGGCTACGGTGAGGGGTTTAGAGGCATACAAGCCTTTCACGAATACGAACCTACCTTCGGGGTCGGAGAGGGAGTCCGTCATTTGAAAAGGGGCCTGCTTGGAGATCAGGATGGATGTGCCTTTGGTTTTGGCTAGCGGATTTGTGGCGTGTACGGCCGTCTGGTATGTCTGGTTAGAGAGTTTGGGTATGGAATCCGATCGGAAGTGTGTTTCCTGGAGGAGGATAAATTGGGCTTTCTGTTTGGTAAGTGCGGACATGATTTGGGAGCGTTTTTCGGGGATGTTGAGGCCTTTTACATTGAGCGATAAACACTTTAGTGACAGGGAGGCTTGTGGCTTTGAGGCAGGATGCATGGTGCTTTGAGGATTTGGGGTCGAGGTTTATTTTAGAAAAGCGAGGTAGTTGTTTGGAAGCACTGGGGTTCCAACCGTACCGAGGTAACGATCCGGGGGGAGTATTTGTGTTGGTAAGGGGGGGACGAGGGGGGAGGAAGGTGGGATCTAAGGGAGAAGAGAGGGGGGGCGAGAGAGAGGAGAAGGAAAAGGAAGGAACGGGGGGCAGGGGGAAAAAGTGGTAAGGGAGAGAAGAGGAGGGGCTCGGGGTTGTGGCCTTTGGAGGTGTGACAGATGAAGGGAAGGGGAGTCAGAAAGTAGGGCAGGAGTTCGTGGAGATCACGAGGATTGGGGTGGGGGGGTACCAGAGGTGGAAAGGAACGTGTCAGTCCACCTGGAAAAGGGAAAGGCCGGATGGTCAGCAGGCTAGGGTCTAGTACTGCTGGTGGGGGACTGTGGGTGTGTCTGAGGTCATGTGTGTTGGCAATCTGGAGGACTCGAAAGATGGTGGTGGTATGGCGGGGAACAAACAAGTCGTTGGCATATAGAATGGTTAAGCCTACTAACTGTGGGGTGTGCCGGTGAGTAACAGTAAAACAGTCTTAATTAACGTGCTATCTCATTAACAGAAACAGAAAACCTGTCCGTGGCGGTCACCTCACCGTATTCGTTGTATCTCCATATATATCTTGTGTTGGTGCTTCTGCGGTGTAAATTCAGTACACCGCAGAAGCAGGGATACGTATGGCAAGAGAGAACAACATTTCAGGTAACAACAATATGAAAATATGAAAATGAAAGATAAAAAAAAAAAAAAAAAAAAAAAAAAAAAGACAATTGCAGGTAGCCATACACATCCCACATTTCCTACCCAGTGAAATTACTTTTTGGTACAGCAGCCACTCAGGGTGGGATCCAACAATTGGTATCTGGGTCCCAGACTGTCGGATGTCCCCTGCGTTTTCATACCTGATTCATGAGCAGAGGTGCATTCCCGGCCCTCCAGGGCGCGGCTCCAAAGATGGCTTTCTTCCCCGGGTGGACGGGAATAGCAGCTGTCTTTATCTCATGAAGTCATCGGATGAAAATCGTCCTTTCGGGTTAAAGTCTCGAGTTGCGTCTAAGCAGGGGTTAGTGCCCCTCCTGCTGGGTACAAACAGAAATAAGTAAAAATGGTACAAATATTGCAGGTTTCATAAGACAAAAAAAAAAAAAAAAAAAAAATTGCCTGCGTGGTGATCATACACTGTAATACTTTTAGTATGTCGGAGGGGAGGGATTGAGGGTAGGGAGCAAACATTTACAAATATAAATAGATCTATTGAAGTGCCAATTTGTGTTGCTTGGGACATCTGCTTAGATGGGGCAGGTAGCCAAAAAGCCTGTTTGTCAGGTATGTGCCTATGTACCGAGTTCTAGTCCCGGGCGGCAAAGCACACAGCACTAAACAAAAAAAAACAGGAAACAAAGAACAACAAAGAGAAAGAAAAAAAAAAAAAAAAAAAGGGGGGGGGGGGGAAAGAAAAAAAGAATGAAAAATAAAAAGATCCGTTGGTGCATGTGCCGGGGTACCAGTGTTCCATGGTGTCCGGGTGGGGATCTGTTGAGGGTCGCTGAGAGGTTGTCTCAGACCCAGCAGGAGGGGGGAGTCACTTCCATCGTAGAGGTCTGGGGGTTCAGTTGGGGATCGTTCGTTGCGTAGCAGCGTTGTTAGGGTTCAGGCGTGGTCCGGATCATTTCTGGGAGGAGGTACACATTAGCCAGAAGAAACAGCAAGGGATTTTACCCCCCTTTACTTGTCCCTTTCTGTGAGAGTTCTGACAGTGCTGGTGGAAGATAAGGGCTGTAGCTGGGAGAATCATACGGTGGGCATGTCTGTTCGGTGGGTAAAAGTAGGTATGACAGGCGGGAGAAGCGTAACATGGGTTCAGCCGGCAAAAACTTGAACTTACAGGTCCGTAGGCGTTTTGTACTTAGCTGTTTTTAAGATGGTGGTGATGTCGGTCGGTGCCTGCGAGGTGTCTCCGGAGGTCCCGGGCTGTGTTGGTTCGATTCCCGGTGGGAGGGGTGCGCTCCGGGTGAGTGCTGGCTTGATCTTCGGCGGTGTGTGCGGTGCCTCTGCGTTTTGGGTGAGGGATTGTGTGAGACCTGGCGCCAAGGCTCTGTCGGGAAGTGGAATGCGCACCAGTCCGGAAGTTCCGTCATGGGGATGTCAAGTTGCTCGCAGAATCCAGCTAGGTCGTCGGGCGAGCGTAGCAGAGCGGTGCGCCCTCTAGCGGTTGCTGATAGACAGAACGGGAACTTCCAGCGGTAAGGTATGTTGCGGGCCCTCAGTTGGTCCAGCAGAGGGCGTAGGGCTCTTCTGTTCTGTAACGTGGTCGGGGAGAGATCCTGGAATAGCTTGATTTCAGTACCGTTGTACATAACACGGCCCCTCATCCTTGCTTTTCTCAATATCTCTTCCTTCAGGGGGAAATTAACGATACAACATATGATATCTCGGGGGGGCTCGTTGTCACGGGGAGGGGGTCTCAGGGCTCTGTGCAGTCTTTCCATCTCAATGGGGGAGTCGCCTGGACGCTCCAACAGGTCATTGAAAATGGCGCAAATTGCTTGGGGGAGTGTGCCGGCTTCCAGGCCCTCGGGTACCCCTCTGACCCTCACGTTATGCCTGCGGCCCCGGTTGTCGAGGTCCTCGACTTGCCTATGTAGGTCAAATAAGTAAGTGAGTTGGGAGTCAAAGGAGCGTTGCACTTGCCTTATTGCAGCCGTGTGGAGCTGCGAGGTTTGTTCCACGTCTGTGAGGCGCGTGGCGACCGCTTGGAAGTCCGTCTTGAGGTCCAGGATTGCGGCCGATAGGGTGTTGGTGATGTTGTGGGTGATGTCCGACGCGACCTTCTTTAGGTCCGAGAGGCTCACCATGGGGTCGGTTTGCCCGCTCCGTGTGTCTGGACCTTCCGGCTGTGAGTCCGTGCTGTCGCTAGGCGAGTATGGTCCTGAGGCCTGTGAGGCCTGCGACGCCTCGTGGCTGTCTGAGCGGAGGGTCCGGAACAGCTCGGGGATGTTGCGGCCGGGTTGTATTCCGGGCTCCTTCGGTGTCCGGGTGGCAGAGGCACTTCGGTTTGACTTTCCCATGGCGGTGGAGTGCATGGGTTCCCTGTAAAGGCTGATTTATGTCCTCAGATTGCGGGAGCTCTTCTCCTAAGCGGCCATCTCCGGCCTCAGTCAGACCCATGACTCCTTTCTATGTATGTTGCTCTGGCATTCACTACAACAGTATCCTCACCCATCCCGCACAAGGAGTTTAGCCAACACCCAAAAAATAAGAGCAAGAATACAGTGATGGTCATTCTAATTGAAAACAGAAATTGTCCAGGTGGTGCATTTTCTTGGCTCACAGGGAAAGTCTATGGTAAGAATGGTTTGGGGGTTTTGTGAGAGGGGCATGGGACAGTAGTGGCTGAGTCTCTTCTTGTGGGGGCTCCTCCATTTCCTTCCCTGTCTCCTTTATTTGTGGGCTATTCTTCAACCTTGATGCATGGATCCATTGCAGGCTTTGATCCGTCAGTATTGCTGTCCTGGAGACATTGAGGACTTCAAATGGACCTTGGAAGACGGGGGCCTGGTTGTTTGCGGACTGCAAGTTGTTTGATCAGTACTTCATCCCCCGGGACGAAAGGATGTGTTGGTTCTGTGGAAAGAGGAAGAAAGGTGACAGCAACCTTGTCATAAGTTTCAGCAGGGCTACTTACCAGATATTTCACGTACTCTTCCTGTAAGGAATATAAGTTAGATTCCTCGCCTATCTTAGGGGCTTTTTGAGCGGGTCTTCCCATAAGGATCTCAAAAGGGGGACAGTCCTGTCTTTAATGTTTCTATTCATCCCTGCGGTCTCTCCTGTTACGGGAATAACTTCCGGCCATGAGGGAAAATGGCAAACTGGAGTATTATTACGCAATATTTGATATTACCTTTCTGTTTGGGCATATGTGTCAAATCAATCTGTAAGTCTTTTAATGGGCCTATGTGTCCCTTGTAAGTCTTTTAATGGGCCTATGTGTCCCTGAACATTATTCTGGACACAAGTTAAGCAAGTGGCTTAAGGGTTTTCTTATCAAAGGAGCTACTTTTTCTGGAATACCTATGATCCCCTCCTTGTTTGACCACAAGCCGTCCGGGTTGTGTGTCAAACCTTGTGACTCCCAACAGGTAATGTCAGACAATTCTTCTGGCTCGGGCTGGGAAACTTGGGGACGAAAAATCTGTAGAAAACAATTGGAGGGTTGATTGCCTCCTTAGCAGTAATTTTGGCTGCTGACTCTTAAGTTGTTTCCCTTAGTAATATCAGATTTGTCATAGGAATGACCTATTACTTTTATGACATTAATACATTTTTTTTTTTTTTTTAAGGGTAAGTGGAGTGTGGAGTGCACTTAATAAATCCTCTACCCAGACTTGATTTGAGATTTGCTTATTATCCGCTGTCTTGTACCCGCGGGCCTAAAAGACCCCAAAAGTGTATCTACTGTCAGTGTAAATGTTTACTTTTTGACTTTTTGTCCTTTGAATAATTGACAGGCATGTGTCATAGCATAGAGCTTTGCCTTTTGGGCTGCAGTCGCTGATGTTTTGTAAAAGGTGTACCACAGTATGTGTTGTGTAGAATGTAGTATCAGTTCCTAAAGTGATTTTGGATGTTTATTTTACTGTCATGTTTACTGCCACAGGCAGTAACAGCTTGTAGGCAAGCTGGCAGTCCTTGAATTTTAACGGGGAGTTTTTTGGATAGATAAGCCACGGGTCGGTAGTGGGTGCCATGCGCTTGGGCCAGTACGGCAGCCAGCGCAGGGCCCCTGACTATACAGTAAAGCACAAAGGATTTCTTATGATCTGGTAAACCCAGTGCTGGAGCACTGGCCAAAGACTGTAATAAGGTCCGTGTTCTTTCCTCAGTGTAACACCTGCTTGGGGGCAGTGGCTGCAGTAGAGGGGTGCAAGGATTGAATCATAAAAAGAACAATCTGGGATCCACTGCCTGCAGTAGACAATAGAGCCAAGAAAAGAAAGGAGCGCTGCCTTATCTTTATGTGGGCCGAGACAGGTCAGAGTCTTGACTCTTTCAGGGGACACTTGCTTGGTCCCGCCTGAGATAATACATCCTAGGTATTCCACCCTCTCGCTGCACCACTGGATCTCTTTTGCGAGACACCAAGTGACCCTTAAGAGATAAGTGAGTCATCAGGCTTTCAGAGTCTTCTGCACACTGTGCCCCGCTCTCACTACATAACAGTAGGTCATCTACATATTGCAGGAGTACTGATCCCTGTGGGAGCACCCAGTCATCCAGGGTTAGTTTTAACACCATGGAAAATGCTGCAGGACTGTCCACAAAGTCTTGAGGAAGACAGGCCCAAGTCAGTCGGCCCGAGCTCGAGCCTCAGGCAAAGGCAAAGATCCTTTGGAAATCCCTGTGAACATCAATGCTAAAGAAAGCATTGGAAGTCTAGTACCCTATATACAGTGGAGGAAGCGGGGATGTTTATAAAAATTCCCGTGATGTTTGAGACTAGTGGTGGAAGTGGTTAAATACATTTGTTCACCCCCCTCAAATCCCCCTAGCCTCCACTTGCCGCTGGCTTTCTTTGCTGCATGTGTGTATTCCAGGGACTGATCAGTGGTGTACTCTATACTTCGTCAGCATGACGGTGGTATTGTTTCTGAAAGAAAAGGTGTGATGTTTGGTTTGCAGTAGGGACATAAGGAGTGTATTTGACATGTCCTACATCTGTCTTTGACTTTTCCCATGTCGGGTGAGTCTCTAATGCTGCTTGTATGGTCATAAAGTAAAACGTAATTTTTATTTATTTTTTATTTTTGGCATAGTCAAGTCACATGTTGATGATTTGGCAGTCATTCCCCCTTGTAGGTCAAATTTAACAATTTAACATTACCCCTAATGAAGACATGAGGTCTCTTCCCTTTAGACATAAGGGGCAGTCAGTGAGGATGGCAAATGTTTGTGTGTAACATCAATCCCATTAATTCCCATAGAGTGGAGCAGCCCTCGGTACAATTTTTTTTTTTGATAAAACGGGTGTCATTACGACAACTCGTGCTAGCCCCTGTGTCCACTAAAAAACATACCACCCATCCCTCAACTTTAAGGACTACCTGCGGAAGTGTTTTCCAGTGGGAAGAGAAGAAATGCATTACCAAGGAGGGAATCTATTCCGGGTACTCCTTATGGATGTTGATGAAAGGGGTTATTGCGAGGGTTGTTATCATTGTACCCTGGCCAATCCATTTGAATTAATTCGACAGTGATTCTGGGTTCTGGCCATTCTCTGGGGGGCCAGGCCGCCTTGACTATAGGACGGTTATATCCTGGTTGCATTTGGCGGCGGCCAGGTGGTGGTGGTTGGTCTAGGGTGTATTGTTGGGGTTGCAAGGGGCGGCTTTGTTGTCTTGGAGAAGGATATTGCTGTTTTTGATAATTGGGAAATTTACGCTGATATCTGCCTCTAGAAACACTCCACCCCGTCCTTTGAAACCTACCCTGTCCATTTCCCTGGGTGTTTCTTCTGTGCAGACAATATTTTTTCCAATGGGAGCGGTCTCCACAATGAAAACAGCTTTGATTTGGGTATTCTTGTGTTTGCAACGTGGAATTATCAAAGGCTGGGAGCATGGGGGTGGGAGTCCCTGAGGTCTGAGCGAATAGTCCTCCTCTGGTATTAAAAAATCTGGAGGAGGCCCTTTTCTTTACATCATCCACAAACTGTGGGGGGGGTCAGGGTCCGGGCTTGCCACTTAGGGCAAACATGAGCCGCATGGGGTGGCGGAGGTACTGGCACATAATCCTCTGTATCCCCTATGTCATAACAAAGGGGTTGGACAGGGGCAGAGGCAAGTGTTGTTTTTTTAGGAGGCTTGTCTAAGGAAGGATGAGGCTTCTCTAATGGATGAGGGAATTGCTTCTTATAATTTTTCAATGCTTTACACCACATTTTATAACATTCAGTCATGTATTCTTTATCATAAGGAAACGGTGGATAATTATCCTGCTTATGTTGGCTACAAATTTTAGTGACTTCTTCCCATTCCTCTGCAGAACATGGTCCCCAGTCACTTAGTCCCGCAATTTGTAGAGCATGTGCTCTGGTCAATATGTTTTTCCAGAAGGGTTCAGTATAATATGTTCCATAGTTTCCAGACACGAAATCTAAAGGAGTGGGCTGATCCGGCTTACCTTCCGAACCTCCCTTTCCCGGCAGATTTCCCATGTTTACAATTCTTATACTTTATCTTATATTATAACTCTATTTATACACATCAGCTGCAGAACATACAGTTAATGACTTAGGACAAACCACAAATTTTTCACCAGTTCCAAATTCTATAATACCTATGACACCTTTAACAGTTAAAGCTTTTTGAAATTAAAACGTTTTTTTTTTTTTTTTTTTTTTTATTTCTTGGCAAAATGCCAAAAAAAAAAACTCCCTCTGGCCAGAGGTTCCCCTGCTTATAAGTAAGCTTTGTACGTTATTACTTTCCTTATTCTTATAACCAAACAATTTTTATTTATATTTTAAATTTCTTGGCAAAGTGCCAACAGGTTTAAACAGTACTTTCAATTGCTGTAATACTAATGCCGCAAACAATTTCCCACTATCCGTTACGGTTGGTGAGATATTAGCATTTGAACCCTTGTTGGCAAAACGCCAAAATATCCAAAATTTGCACCTGACTTCCCCTGCGCAAAAGATGTCAGTGGCAAAAGGAATTATTCACATAGCATGTTTTGATCAAAAGTTAGCCTCACCAATCCATGTATTACCCCAGAAAAATGTTACAACGTCCCTGTTTTCATGATGTATCAAAGACCCTCCTGGAACACAAAACTATTATGTATATTAAACCTGGTAATAACTTCCGGGAATACTAGCAACCAAATAAGTATTTGATCCCTCATACACAAATAACAGACCTGTTATACAATTAGGGCAGCGTCCTGCCAAAAAAAACACTTAGGACAAGGTCCTGACATTAAGTGTTTAAATGATTTAGGGGTTTCCAATGACCAGTCCTTCTGGTTAAAAACAAGGTTTTCAACCTGCTATGGTATGATATTAATACAATATATGGGAGGGATCCTGGGCAATTTTAGCAAGTATCCTTGTCCCCTATATTTTGATCCTGATACCGTCCTTTTATATTAATACCCGGAACCCTGGCGCCTGCCCCAATTTAGGCAGCACAGCAGGCATTCCTATACCCGGAACCCTGGCGCCTGCCCCAACTTAGGCAGCACAGCAGGCATTCCTATACCCGGAACCCTGGCGCCTGCCCCAATTTAGGCAGCACAGCAGGCATTCCTATACCCGGAACCCTGGCGCCTGCCCCAATTTAGGCAGCACAGCAGGCATTCCTATCTATGAGCGAGCTGTATTAAAATTCTAATGTCCCTATCTCTCAGGCAAGCTAATCAAAATAAATTAATCAATTATGCCAATGGACGTATGTCCGCGTGGGTTCGAACCCCACTTCTGGTACCATCTGTAAGGCCCTCTGTTTCAGCCCCTCCGCATCAGCCCCTCTTTATCTCAATTGGACTTTGGCGGTCAATGGAAAATAACCCTGTCTGTCCGGACAGATAATCAGACACCATACACCGTATGAGGTTTGAAAAAAGATGCCTTTACTTCCGTTTCACAGAGCATATACAATACAAAAAAAGGGGAAGAACGCAATTGAATAACCAATCACATTCAAGCATTTAAGCATTTTGTTATACAATTCAATATTGATCTGCAAGATTCATAATATTTCTTCTTTCGGACTCAACATAATATTTACTCTAAAAATGTCTCACGCAATATATGTCCTTGATAAGATTCTCGGTATGTTTTGATCATATAGCCTACTTGTTATGGGAAGCAGACCCGTTACTAGAAGCCATGAGAACTAAAACTTGTTATGGAAATGTGTGAGTGTGAGATAAACAGAATTTACAGTGAGTTTCTACAGAGAAACAGAAAAACATCTTTGTTACAATACTATTAAATCTTAAAGGGTAGCTCTACACTTCCCACGTTTCCTTACAATTTTCTTCCCAGAAGCACCCATAGGACTTCTAGTGTGTTAGTGGCATCACACAGAGCTCCTATATTTTCTTCTCAGCAGCACCCACAGGACTTCTAGTGTGTTAGTGGCATCACACAGAGCTCCTATATTTTCTTCCCAGAAGCACCCATAGGACTTCTAGTGTGTTAGTGGCATCACACAGAGCTCCTATATTTTCTTCTCAGCAGCACCCACAGGACTTCTAGTGTGTTAGTGGCATCACACAGAGCTCCTATATTTTCTTTGCAGAAGCACCCATAGGACTTCTAGTGTGTTAGTGGCATCACACAGAGCTCCTATATTTTCTTCTCAGCAGCACCCACAGGACTCCTAGTGTGTTAGTGGCATCACACAGAGTTCCTATATTTTCTTCCCAGAAGCACCCATAGGACTTGTACTGTGTTAGTGGCATCACACAGAGTTCCTATATTTTCTTCCCAGAAGCACCCATAGGACTTTTAGTGTGTTAGTGCCATCACACAGAGCTCCTATATTTTTTTCCCAGAAGCACCCATAGGACTCCTAGTGTGTTAGTGGCATCACACAGAGCTCCTATATTTTCTTCTCAGCAGCACCCACAGGACTACCGACTACAATGGCTGGAAGACCGCCAAGGGGAGGCAGAGCGTGCAGAGCCAAGAACACAGGGCAGGCAGGCTCTGTTTCTAGTGGACGTGGCCGCGGACGTGGTCGTGCATCGTCATCAGCACGTGACCATGGGACACGCGCGTCTTTGTTTTCGGCAGCTGGACATGTGGAGCCGCATCATGCTGAAGGATTGGTAGAATGGATGGCCAAGCCCTCCTCATCCTCCTCATCCTCTCTCACCCAGGCTCAGGGTACTGGCAGAGCACCTGCCAATGCGTACTCAATGGCATCATCAGCCACCCTTTCCCTAGACCCACCATGTCCTCCTGAGGAGTCCCCCAAACTCTTTGAGCACAGTGTTGGGTACATGCTCCAGGAGGATGCCCAACGATTCGAAGGCTCGGATGATGATACCCAGCTTGAGGAAGTCAGTAGTGTGCGCGCAGAGAGAGGGGATGCTGAAGGACAGCAATCTGGCAGTACTGTTCCACCAGCTGCAGCTTACTGCCAGGTTTGCTCTAGTGGTGAAGAGGGAGGGGATGTTGAGGTCACTGACTCCACGTGGGTGCCTGAAGGGAGAGAGGATGAGGAGGAGGACGAGGAGGAGGAGGATGCGGCGTCACATGTCCAACGAGGCAGGATGCCCCCTGGAGGCCAGGTAGAGGCCAACACAGCAACTGTACAACACCGCAGAGCTCCGCCTGTGCAGGGCGCTGCCTCTGCACGTTATCAGAAAAGTTCTTTGGTGTGGGCCTTTTTTGAGACGAGTGCATCAGATCGCACCACTGCTATTTGCAATATTTGTCTCAAGCGTATCTCGCGTGGCCAAAACATCAGCCGCTTGGGCACCACAAGCATGACCAGACATATGTCGACCTGCCATGCAGCTCGTTGGCAGGCACACATAAAAGACCCACACCAAAGAACTAAGCGGACCTCTCCTTGCTCCTCATCAGCTGGGATCTCCATCCCCACTACACCTTCAGTGCTCTCTGAAAGCTGCTCTGAGAGGACTGAAGGTGTAGAATTAGGTGTGTCACAACCAAGTACTTGCAGTACACCGACGTCCGATTGCAGCAGGCAAATTACCCTGCCCCAGCTGCTGGACCGTAGAAAGAAGTACACTCCCAGCCATCCACATGCCCAGCGGTTGAATGCTAGCTTGGCTAAATTGCTAGCACTTCAACTGCTGCCTTTTCAGTTGGTAGACTCGGCCCCCTTCCGTGAGTTTGTTCAATGTGCGGTTCCTCAGTGGCAGGTTCCCAAACGCCACTTTTTCTCACGGAAGGCGATTCCGTCTCTCTACCGGCATGTGGAAGGCAATGTCCATGCCTCGCTGGACAGGGCGGTCAGCGGTAAGGTGCATATTACCGCTGACTCATGGTCCAGCAGGCATGGACAGGGACGGTACCTTTCTTTCACGGCCCATTGGGTCACTCTATTGGCAGCTGGGAGGGATGCAGGACAAGGTGCAGTAGTGTTGGAGGTTGTTCCGCCACCACGCCTCCAAAACGCTACTACTGCTACTGGTTGTGACACACCTCTCTCCTCCACCCCCTCCTCTTCTTCTTCCTCCAGTGCTCTGTCCTTGGAACCAGCGGTGCTCCGTAGGCGTACAAGGGGCTACGCAAGTACGCAGGCAAAAAGATGCCATGCCGTGCTTGCGCTGGTGTGTTTGGGGGACAGGAGCCACACTGGGCCAGAGGTTCTGGCAGCTCTGCAGGGGCAGGCCGAGAGGTGGTTGACGCCACGTCAGCTTAAGCCAGGAATGGTCGTTTCTGACAATGGCACCAACCTCCTCTCCGCCCTGCGACAGGGCAGCTCACCCATGTGCCCTGCATGGCTCACGTCCTCAACCTGGTGGTGCAGCGGTTCTTGGGCAGGTTCCCAGGCTTACAGGATGTCCTGAGGCAGGCCAGGAAAGTTTGTGTGCATTTCCACCGATCTTATAATGCCAGTGCTCGGCTGACTGAGCTGCAAAAGGAGCTGAACCTGCCCAAGAACCGCCTAATATGTGACATGCCCACCAGGTGGAACTCAACGTTGGCCATGCTGCAGTGACTGCACACGCAGCAGAGGGCCATCAATGAGTACCTTTGCGACTACGGCACCAGGACAGGGTCAGGGGAGCTTGTTTTTTTTTTTTCCCACGTCAGTGGAGCATGATCAGGGATGCATGCACTGTCCTCTCACCATTTGAGGAGGCCACGAGGATGGTGAGCAGTGACAGTGCATGCATCAGTGACACTGTCCCTCTTGTCCACCTGTTGGAGCATACGCTGCGTGGGATAATGGACAGGGCACTTGAGGCAGAACAGAGGCAGGAAGAGGAGGACTTCCTTGCCTCTCAAGGCCCCCTTTATCCGGACAGTGTTCCTTCTGTCCCACCCATCACACAGGAAGAGGATGAGGAGGAGGAGGAGGAGGAGGAGGAGGATTGTGTGAGCATGGAGGTGGAGCCTGGCACTCAGCATCAGCAGCAGCAGTCTTTTAGGGATGATGTACAGTCCCAACAAACCAGTGGACTTGTACGTGGCTGGGAGGAGGTGGCTGGCGATCATGTCATCCTCAGTGACCCAGAAGACTCCGGACCGAATGCCTCAGCTAACCTACGCTGCATGGCCTCCCTGATCCTGCAAAGCCTGCGGAAGGATCCTCGTGTTCTTCGGATCAAGGAGAGGGACCATTACTGGCTGGCCACTCTCCTTGATCCACGGTACAAGGGTAAGGTTGCGGACCTTATCTTGCCGTCGCAGAGGGAGCAGAGGATGAGACATCTCAGGGAGGCCTTGCAGAAAGGTCTGTGCAACGCATTCCCAGAAACTGGGAGGTTACAAACTCCTGGTCCTGGGCGACGAGTTGCTGAGGCTTCGGTCAGTAGCAGAAGGAGCGGTGGGGAAGGTGGACGTCTGACCGATGCGTTCAGACAATTTTTTAGTCCGCAGCCCCAAGGTATGATTGGTTCCAGCAACCATCGCCAGCGTCTGATATACATGGTGCAGGAATACCATGGTGCAAGGTCAGACTTGGACACCTTTCCCACCGAAAATCCTCTGGCTTACTGGGTCCTGAGGATGGATCACTGGCCAGAGCTTGCACAGTATGCAATTGAGCTACTGGCCTGTCCTGCCTCCAGCGTTCTTTCCGAACACACATTCAGTGCTGCTGGAGGTTTTGTCACCGATCATAGGGTGCGCCTGTCCACCGACTCGGTTTATCGACTGACCTTCATCAAAATGAATCAGTCTTGGATCACCACCAGCTACCAGGCACCTGAAGCGGATATAACGGAATAATTTATAATGTCACATCCCTTCAAGACTGCCTATGCTGATGCTGAGTGACTGTCCTGTTATGTTCACTGACTATCCTCTTCCTCCTCCTCAATGATCCATGTCACCACACCAGTGCCTAAGGCACAATTTTTCAGCCCCTGTTTAACAGGGGCGTGTACTTACAATTTTTTAAAAAAATGCTTTGCAACAGGTGTGACTGCTGTGCTCCAAGTACAGTATCTGTGAGGGGTTGCAGTGTTGTGGCACCAGCACCAGTGCCTAAGGCACAATTTTTCAGCCCCTGTTGGGGCGTGTAATTACGATTTTTAGGCAATGCTTTGCAACAGGTCTCATTGCTGTGCTAAGAGTACAGTATCTGTGAGGGGTTGCAGTGTTGTGGCACCAGCACCAATGCCTAAGGCACAATTTTTCAGCCCCTGTTTAACAGGGGTGTGTAATTACAATTTTTTTAAAAGATGCTTCGCAACAGGTGTGACTGCTGTGCTCCAAGTACAGTATCTGTGAGGGGTTGCAGTGTTGTGGCACCAGTGCCTAAGGCACAATTTTTCAGCCCCTGTTGGGGCGTGTAATTACAATTTTTAGGCAATGCTTTGCAACATGTCTCATTGCTGTGCTAAGAGTACAGTGTCTGTGAGGGGTTGCAGTGTTGTGGCACCAGCACCAGTGCCTAAGGCACAATTTTTCAGCCCCTGTTTAACAGGGGCATGTAATTACAAATCTTGATCTAATAGTTCACAGCAGGGCCCATTCCTGCGCCCACCAAGAGTAACTATGAGGGCCTACAGTCTTGTGGCAACACCGTCCACCACCACCACCAAAGGCCCAATTTTTTTGCCCTGTTCAACAGGTGCATGCAATTACAAATCTTGATCTAATAACTCACAGCAGGGCCCATTCCTGCGCCCACCAAGAGTAACTGTGAGGGCTTACAGTCTTGTGGCAACACCGCCCACCACCACCACCACCACCACCACCGCCAAAGGCCCAATTTTTCTGCCCTGTTCAACAGGTGCATGCAATTACAAATCTTGATCTAATAACTCACAGCAGGGCCCATTCCTGCGCCCACCAAGAGTAACTGTGAGAGCTTACAGTCTTGTGGCAACACCGTCCACCACCACCACCACCAAAGGCCCAATTTTTCTGCCCGTTCAACAGGTGCATGCAAGTACAAATCTTGATCTATTAACTCACAGCAGGGCCCATTCCTGTGCCCACCAGTCTTGTGGCTACACCAACATCTAATAGGGCAAATTTCTGCAGAGTATATACGCAGGCCCCTACTTTCAAACACCCAACTTACAAACGACTCCTACTTGCAAATGGAAAGAGAAAACAGGAAGTGAGAGGAAATCTACCCCTAGGAAGGGAAATTCTATCCTGTTAGATTTAATTTGGGAAAAAGGTATCTCCTCTCTACTGATGCTTTATCACCAATCCTTGTTTCAATTAAAACCCCACTTTTCCAAAAACATTTGTCATTGGGACGGAAAGTGAGGTGACATGTTCTGAACAGATGTGCAAAGACAGCAAATGTTACAGGGGTGTTAACCCCTCCCTATGTTCTCCAAAAAGCTTAAAAATTGATTTTTTTGGGATGGAGCTACACTTCATAATGTACCTGTTCAGATTCTACTTAACCACTTGCCGACCGCCCCCTGTATATATACGTCGGCAGAATGGCACGTACAGGCAGAATCACGTACCTGTACGTGACATTCTTCCGGCGGTTGGGGGGTCCGATCGGACCCCCCTCCGCCGGCGGGGACGGTCGGGATCGCTTCAGGAGCGATCCGGGACGAGGGGACGGCCAGTGGTTTCTGGCCACCCCCTCGCGATCGCTCCTGGCCAATGAGAAACTTCCCCTTCCTGTCTATTGTATAGACAGGAAGGCGGAAGTGATGTCACGCTCGGTGCGCCGGTCTATGTGACCGGAGACGCCGAGCGGCGAACATGTTAAGGTTAGTGCACAACACTACACTGACACCAGTACAGTTAGGCACATATTCCACCCCCCTGTCACCCCCTGATCACCCCCCAGATCACCCCCTCCCCCCCCAGTCACAGTGTCACTAATTGCAGTGATCATTTTTTTACTGATCACTGCATTTAGTGTCAGTGTGACTGTAATAACTGTCAGGGCAGTTAGTTTTAGGTCCAAGGTAGCCCCCTACCCCCCCCTAATAAAGGTTTAACCCCTTGATTGCCCCCCAGGTAACCCTTTCACCCCCTTTTGCCAGTGTCACTAAGCGATCGTTTTTCTGATCGCTGTATTAGTGTCACTGCTGTCGCTAGGTAACCATTTTTTTTTTTTTAGGTAACCGCCATGTTTATATAGGTTCATAAATAGTTTTATAGGTCAGGTACCCCCATATTACAACCTAAATAAAGGTTTTAACCCCTTGATTGCCCCTAGAGTTAACCCTTTCACCAGTGATCACTGTATAACTGTCACTGGTGACGCTGGTTAGCCAGTTAGTTATTTCGTTATTTAGGTTCCCCGTCAGGTTTTTATATAGCGTCAGGTACCCCCATATATTACCTAATAAAGGTTTTAACCCCCTGATTGCCCCTAGTTAACCCTTTCACCCCCTTTTGCCAGTGTCACTAAGCGATCGTTTTTCTGATCGCTGCATTAGTGTCGCTAGGTAACCATTTTTTTTTTTTAGGTAACCGCCATGTTTATATAGGTTCATAAATAGGTTTATAGGTCAGGTACCCCCATATTACAACCTAAATAAAGGTTTTAACCCCCTGATTGCCCCTAGAGTTAACCCTTTCACCAGTGATCACTGTATAACTGTCACTGGTGACGCTGGTTAGCCAGTTAGTTATTTCGTTATTTAGGTTCCCCGTCAGGTTTTTATATAGCGTCAGGTACCCCCATATATTACCTAATAAAGGTTTAACCCCCTGATTGCCCCTAGTTAACCCTTTCACCCCCTTTTGCCAGTGTCACTAAGCGATCGTTTTTCTGATCGCTGCATTAGTGTCGCTAGGTAACCAGTTTTTTTTTTTGTATTACTGTTACGGGTGACGCTGGTTAGTTAGCTTGTTTTTTATACTGTCAGGGCACCCGCCATTTATTACCCAATAACGGTTTAACCCCCTGATCGCCCGGCGGGTGATATCAATTAGGTTTTAGGGTCAAATAAGGTCTGCGTCGCCCCAGGTTAGTGCCAGTACCGCAAACACCCACGCACAAAGCATACACCTCCCTTAGTGGCACAGTATCTGAACAGATCAATATCTGATCTGATCAGATCTATACTAGCGTCCCAGCAGTTTAGGGTTCCAAAAAAAAACGCATTGTTAGCGGGATCAGCCCAGATACCTGCTAGCACCTGCGTTTTCCCCCTCCGCCCAGCCCAGCCCACCCAAGTGCAGTATCGATCGATCACTGTCACTTACAAAACACTAAGCACACATAACTGCAGCGTTCGCAGAGTCAGGCCTGATCCCTGCGATCGCTAACAGTTTTTTTGTGGTAGCGTTTTGATTCAGTCGCTTCAGTCAGGAGCTTTTTTACCTGTGAATCTCAAAAAAATAAAAAAAAATAAAATAGTTGTCGTTTTATTGTTCTCTCTCTCACTCTATTCTCTCTCTATTGTTGCTCTTTTTTTACTCCATTCTATTCTGCAATGTTTTATTATGTTTTATCATGTTTTATCATGCTTGCTTTTCAGGTATGTAATTTTGTTTACTGTGTTTTAGTGTTAAGCATTTTTTTGTTTTCAGGTGCGCCATTCAGTTGCAACGCGGATTTATTTATCTTGACAGCAACAGCGTTTGCTCCCACGATACATAAAGACGCGACTCCAACACTGTAGGAGGTGATTTCACCACCACAGTTAAAAAAAAGAGCATATATGCCGAAGCATGGGGGCAGCAGGGGGGGGGAGGAGCGATTGGCTCCTAATGCCACGTACATACGGTCGAAATTCCGACCGTGTGTACACGGCATAACTTTTGCGGGAGGATGCCCCCATGCATCGGCATATATAAATGGTGCATGTATGCCCATCATTAGAAGTGGGTGGATGAAGGGAGGTATTCTAATGGTGGGCATACCCACCAATCAATCTCTTTTTTTCGTTCAGCCAAGAGGCTGCATGAAAAAAAAAAAGATTACAATATATGTCCAGTATGTTGCTGGACTTTGAATGGTTATACCAGAATGATGCCTGCAGGTTTAGGTATCATCTTGGTATCATTCTTTTCAGCCAGTGATCGGCTTTCATGTAAAAGCAATTCTAGCGGGTAATTAGCCTCTAGACTGCTTTTACAAGCAGTGGGAGGGAATGTCCCCCCTCCCGGATATAAACCGCGCCATTGGGAAATTGGGAAAGCATTTTATCACACCAATCTTGGTGTGGTCAGATGCTTTGAGGGCAGAGGAAAGATCTAGGGTCTAATAGACCCCAATTTTTTCAAAAAAAGAGTACCTGTCACTGCCTATTGCTATCATAGGGGATATTTACATTCCCTGAGATAACAATAAAAATCATAACAAAGAAAAAAAATGGAAGGAACAGTTTAAAAATAAAATAAAAAAGCTAAATAAATAAAAAAAAAAACAAAAAAAAAAAAAAAAAAAAACCCCTGCCCCCCCTTCTCTTGCGCAAAGGCGTACACAAGCGTTGGTCTGGCGTCATATGTAAACAGCAATTGCACCATGCATGTGAGGTATCACCGCGAAGGTCAGATCGAGGGCAGTAATTTTAGCAGTAGACCTCCTCCGTGAATCTAATGTGGTATCATGTAAAGGCTTTTAAAGGCTTTTAAAAATGTATGTAGTTTGTCGCCACTGCGTGTTTGTGCGCAATTTTAAAGCATGTCGTGTTTGGTATCCATGTACTCGGCCTAAGATCATATTTTTTATTTCATCAAAAATTTGAGCAATATAGTGTGTTTTAGTGCATTAAAATAAAAAAAAGTGTATTTTTTCCACAAAAAATGCGTTTGAAAAATCGCTGCGCAAATACTGTGTGGAAAAAAAAAAAATGCAACACCCACCATTTTAATCTGTAGGGCCTTTGCTTTAACATTATATATAGTGTTTGGGGGTTCAACGTAATTTTCTTGCAAAAAAAAAATATGTTTTCATGTAAACAAAAAGTGTCAGAAAGGGCTTTGTCTACAAGTGGTTAGAAGAGTGGGTGACGTGTGACATAGGCTTCTAAATGTTGTGCATAAAATGCCAGGACAGTTCAAACCCCCCCCAAATGACCCCATTTTGGAAAGTAGACACCCCAAGCTATTTGATGAGAGCAATGTTGAGCCCATTAAATATTTTTTTTTTTTGTCCCAAGAGATTGAATAATGAAAAAAAAAAAAATATATATATATTTTTTTTTTTACAAAAAGTTGTCACTAAATGATATATTGCTCAAACATGTCATGGGCATATGTAGAAATACACCCCAAAATACATTCTGTTGCTTCTCCTGAGTACGGGGATACCACATGTGTGGGACTTTTTGGGAGCCTAGCTGCGTACGGAACCCCAAAAACCAATCACCGCCTTCAGGCTTTCTAAGGGTGTAATTTTTTTATTTCACTTCTCACTGCCAATCACAGTTTCGGAGGCCATGGAATGCCCAGATGGCATAAAACCCCCCAAAATGACCCCATTTTGGAAAGTAGACACCCCAAGCTATTTGCTGAGAGGTATTGTGAGTATTTTGCAGATGTCGCTTTTTGTCACAAAGTTTTGAAAATTGAAAAAAAAAAAAAAAAAATTTTTTTTTTTAATTTCTTCATTTTAAAAAACAAATGAGAGCTGTAAAATACTCACCATGCCTCTCAACAAATAGCTTGGGGTGTCTACTTTCCAAAATGGGGTCATTTGGGGGGGTTTTGTGCTATTTTGGCATTTTATGGCCTTCGAAACTGTGATAGGTAGTGAGGAGTGAAATCAAAAATTTGCACCCTTAGAAATCCTGAAGGCGGTGCTTGGGTTTCGGGGCCCCGTACGCGGCTAGGCTCCCAAAAAGTCCCACACATGTGGTATCCCCATACTCAGGAGAAGCAGCAAAATGTATTTTGGGGTGCAATTCCACATATAACTATGGCATGTGTGAGCAATATATCATTTAGTGACAACTTTTTGAAAAAAAAAAAAAATCTTTTTTATTTTTGTCTTTATTCAATCACTTGGGACTAAAAAAAAAAATATTCAATGGGCTCAACATGCCTCTCAGCAAATAGCTTGGGGTGTCTACTTTCCAAAATGGGGTCATTTGGGGGGGTTTTGTACTTCTCTGCCATTTTAGCACCTCAAGAAATGAAATAGGCAGTCATAAATTAAAAGCGGTGTAAATTCCAGAAAATGTACTCTAGTTTGTAGACGCTATAACTTTTGCGCAAACCAATAAATATACGCTTATTGGCATTTTTTTTACTAAAGACATGTGGCTGAATACATTTTGGCCCAAATGTTTGACTAAAATTGAGTTTATTAGATTTTTTTTATAACAAAAAGTAGAAAATCTCTTTTTTTTTCAAAATTTTCGCTCTTTTTCCGTTTATATCGCAAAAAATAAAAATCACAGAGGCAATCAAATACCATCAAAAGAAAGCTCTATTTGTGGGAAGAAAAGGACGCAAATTTCGTTTGGTTACAAAATTGCATGACCGCGCAATTACCAGTTAAAGTAGTGCAGTGCGAAATTGAAAAAAGACCTCTGGTCCTTTGGCTGCCAAATGGTCCGGGGCTGAAGTGGTTAAAATTTCTCTTATGGAAGCTAGCATTAAAATTATAACTCGTTGGTATTGTGTTCCTGCCACCCTGGCAAAAATTTTCCCAGATTCCTCCCCTCTGTGCTTCAGGGGATGTGGCCACATCGGCTCTCTACTCCATATATGGTGGACATGCCCTCGGCTTAGGAACTTTTGGAACAGCTTTTTCCACTTATTGCGGAAGATTACTGGCATAGCCGTTCCACAGGTTCCGGAAATAGCGCTTCTCAATGTCCAAGTAGAGAAAATTTCCAAACATACACAATCTTTGATCTTCTATATGCTCTTAGGAGCCAGAATCACTATTGCCAAAAACTGGAAGAGCCACACAGTTCCACTAGCTGGAATGAAACGCAAAATCTCCTGGATCATGGCCCAGGAGAAGATTGTCAGCAAGCTACTTGACAAAACCCACAAATTCAACTTAATTTGGGAACCCTGGGCAAAATACATAGGTCTTCCACTAATTCCAGGAGCATAGTCGACCCCGATTACCTTCTCTCCCTCTAGGTGACCTTCTTCCCCTCTTTTCTTCTAGCCCCTTTTCTATCTTGCTGACACTTCACCAGCTTTACTAAATCTTCTATTCTCGCTGCTCCCGTCTCCTTTTTCTTTCTTCGTATGGAGACAAAACTTCTCTCTAGTCTGATTCCCTTACAAGCGGAACTCAGCCATCGACATTAATCTATCATCTCACCCGGTATAGTTCAGGCCATACAGTAAGGCAATCGTGTTCTGCTGCATGATAACATACAGCCCTGTATCACTGACATTGTAATATTACTGGCAGTCCAGTGTAATCACACTTCTTCCTCCCGACCGGCCACGTAATTTTCAGGGAGAGATTGTCCTGGTCCGTCTTCTCCACAGTGTTCCCCTTGGGGTGGAGAAATGGCCCAACACAAGCAATCTTTCTCTCAAGTTTATCACAGGTTACAATATGGGTTGATGGGACTGTGCCACACTCATTGTATGCTAGGACATTCTGACTAGATGTACTTGTCTTCCTGGTCTCCTTTTATTCCTGAACTTTACCCAACCTAGGGCAGGGTTACTTTACACTGGCTTTAACTAGCAGCCAGTCTTAGTTGTTTTTGTTACTATACACAAATGTATATTATGTTCTATCAATTGTACTGCCTCACCAGAAATTGTTATTACCATGTATCTTTGTATGATATAAACTCAATAAAAATATTGAAAAGGAAAAAAAAAAAAAAAAAAAAAGAAAAGTATCCACATAATATGCGACATGTGGTATTGCATATCTTTTTAGCAGCCAGATCCCTGATACTTCGACACTGGAAGGTCACACCCACTATTAATGTTACGGAGGTAACAAGAGTAGTACAACAAAACTACTCGTTTGAAAGATTCTTAGCAATTAACTCGCTTAAATGTCATAGATTTGACAAATTGTGGGAAATATGGACCAATACCTACAACAATGTATAATTATATCTAGATATGTATAATTGGATGAAAGAGAATCATCAACGTGGTCATGTGCTTCTCCTTCTAGTTCCTAACTATTATTTTATTTTATTTTTTGATTTTCTATATGATTTTCTGTATTGTTATTACCTTGTATACTGTTGAAAATACCAATAAAAACCTTACAGTGAAAAACAAAAAAAAAAAAAAAAAAAAAACATTATGACCACTAACAGGAAAGTGAAAAAAAAAATAAAAATAATAAGGTACCTGTTCAGATTCTACTTAAGAACAAACCTACAGTCCCTCTCTTGTTTGCACCGCCTATATACTGCTGTTCAGAGTATATAGGGTTGTAGGTATAGGGTTTTATTTTGGTGCGGGGTCCCCCTTAATATCCATACAAGACCCAAAGGGGCTGGGGGAGGGGGGTGATGGGGTAGCCATGCCATTTTTCTCAAGGATTTTCAGCCATATGGCCAGGACAAGACATGACATTAAAGCCACAAGTGGTTTTACATGGCTTCTTTTTTCCCTTTACAAATGTCATTTTGTGCAGGGACAGTTCTAAACACGGGAAACACATGCCACTTCACAGGCATACTTTAGACACCCCCCAGGTACCATATTTAAAGGAATTTTTTCACTTTTTTTTTTCACTTTATGCATCATTGAAATGACTGCTCCCGAAAAAATGTTAGTTTTTAAAAGTTATTTTTGCATTGATATATGTCCCCTGGGGCAGGACCCGGGTCCCCAAACCTGTTTTATGACATTAACATGCATATTGGCCATTGTAATTAGCAATTTTGATTTCGAACGTTCGCGTACATTGTAACGAATAGGGTTCGAAAATTCGCACAAAACTTTCGGTCCGTTCGAAGGTTCTGGTGCGAACCGAACCCGGGGGTGTTCGGCTCATCCCTAATGAGGAGCAAGGAGAGGTATGCTTTGTTCTTTGGTGTGGGTCTTTAAGGTACGCTTGCCAACGAGCTGCATGGCAGGTCAACATATGTCTGGTCATGCTTGTGGTGCCCAAGCGGCTGATGTTTTGGCCACACGAGATACGCTTGAGACATATGTTGCAAATAGCAGCGGTGCAATCTGATGCACTCGTCTCAAAAAGGCCCACACCAAAGAACTTTTGTAATAACGCACAGAGGCAGCGCCCTGCACAGGCGGAGCTCTGCAGTGTGATTCAGTTGGTGTGCTGCCCTCAAGCTGGCCCCCGGAGCGCATCCTGCCTTGTTGGAGATGTGCCGCCTCCTCCTCTCTCCATTCAGGCACCCACGTGGAGTCTGTGACCTCATCATCCCCTCCCTCTTTACCACTGGAGCAAACCTGGCAGTATGCTGCAGCTGGTGGAACATGACTGCCAGATTGCTGTCCTTGAGCATTCCCTCTCTCTGCGCTCACGCTACTGCATTCCTCTAGCTGGGTATCATCATCAGAGCCTTCAAATCGCTGGGCATCCTCCTGGAGCATGTACCCAACACTGTGCTCAAACCGTTTCGGGGGACTCCTCAGGAGGACATGGTGGGTCTAGGGAAGGGGTGACTGATGCCATTGAGTACGCATTGGCAGCTGCTCTGCCAGTATCCTGAGCCTGAGTGAGAGAGGATGAGGAGGATGAGGAGGGCTTGGTCATCCACTCTACCAAGCCTTCGGCATGATGGGGCTCAACATGTCCAGCTGCCGAAAATAAGGACAAGCGTGTCCCATGGCCACATGCTGATGACGATGCACCGCGTCCACGACCAGCACTGTTGTCTCTAGACAAAGAGCCTGCTTGCCCTCTTTTCTTGGCTTGTGACTGTCTGCCTCTCCTTGTTGGCCTTCCAGACATTGTATTGGCCTGCAGGGAGATGGGAAAAACAGCTATTGGGTAGTGTATATTGTGCTGGAGCCACACAACACACACTAACTCCTGCAGATGGCTGAATTAGATGACACCAGGGCAGATACAGGTGCAGGTTGTATACTGTGCTGTGCTAGACTCACACAACACACACACTATAACTCCTGCAGATGACTGGAATAGATGACAACAGGGCAGAAAGGCAGATACAGGTGCAGGTTGTATACTGTGCTGTGCTAGACTCACACAACACACACACACTAACGCCTGCAGATGGCTGGATTAGATGACACCAGGGCAGAAGGGCAGATATAGGTGCAGGTTGTATACTGCACTGTGCTAGACTCACACAACACACACACTAACTCCTGCAGATGGCTGGGCTAGATGACACCAGGGCAGATACAGGTGCAGGTTGTATACTGTGCTAGACTCACACAACACACACAATAGCTCCTGCAGATGGCTGGATTAGATGACACCAGGGCAGGACGGCAGATACAGGTGCAGGTTCTATACTGTGCTGTGCTAGACTCACACAACACACACACTAACTCTTGCAGATGGCTGGATTAGATTACACAAGGGCAGATATAGGTGCAGGTTGTATACTGTGCTGTGCTAGACTCACACAACAGACACACTAACTCCTGCAGATGGCTGGATTAGATGACACCAGGGCAGAAGGGAAGATACAGGTTGTATACTGTGCTGTGCTAGACTCACACAGCAACACACACACTAACTCCTGCAGATGGCTGGATTAGATGACACCAGGGCAGAAGGGTAGATACAGGTACAGGTTGTATACTGTGCTGTGCTAGACTCACACAACACACACACACACTAACTCCTGCAGATGGCTGGATTAATGGAGAACTGCACAAAATGGTAGAGACAGGTGCAGGTTTATACTGTGCTGGACTCCCACAGCACACACACTAACTCCTGCACATGGCTGGATTTGTAGAGAACAGCACTTTTCCCACACGAAAATGCCTGATAAGAACACACTATCACTGCCTATTATTCCTCTTTCCCTGCACTTTCAAGACATGCAAATGCCTGAGAAGAACACACTATCCCTGCCTATTATTCCTCTTTCCCTGCATTTTCCCCACTCGGAAATGAATGGAAAATAGTTCACACTGTCCCTGCCTATCAATCCTCTTTCCCTGAACGCCGGAACACACTATACAAGGCCGCCGGCGCGGCATCCTTATATAGTGTGGGGCGTGTACTAAACCCCCTGAGCTATAATTGGCCACAGGCATCCTGCCTGTGGCCAATTATTGCTCTCCTCGCTGCTGGCGCTATGATTGGCCAAGCATGTAGTGTCACAGTGCATGCTTGGCCAATCATCAGCCAGCAATGCACTGCGACTGGCACAGTGCATTGTGGGCCGTTCACATCACACAAATTTGATGTGAACGGCCCGCAGAGTTCTGGACTCGATAAGTGGACAAACAGCCGATGTCCGATTCGAACATGCGTTTGAATCAAACACCGGGCCCATCCCTACAGCGCAAGCACCGCATGGCATCTTTTTGTATGCATACTTGCGTAGTCCCTTGAACGCCTACAGAGCACTGCTGGTTTAGAGGACAAAGCACAGGAATAGGCCATGGAGGAAGAAGAAGAGGAGGGGTGGAGGAGAGAGGTGTGTCAGAATCACCAGTAGTAGCATTTTGGAGGCGTGGTGGTGTAACAACCTCCAACTCTACTGCACCTTGTCCTGCATCCTTCCCAGCTGCCAGAAGAGTCACCCAATGCGCCGTGAAAGATAGGTAACGTCCCCGTCCATGAATGCTGGACCATGAGTCAGCGGTAATATGCACCTTACCGCTGACCACCCTGTCCAGCGAGGCATGGACATTGCCTTCCACATGCCGGTAGAGAGCCGGAATCACCTTTCGTGAGAAAAAAAGTAGCATTTGGGAACCTGCCACTGAGGAACCGCACATTCCACAAACTCACAGAAAGGGGGCAGAGTCTACCAACTGAAAAGGCAGCAGTTGAAGTGCTAGCAATTTTAGCCAAGCTAGCATTCAACTGCTGGGCATGTGGATGGCTGGGAGTTAACTTCTTTTGACGGTGCAGCAGCTGGGGCAGGAAAATTTGTCTGGTACAATATAACGTTGGTGTACCAATAGCAGATTGCTGGCAAATACTTGGCTGTGATACACCTAATTCTACACCTTCATTCCTCTCAGTGCAGGTTTCAGAGAGGACTGAAGGTATAGTGGGGTTGGAGATCCCAGGTGATGAGGAGCAAGGAGAGGTCCACTTTGTTCTTTGGTGTGGGTCTTTTAGGTACGCTTGCCAATGAACTGCATGGCAGGTCGACATATGTCTGGTCAAGCATGTGGTGCCCAAGCGGCTGATGTTTTGGCTACGCGAGATACGCTTGACACATATGTTGCAAATAGCAGCGGTGCGATCTGATGCACTTGTCTCAAAAAGGCCCACACCAAAGAACTTTTGGAATAACGTGCAGAGGCAGCGCCCTGCACATGCGCAGCTGTGCTTTGTGATGCAGTTGTGGTGCTGCCATTAAGCTGGCCCCTGGAGGGCATCCTGCCTCATTGGAGATGTGCCTCCTCCTCCTCCTCTCTCCTATCAGGCACCCACGTGGAGTCAGTGACCTCATCATCCCCTCCCTCCTT
>CM053028.1:628029494-628154808 GCA_028564925.1 Lithobates sylvaticus | reverse complement strand
GGTTTGCTCCAGTGATAAGGAGGGAGGGGATGATGAGGTCACTGACTCCACGTGGGTGCCTGATAGGAGAGAGGAGGAGGAGGAGGCACATCTCCAATGAGGCAGGATGCCCTCCAGGGGCCAGCTTAATGGCAGCACCACAACTGCATCACAAAGCACAGCTGCGCATGTGCAGGGCGCTGCCTCTGCACGTTATTCCAAAAGTTCTTTGGTGTGGGCCTTTTTGAGACGAGTGCATCAGATCGCACCGCTGCTATTTGCAACATATGTGTCAAGCGTATCTCGCGTAGCCAAAACATCAGCCGCTTGGGCACCACATGCTTGACCAGACATATGTCGACCTGCCATGCAGTTCGTTGGCAAGCGTACCTAAAAGACCCACACCAAAGAACAAAGCGGACCTCTCCTTGCTCCTCATCACCTGGGATCTCCAACCCCACTATACCTTCAGTCCTCTCTGAAACCTGCACTGAGAGGAATGAAGGTGTAGAATTAGGTGTATCACAGCCAAGTATTTGCAAGCAATCTGCTATTGGTACACCAACGTTAGATTGTACCAGACACATTTTCCTGCCCAAGCTGCTGCACTGTCAAAACAAGTTCACTCCCAGCCATCCACATGCCCAGCAGTTGAATGCTAGCTTGGCTAAATTGCTGCCTTTTCAGTTGGTAGACTCTGCCCCCTTTCTGTGAGTTTGTGGAATGTGCGGTTCCTCAGTGGCAGGTTCCCAAACGCTACTTTTTCTCACGGAAGGTGATTTCGGCTCTCTACCGGCATGTGGAAGGCAATGTCCATGCCTCGCTGGACAGGGTGGTCAGCGGTAAGGTGCATATTACCGCTGACTCATGGTCCAGCATTCATGGACGGGGACGTTACCTATCTTTCACGGCGCATTGGGTGACTCTTCTGGCAGCTGGGAAGGATGCAGGACAAGGTGCAGTAGAGTTGGAGGTTGTTACACCACCACGCCTCCAAAATGCTACTACTGGTGATTCTGACACACCTCTCTCCTCCACCCCTCCTCTTCTTCTTCCTCCATGGCCTATTCCTGTGCTTTGTCCTCTAAACCAGCGGTGCTCTGTAGGCGTTCAAGGGACTACGCAAGTATGCATGCAAAAAGATGCCATGCGGTGCTTGCGCTGTAGGGATGGGCCCGGTGTTTGATTCAAACGCATGTTCGAATCGGACATCGGCTGTTTGTCCACTCATCGAGTCCAGAACTCTGCAGGCCGTTCACATCAAATTTGTGTGATGTGAACGGCCCACAATGCACTGCGCCAGTCGCAGTGCATTGCTGGCTGATGATTGGCCAAGCATGCACTGTGACCCTACATGCTTGGCCAATCATAGCGCCAGCAGCGAGGAGAGCAATAATTGGCCACAGGCAGGATGCCTTTGGCCAATTATAGCTCAGGGGGTTTAGTACACGCCCCCCACACTATATAAGGATGCCGCGCCGGCGGCCTTGTATAGTGTGTTCCGTCGTTCAGGGAAAGAGGATTGATAGGCAGGGACAGTGTGAACTATTTTCCATTCATTTCCGTGTGGGGAAAATGCAGGGAAAGAGGAATAATAGGCAGGGATAGTGTGTTCTTCTCAGGCATTTGCATGTGGGGAAAGTGCAGGGAAAGAGGAATAATAGGCAGTGATAGTGTGTTCTTCTCAGGCATTTGGGTGTGGGAAAAGTGCTGTTCTCTACAAATCCAGCCATGTGCAGGAGTTAGTGTGTGTGCTGTGGGAGTCCAGCACAGCATAAACCTGCACCTGTCTCTACCATTTTGTGCAGTTCTCCATTAATCCAGCCATCTGCAAGAGTTAGTGTGGGTGTTGTGTGAGTCTAGTACAGCACAGTATACAACCTGCACCTGTATCTGCCCTTCTGCCCTGGTGTCATCTAATCCAGCCATCTGCAGGAGCTATTGTGTGTGTTGTGTGAGTCTAGCACAGTATACAACCTGCACCTGTATCTGCCCTGGTGTCATCTAGCCCAGCCATCTGCAGGAGTTAGTGTGTGTGTTGTGTGAGTCTAGCACAGTGCAGTATACAACCTGCACCTATATCTGCCCTTCTGCCCTGGTGTCATCTAATCAAGCCATCTGCAGGAGCTATTGTGTGTGTTGTGTGTGTCTTGCACAGTATACAACCTGTATCTGCCCTGGTGTCATCTAGCCCAGCCATCTGCAGGAGTTAGTGTGTGTGTTGCTGTGTGAGTCTAGCACAGCACAGTATACAACCTCCTCTCCACCCTGCAACAGGGACAGCTGACCCATGTGCCCTGTATGGCTCACGTCCTTAACCTGGTGGTGCAGCGGTTCTTGGGCAGGAACCCAGGCTTACAGGATGTCCTGAGGCAGGCCAGGACAGTCTGTGTGCATTTCCGCCGATCATATAATGCCAGTGCTCGGCTGGCTGAGCTGCAAAAGGAGTTGAACCTGCCCAAGAACCGCCTTATATGTGACATGCCCACCAGTAGGGATGGGCCCGGTGCTCGATGCGAACCCATGTTCGCATCGAGCACCGGGTGTTCGCTCGCTCGGCGAGCCCAGAACTATTTTGGCCGCTCGCATCACGTTCGTGTGATGCGAGCGGCCCCGCAATGCATTGCGGCCGGCGCGGCCGGCGCAGTGCATTGCTGGCTGATGATTGGCCAAGCATGCACTGTGACCCCGCATGCTTGGCCAATCACAGCGCCGGAAACTCGAAGAGCCATAATTGGCTACAGGCAGGACGCCTGTAGCCAATTACAGCTCAGGGGCTTTAGTACACGCCCCTCTTATAAAAGGCCGCCACGCCGTCGGCGCCGGTCACATGCTGTTCCGGCGTAGATAGAGCAGGATCGTTCTGTGTCACTCTGCTAGATTTAGTTAGAGAGATTTACTTAGAGAGATTGAGTTAGATAGATTGATTTAGAAAGATTGATTTAGAAAGAGGGGCTTGTAGTGTGTTCGTGGCAGGCAGGCACTGGCAGGCAGTGGCAGCAAACAGAGCTCCTATATTTTGTTCCCAGAGGCACCTATAGGACTTGTAGTGTGTTCGTGGCAGGCAGGCAGAGCTCCTATATTTTGTTCCCAGAAGCACCTATAGGACTTGTAGTGTGTTTGTGGCAGGCAGGCAGAGCTCCTATATTTTGTTCCCAGAAGCACCTATAGGACTTGTAGTGTGTTCGTGGCAGGCAGGCACTGGCAGCAAACAGAGCTCCTATATTTTGTTCCCAGAAGCACCTATAGGACTTGAAGTGTGTTAGTCCCATCACACAGAGCTATATTTTCTTCCCAGAAGCACCTATAGGACTTGTAGTGTGTTAGTCCCATCACACAGAGATCATATATTTTGTTCCCAGAAGCACCTATAGGACTTGAAGTGTGTTAGTCCCATCACACAGACCTATATTTTCTTCCCAGAAGCACCTATAGGACTTGTAGTGTGTTAGTCCCATCACACAGAGATCATATATTTTGTTCCCAGAGGCACCTATAGGACTTGAAGTGTGTTAGTCCCATCACACAGACCTATATTTTCTTCCCAGAAGCACCTATAGGACTTGAAGTGTGTTAGTCCCATCACACAGAGATCATATATTTTGTTCCCAGAGGCACCTATAGGACTTGAAGTGTGTTAGTCCCATCACACAGACCTATATTTCTTCCCAGAAGCACCTATAGGACTTGAAGTGTGTTAGTCCCATCACACAGAGCTTTATTTTCTTCCCAGAAGCACCTATAGGACTTGGAGTGTGTTAGTCCCATCACACAGACCTATATTTTCTTCCCAGAAGCACCTATAGGACTTGAAGTGTGTTAGTCCCATCACACAGAGATCATATATTTTGTTCCCAGAAGCACCTATAGGACTTGAAGTGTGTTAGTCCCATCACACAGACCTATATTTTCTTCCCAGAAGCACCTATAGGACTTGAAGTGTGTTAGTCCATCACACAGAGCTATATTTTCTTCCCAGAAGCACCTATAGGACTTGAAGTGTGTTAGTCCCATCACACAGACCTATATTTTCTTCCCAGAAGCACCTATAGGACTTGAAGTGTGTTAGTCCCATCACACAGAGATCATATATTTTGTTCCCAGAAGCACCTATAGGACTTGAAGTGTGTTAGTCCCATCACACAGAGCTATATTTTCTTCCCAGAAGCACCTATAGGACTTGTAGTGTGTTAGTCCCATCACACAGAGATCATATATTTTGTTCCCAGAAGCACCTATAGGACTTGAAGTGTGTTAGTCCCATCACACAGACCTATATTTTCTTCCCAGAAGCACCTATAGGACTTGAAGTGTGTTAGTCCCATCACACAGAGCTATATTTTCTTCCCAGAAGCACCTATAGGACTTGTAGTGTGTTAGTCCCATCACACAGAGATCATATATTTTGTTCTCAGAGGCACCTATAGGACTTGAAGTGTGTTAGTCCCCATCACACAGACCTATATTTTCTTCCCAGAAGCACCTATAAGACTTGAAGTGTGTTAGTCCCATCACACAGAGATCATATATTTTGTTCCCAGAGGCACCTATAGGACTTGTAGTGTGTTAGTCCCATCACACAGAGATCATATATTTTGTTCCCAGAAGCACCTATAGGACTTGAAGTGTGTTAGTCCCATCACACAGACCTATATTTTCTTCCCAGAAGCACCTATAGGACTTGAAGTGTGTTAGTCCCATCACACAGAGATCATATATTTTGTTCCCAGGGGCACCTATAGGACTTGAAGTGTGTTAGTCCCATCACACAGACCTACATTTTCTTCCCAGAAGCACCCATAGGACTTGAAGTGTGTTAGTCCCATCACACAGAGCTATATTTTCTTCCCAGAAGCACCCATAGGACTTGTAGTGTGTTAGTCCCATCACACAGAGATCATATATTTTGTTCCCAGAGGCACCTATAGGACTTGAAGTGTGTTAGTCCCATCACACAGACCTATATTTTCTTCCCAGAAGCACCCATAGGACTTACAGTGTGTTTGTCCCATCACACAGAGATCATATATTTTGTTCCCAGAAGCACCTATAGGACTTGAAGTGTGTTAGTCCCATCACACAGAGATCCTATAGTTTGTTCCCAGAAGCACCTATAGGACTTGAAGTGTGTTAGTCCCATCACACAGAGCTATATTTTGTTCCCAGAAGCACCTATAGGACTTGAAGTGTGTTAGTCCCATCACACAGAGATCCTCTATTTTCTTTGCAGAAGCACCCATAGGACTTCTAGTGTGTTAGTGGCATCACACAGAGCTCCTATATTTTCTTCTCAGCAGCACCCACAGGACTTCTAGTGTGTTAGTGGCATCACACAGAGCTCCTATATTTTCTTTGCAGAAGCACCAATAGGACTTCTAGTGTGTTAGTGGCATCACACAGAGCTCCTATATATTCTTCTCAGCAGCACCCACAGGACTACGACTACAATGGCTGGAAGACCGCCAAGGGGAGGCAGAGCGTGCAGAGCCAAGAACACAGGGCAGGCAGGCTCTGTTTCTAGTGGACGTGGCCGTGGCCGTGGTCGTGCATCGTCATCAGCACGTGGCCATGGGACACGCGCGTCTTTGTTTTCGGCAGCTGGACATGTGGAGCCGCATCATGCTGAAGGCTTGGTAGAATGGATGACCAAGCCCTCCTCATCCTCTCTCACCAGGCTCAGGGTACTGGCAGAGCAGCTGCCAACGCGTACTCAATGGCATCATCAGCCACCCCTTCCCTAGACCCACCATGTCCTCCTGAGGAGTCCCCCGAACTCTTTGAGCACAGTGTTGGGTACATGCTCCAGGAGGATGCCCAACGATTCGAAGGCTCGGATGATGATACCCAGCTTGAGGAATCTGGCAGTACTGTTCCACCAGCTGCAGCTTACTGCCAGGTTTGCTCTAGTGGTGAAGAGGGAGGGGATGATGAGGTCACTGACTCCACGTGGGTGCCTGAAGGGAGAGAGGATGAGGAGGAGGACGAGGAGGAGGAGGATGCGGCGTCACATATCCAACGAGGCAGGATGCCCCCTGGAGGCCAGGTAGAGGCCAGCACAGCAACTGTACAACACCGCAGAGCTCCGCCTGTGCAGGGCGCTGCCTCTGCACGTTATCAGAAAAGTTCTTTGGTGTGGGCCTTTTTTGAGACGAGTGCATCAGATCGCACCACTGCTATTTGCAATATTTGTCTCAAGCGTATCTCGCGTGGCCAAAACATCAGCCGCTTGGGCACCACAAGCATGACCAGACATATGTTGACCTGCCATGCAGCTCGTTGGCAGGCACACATAAAAGACCCACACCAAAGAACTAAGCGGACCTCTCCTTGCTCCTCATCAGCTGGGATCTCCATCCCCACTACACCTTCAGTCCTCTCTGAAAGCTGCTCTGAGAGGACTGAAGGTGTAGAATTAGGTGTGTCACAACCAAGTACTTGCAGTACACCGACGTCCGATTGCAGCAGGCAAATTTCCCTGCCCCAGCTGCTGGACCGTAGAAAGAAGTACACTCCCAGCCATCCACATGCCCAGCGGTTGAATGCTAGCTTGGCTAAATTGCTAGCACTTCAACTGCTGCCTTTTCAGTTGGTAGACTCGGCCCCCTTCCGTGAGTTTGTTCAATGTGCGGTTCCTCAGTGGCAGGTTCCCAAACGCCACTTTTTCTCACGGAAGGCGATTCCGTCTCTCTACCGGCATGTGGAAGGCAATGTCCATGCCTCGCTGGACAGGGCGGTCAGCGGTAAGGTGCATATTACCGCTGACTCATGGTCCAGCAGGCATGGACAGGGACGGTACCTTTCTTTCACAGCCCATTGGGTCACTCTATTGGCAGCTGGGAGGGATGCAGGACAAGGTGCAGTAGTGTTGGAGGTTGTTCCGCCACCACGCCTCCAAAACGCTACTACTGCTACTGGTTGTGACACACCTCTCTCCTCCACCCCCTCCTCTTCTTCTTCCTCCAGTGCTCTGTCCTTGGAACCAGCGGTGCTCCGTAGGCGTACAAGGGGCTACGCAAGTACGCAGGCAAAAAGATGCCATGCCGTGCTTGCGCTGGTGTGTTTGGGGGGACAGGAGCCACACTGGGCCAGAGGTTCTGGCAGCTCTGCAGGGGCAGGCCGAGAGGTGGTTGACGCCACGTCAGCTTAAGCCAGGAATGGTCGTTTCTGACAATGGCACCAACCTCCTCTCCGCCCTGCGACAGGGGCAGCTCACTCATGTGCCCTGCATGGCTCACGTCCTCAACCTGGTGGTGCAGCGGTTCTTGGGCAGGTTCCCAGGCTTACAGGATGTCCTGAGGCAGGCCAGGAAAGTCTGTGTGCATTTCCGCCAATCTTATAATGCCAGTGCTCGGCTGACTGAGCTGCAAAAGGAGCTGAACCTGCCCAAGAACCGCCTAATATGTGACATGCCCACCAGGTGGAACTCAACGTTGGCCATGCTGCAGCGACTGCACACGCAGCAGAGGGCCATCAATGAGTACCTTTGCGACTACGGCATCCGGACAGTGTTCCTTCTGTCCCACCCATCACACAGGAAGAGGATGAGGAGGAGGAGGAGGAGGAGGAGGGTGTGAGCATGGAGGTGGAGCCTGGCACTCAGCATTAAGGATGGGCCCGGTGCTCGATGCGAACCCACGTTCGCATCGAGCACCGGGCGTTCGCTCGCTCTGCGAGCCCAGAACTATTTTGGCCGCTCGCATCACGTTCGTGTGATGCGAGCGGCCCCGCAATGCATTGCGGCCGGCGCGGCCGACGCAGTGCATTGCTGGCTGATGATTGGCCAAGCATGCACTGTGACCCCGCATGCTTGGCCAATCACAGCCCCGGAAAATCGAAGAGCCATAATTGGCTACAGGCAGGACGCCTGTAGCCAATTACAGCTCAGGGGCTGTAGTACACGCCCCCCCCCTATAAAACGCCGCCACGCCGTCTGCGCCGGTCACATGCTGTTCCGGCGCAGATTGAGCAGGCAGATTCTGTGACACTCTGCTGCATTGAGATAGTTAGATAGATTCACTTACAGAGATTGAGTTAGATAGATTCAGTTACAAAGATTGATTGACAAAGAGGGGCTTGTAGTGTGCTCGTGGCAGGCAGGCAGAGCTCCTATATTTTGTTACCAGAAGCACCTATAGGACTTGTAGTGTGTTCGTGGCAGGCAGGCAGAGCTCCTATATTTTGTTACCAGAAGCACCTATAGGACTTGTAGTGTGTTAGTGGCAGGCAGGCAGAGCTCCTATATTTTGTTACCAGAAGCACCTATAGGACTTGTAGTGTGTTCGTGGCAGGCAGGCAGAGCTCCTATATTTTGTTACCAGAAGCACCTATAGGACTTGTAGTGTGTTAGTGGCAGGCAGGCAGAGCTCCTATATTTTGTTACCAGAAGCACCTATAGGACTTGTAGTGTGTTCGTGGCAGGCAGGCAGAGCTCCTATATTTTGTTACCAGAAGCACCTATAGGACTTGTAGTGTGTTAGTGGCAGGCAGGCAGAGCTCCTATATTTTGTTACCAGAAGCACCTATAGGACTTGTAGTGTGTTAGTGGCAGGCAGGCAGAGCTCCTATATTTTGTTACCAGAAGCACCTATAGGACTTGTAGTGTGTTAGTGGCAGGCAGGCAGAGCTCCTATATTTTGTTACCAGAAGCACCTATAGGACTTGTAGTGTGTTCGTGGCAGGCAGGCAGAGCTCCTATATTTTGTTCCCAGAAGCACCTATAGGACTTGAAGTGTGTTAGTCCCATTACACACACAGAGCTATATTTTCTTCCCAGAAGCACCTATAGGACTTGAAGTGTGTTAGTCCCATTACACACACAGAGCTATATTTTCTTCCCAGAAGCACCTATAGGACTTGAAGTGTGTTAGTCCCATTACACACACAGAGCTATATTTTGTTCCCAGAAGCACCTATAGGACTTGAAGTGTGTTAGTCCCATTACACACACAGAGCTATATTTTCTTCCCAGAAGCACCTATAGGACTTGAAGTGTGTTAGTCCCATTACACACACAGAGCTATATTTTGTTCCCAGAAGCACCTATAGGACTTGAAGTGTGTTAGTCCCATTACACACACAGAGCTATATTTTGTTCCCAGAAGCACCTATAGGACTTGAAGTGTGTTAGTCCCATTACACACACAGAGCTATATTTTGTTCCCAGAAGCACCTATAGGACTTGAAGTGTGTTAGTCCCATTACACACAAAGAGCTATATTTTGTTCCCAGAAGCACCTATAGGACTTGAAGTGTGTTAGTCCCATTACACACAAAGAGCTATACTTTGTTCCCAGAAGCACCTATAGGACTTGAAGTGTGTTAGTCCCATTACACACACAGAGCTATATTTTGTTCCCAGAAGCACCTATAGGACTTGAAGTGTGTTAGTCCCATTACACACAAAGAGCTATACTTTGTTCCCAGAAGCACCTATAGGACTTGAAGTGTGTTAGTCCCATTACACACACAGAGCTATATTTTGTTCCCAGAAGCACCTATAGGACTTGAAGTGTGTTAGTCCCATTACACACAAAGAGCTATATTTTGTTCCCAGAAGCACCTATAGGACTTGAAGTGTGTTAGTCCCATTACACACACAGAGCTATATTTTGTTCCCAGAAGCACCTATAGGACTTGAAGTGTGTTAGTCCCATTACACACAAAGAGCTATATTTTGTTCCCAGAAGCACCTATAGGACTTGAAGTGTGTTAGTCCCATTACACACACAGAGCTATATTTTGTTCCCAGAAGCACCTATAGGACTTGAAGTGTGTTAGTCCCATTACACACACAGAGCTATATTTTGTTCCCAGAAGCACCTATAGGACTTGAAGTGTGTTAGTCCCATTACACACACAGAGCTATATTTTGTTCCCAGAAGCACCTATAGGACTTGAAGTGTGTTAGTCCCATTACACACACAGAGCTATATTTTGTTCCCAGAAGCACCTATAGGACTTGAAGTGTGTTAGTCCCATTACACACAAAGAGCTATACTTTGTTCCCAGAAGCACCTATAGGACTTGAAGTGTGTTAGTCCCATTACACACACAGAGCTATATTTTCTTCCCAGAAGCACCTATAGGACTTGAAGTGTGTTAGTCCCATTACACACAAAGAGCTATACTTTGTTCCCAGAAGCACCTATAGGACTTGAAGTGTGTTAGTCCCATTACACACACAGAGCTATATTTTGTTCCCAGAAGCACCTATAGGACTTGAAGTGTGTTAGTCCCATTACACACAAAGAGCTATATTTTGTTCCCAGAAGCACCTATAGGACTTGAAGTGTGTTAGTCCCATTACACACACAGAGCTATATTTTGTTCCCAGAAGCACCTATAGGACTTGAAGTGTGTTAGTCCCATTACACACAAAGAGCTATATTTTGTTCCCAGAAGCACCTATAGGACTTGAAGTGTGTTAGTCCCATTACACACACAGAGCTATATTTTGTTCCCAGAAGCACCTATAGGACTTGAAGTGTGTTAGTCCCATTACACACACAGAGCTATATTTTGTTCCCAGAAGCACCTATAGGACTTGAAGTGTGTTAGTCCCATTACACACACAGAGCTATATTTTGTTCCCAGAAGCACCTATAGGACTTGAAGTGTGTTAGTCCCATTACACACAAAGAGCTATACTTTGTTCCCAGAAGCACCTATAGGACTTGAAGTGTGTTAGTCCCATTACACACACAGAGCTATATTTTGTTCCCAGAAGCACCTATAGGACTTGAAGTGTGTTAGTCCCATTACACACAAAGAGCTATATTTTGTTCCCAGAAGCACCTATAGGACTTGAAGTGTGTTAGTCCCATTACACACACAGAGCTATATTTTGTTCCCAGAAGCACCTATAGGACTTGAAGTGTGTTAGTCCCATTACACACACAGAGCTATATTTTGTTCCCAGAAGCACCTATAGGACTTGAAGTGTGTTAGTCCCATCACACAGAGCTCCTCTATTTTCTTTGCATAAGCACCCACAGGACTTCTAGTGTGTTAGTGGCACCACACAGAGCTCCTCTATTTTCTTTGCAGAAGCACCCACAGGACTTCTAGTGTGTTAGTGGCATCACACAGAGCTCCTCTATTTTCTTTGCAGAGGCACCCATAGGACTTCTAGTGTGTTAGTGGCATCACACAGAGCTCCTATATATTCTTCTCAGCAGCACCCACAGGACTTCTAGTGTGTTAGTGGCATCACACAGAGCTCCTCTATTTTCTTTGCAGAAGCACCCATAGGACTTCTAGTGTGTTAGTGGCATCACACAGAGCTCCTATATATTCTTTGCATAAGCACCCACAGGACTTCTAGTGTGTTAGTGGCACCACACAGAGCTCCTCTATTTTCTTTGCAGAAGCACCCACAGGACTTCTAGTGTGTTAGTGGCATCACACAGAGCTCCTCTATTTTCTTTGCAGAAGCACCCATAGGACTTCTAGTGTGTTAGTGGCATCACACAGAGCTCCTATATATTCTTTGCATAAGCACCCACAGGACTTCTAGTGTGTTAGTGGCACCACACAGAGCTCCTCTATTTTCTTTGCAGAAGCACCCACAGGACTTCTAGTGTGTTAGTGGCACCACACAGAGCTCCTCTATTTTCTTTGCAGAAGCACCCACAGGACTTCTAGTGTGTTAGTGGCATCACACAGAGCTCCTCTATTTTCTTTGCAGAGGCACCCATAGGACTTCTAGTGTGTTAGTGGCATCACACAGAGCTCCTATATATTCTTCTCAGCAGCACCCACAGGACTTCTAGTGTGTTAGTGGCATCACACAGAGCTCCTCTATTTTCTTTGCAGAAGCACCCATAGGACTTCTAGTGTGTTAGTGGCATCACACAGAGCTCCTATATATTCTTTGCATAAGCACCCACAGGACTTCTAGTGTGTTAGTGGCACCACACAGAGCTCCTCTATTTTCTTTGCAGAAGCACCCACAGGACTTCTAGTGTGTTAGTGGCATCACACAGAGCTCCTCTATTTTCTTTGCAGAAGCACCCATAGGACTTCTAGTGTGTTAGTGGCATCACACAGAGCTCCTATATATTCTTTGCATAAGCACCCACAGGACTTCTAGTGTGTTAGTGGCACCACACAGAGCTCCTCTATTTTCTTTGCAGAAGCACCCACAGGACTTCTAGTGTGTTAGTGGCATCACACAGAGCTCCTCTATTTTCTTTGCAGAAGCACCCATAGGACTTCTAGTGTGTTAGTGGCATCACACAGAGCTCCTATATATTCTTTGCATAAGCACCCACAGGACTTCTAGTGTGTTAGTGGCATCACACAGAGCTCCTCTATTTTCTTTGCAGAAGCACCCATAGGACTTCTAGTGTGTTAGTGGCATCACACAGAGCTCCTATATATTCTTTGCATAAGCACCCACAGGACTTCTAGTGTGTTAGTGGCACCACACAGAGCTCCTCTATTTTCTTTGCAGAAGCACCCACAGGACTTCTAGTGTGTTAGTGGCATCACACAGAGCTCCTCTATTTTCTTTGCAGAAGCACCCATAGGACTTCTAGTGTGTTAGTGGCATCACACAGAGCTCCTCTATTTTCTTTGCAGAAGCACCCACAGGACTTCTAGTGTGTTAGTGGCATCACACAGAGCTCCTCTATTTTCTTTGCATAAGCACCCACAGGACTTCTAGTGTGTTAGTGGCATCACACAGAGCTCCTCTATTTTCTTTGCAGAAGCACCCATAGGACTTCTAGTGTGTTAGTGGCATCACACAGAGCTCCTATATTTTCTTCTCAGCAGCACCCACAGGACTACCGACTACAATGGCTGGAAGACCGCCAAGGGGAGGCAGAGCGTGCAGAGCCAAGAACACAGGGCAGGCAGGCTCTGTTTCTAGTGGACGTGGCCGTGGACGTGGACGTGGTCGTGCATCGTCATCAGCACGTGGCCATGGGACACGCGCGTCTTTGTTTTCGGCAGCTGGACATGTGGAGCCGCATCATGCTGAAGGCTTGGTAGAATGGATGACCAAGCCCTCCTCATCCTCCTCATCCTCTCTCACCCAGGCTCAGGGTACTGACAGAGCATCATCAGCCACCCCTTCCCTAGACCCACCATGTCCTCCTGAGGAGTCCCCCGAACTCTTTGAGCACAGTGTTGGGTACATGCTCCAGGAGGATGCCCAACGATTCGAAGGCTCGGATGACGATACCCAGCTTGAGGAATCTGGCAGTACAGTTCCACCAGCTGCAGCTTACTGCCAGGTTTGCTCTAGTGGTGAAGAGGGAGGGGATGATGAGGTCACTGACTCCACGTGGGTGCCTCAAGGGAGAGAGGATGAGGAGGAGGACGAGGAGGAGGAGGATGCGGCGTCACATGTCCAACGAGGCAGGATGCCCCCTGGAGGCCAGGTAGAGGCCAGCACAGCAACTGTACAACACCGCAGAGCTCCGCCTGTGCAGGGCGCTGCCTCTGCACGTTATCAGAAAAGTTCTTTGGTGTGGGCCTTTTTTGAGACGAGTGCAGCAGATCGCACCACTGCTATTTGCAATATTTGTCTCAAGCGTATCTCGCGTGGCCAAAACATCAGCCGCTTGGGCACCACAAGCATGACCAGACATATGGCGACCTGCCATGCAGCTCGTTGGCAGGCACACATAAAAGACCCACACCAAAGAACTAAGCGGACCTCTCCTTGCTCCTCCTCAGCTGGGATCTCCATCCCCACTACACCTTCAGTCCTCTCTGAAAGCTGCTCTGAGAGGACTGAAGGTGTAGAATTCGGTGTGTCACAACCAAGTACTTGCAGTACACCGACGTCCGAATGCAGCAGGCAAATTTCCCTGCCCCAGCTGCTGGACCGTAGAAAGAAGTACACTCCCAGCCATCCACATGCCCAGCGGTTGAATGCTAGCCTTGCTAAATTGCTAGCACTTCAACTGCTGCCTTTTCAGTTGGTAGACTCGGCCCCCTTCCGTGAGTTTGTTCAATGTGCGGTTCCTCAGTGGCAGGTTCCCAAACGCCACTTTTTCTCGCGGAAGGCGATTCCGTCTCTCTACCGGCATGTGGAGGGCAATGTCCATGCCTCGCTGGACAGGGCGGTCAGCGGTAAGGTGCATATTACCGCTGACTCATGGTCCAGCAGGCATGGACAGGGACGGTACCTTTCTTTCACGGCCCATTGGGTCACTCTATTGGCAGCTGGGAGGGATGCAGGACAAGGTGCAGTAGTGTTGGAGGTTGTTCCGCCACCACGCCTCCAAAACGCGACTACTGCTACTGGTTGTGACACACCTCTCTCCTCCACCCCCTCCTCTTCTTCTTCCTCCAGTGCTCTGTCCTTGGAACCAGCGGTGCTCCGTAGGCGTACAAGGGGCTACGCAAGTACGCAGGCAAAAAGATGCCATGCCGTGCTTGCGCTGGTGTGTTTGGGGGACAGGAGCCACACTGGGCCAGAGGTTCTGGCAGCTCTGCAGGGGCAGGCCGAGAGGTGGTTGACGCCACGTCAGCTTAAGCCAGGAATGGTCGTTTCTGACAATGGCACCAACCTCCTCTCCGCCCTGCGACAGGGGCAGCTCACCCATGTGCCCTGCATGGCTCACGTCCTCAACCTGGTGGTGCAGCGGTTCTTGGGCAGGTTCCCAGGCTTACAGGATGTCCTGAGGCAGGCCAGGAAAGTCTGTGTGCATTTCCGCCGATCTTATAATGCCAGTGCTCGGCTGACTGAGCTGCAAAAGGAGCTGAACCTGCCCAAGAACCGCCTAATATCTGACATGCCCACCAGGTGGAACTCAACGTTGGCCATGCTGCAGCGACTGCACACGCAGCAGAGGGCCATCAATGAGTACCTTTGCGACTACGGCACCAGGACAGGGTCAGGGGAGCTTGGTTTTTTTTCCCCACGTCAGTGGAGCATGATCAGGGATGCATGCACTGTCCTCTCACCATTTGAGGAGGCCACGAGGATGGTGAGCAGTGACAGTGCATGCATCAGTGACACTGTCCCTCTTGTCCACCTGTTGGAGCATACGCTGCGTGGGATCATGGACAGGGCACTTGAGGCAGAACAGAGGCAGGAAGAGGAGGACTTCCTTGCCTCTCAAGGCCCCCTTTATCCGGACAGTGTTCCTTCTGTCCCACCCATCACACAGGAAGAGGAGGAGGAGGAGGAGGAGGAGGAGGAGGAGGAGGATTGTGTGAGCATGGAGGTGGAGCCTGGCACTCAGCATCAGCAGCAGCAGTCTTTTAGGGATGATGTACAGTCCCAACAAGCCAGTGGACTTGTACGTGGCTGGGAGGAGGTGGCTGGCGATCATGTCATCCTCAGTGACCCAGAAGACTCCGGACCGAATGCCTCAGCTAACCTACGCTGCATGGCCTCCCTGATCCTGCAAAGCCTGCGGAAGGATCCTCGTGTTCTTCGGATCAAGGAGAGGGACCATTACTGGCTGGCCACTCTCCTTGATCCGCGGTACAAGGGTAAGGTTGCGGACCTTATCTTGCCGTCGCAGAGGGAGCAGAGGATGAGACATCTCAGGGAGGCCTTGCAGAAAGGTCTGTGCAACGCGTTCCCAGAAACTGGGAGGCTACAAACTCCTGGTCCTGGGCGACGAGTTGCTGAGGCTTCGGTCAGTGGCAGAAGGAGCGGTGGGGAAGGTGGACGTCTGACCGATGCGTTCAGACAATTTTTTAGTCCGCAGCCCCAAGGTATGATCGGTTCCAGCAACCATCGCCAGCGTCTGATATACATGGTGCAGGAATACCTTGGGGCAAGGTCAGACTTGGACACCTTTCCCACCGAAAATCCTCTGGCTTACTGGGTCCTGAGGATGGATCACTGGCCAGAGCTTGCACAGTATGCAATTGAGCTACTGGCCTGTCCTGCCTCCAGCGTTCTTTCCGAACGCACATTCAGTGCTGCTGGAGGATTTGTGACTGATCATAGGGTGCGCCTGTCCACCGCCTCGGTTGATCGACTGACCTTCATCAAAATGAATCAGTCTTGGATCACCACCAGCTACCAGGCACCTGAGGCGGATATAACCGAATAATTTTTAATGTCACATCCCTTCAAGACTGCCTATGCTGATGCTGAGTGACTGTCCTCTTATGTTCACTGACTATCCTCTTCCTCCTCCTCAATGATCCATGCCACCACACCAGTGCCTAAGGCACAATTTTTCAGCCCCTGTTTAACAGGGGCGTGTACTTACAATTTTTAAAAAAAATGCTTCGCAACACGTGTGACTGCTGTGCTCCAAGTACAGTCTCTGTGAGGGCCGTGTTGCAGTGTTGTGGCACCAGCACCAGTGCCTAAGGCACAATTTTTCAGCCCCTGTTTAACAGGGGCGTGTACTTACAATTTTTTTAAAAAATGCTTCGCAACACGTGTGACTGCTGTGCTCCAAGTACAGTCTCTGTGAGGGCCGTGTTGCAGTGTTGTGGCACCAGTGCCTAAGGCACAATTTTTCAGCCCCTGTTTAACAGGGGCGTGTACTTACAATTTTTTAAAAAAATGCTTCGCAACACGTGTGACTGCTGTGCTCCAAGTACAGTCTCTGTGAGGGCCGTGTTGCAGTGTTGTGGCACCAGTGCCTAAGGCACAATTTTTCAGCCCCTGTTTAACAGGGGCGTGTACTTACAATTTTTTAAAAAAATGCTTCGCAACACGTGTGACTGCTGTGCTCCAAGTACAGTATCTGTGAGGGCCGGGTTGCAGTGTTGTGGCACCAGCACCAGTGCCTAAGGCACAATTTTTCAGCCCCTGTTTAACAGGGGCGGGTAATTACAAATCTTGATCTAATAGTTCACAGCAGGGCCCATTCCTGCGCCCACCAAGAGTAACTATGAGGGCCTGCAGTCTTGTGGCAACACCGTCCACCACCACCGCCAAAGGCCCAATTTTTCTGCCCTGTTCATCAGGTGCTTGCAATTACAAATCTTGATCTAATAACTCACAGCAGGGCCCATTCCTGCGCCCACCAAGAGTAACTATGAGGGCCTACAGTCTTGTGGCAACACCGTCCACCACCACCGCCAAAGGCCCAATTTTTCTGCCCTGTTCAACAGGTGCATGCAATTACAAATCTTGATCTATTAACTCACAGCAGGGCCCATTCCTGTGCCCACCAGTCTTGTGGCTACACCAACATCTAATAGGGCAAATTTCTGCAGAGTATATACGCCAGGCCCCTACTTTCAAACATCCAACTTACAAACGACTCCTACTTGAAAATGGAAAGAGAAAACAGGAAGTGAGAGGAAATCTACCCCTAGGAAGGGAAATTCTATCCTGTTAGATTTAATTTGGGAAAAAGGTATCTCCTCTCTACTGATACTTTATCACCAATCCTTGTTTCAATTAAAACCCCACTTTTTCCAAAAACATTTGTCATTGGGACGGAAAGTGAGGTGACATGTTCTGAACAGATGTGCAAAGACAGCAAATGTTACAGGGGTGATAACCCCTCCCTATGTTCTCCAAAAAGCTTAAAAATAGATTTTTTTGGGATGGAGCTACACTTCATAATGTACCTGTTCAGATTCTACTTAAGATCAAACCTAAAGCCGCAAGTGGTTTTAAATGGCTTCTTTTTTTCCTTTACAAATGTCATTTTGTGCAAGGACAGTTCTAAACACGGGAAACACATGCCACTTCACAGGCATACTTTGGACACCCCCCAGGTACCATATTTAAAGGAAAATGTCACTTTTTTTTTTTCACTTTATGCATCATTAAAATGACTGCTCCCGAAAAAACGTTAGTTTTTAAAAGTTCTTTTTGCATTGATATATGTCCCCTGGGGCAGGACCCGGGTCCCCAAACCTGTTTTATGACATTAACATGCATATTGGCCGTTGTAATTAGCACTTTTGATTTCGAACGTTCGCGTCCATTATAACGTATAGGGTTCGAAAATTCGCGCGAACTTTCGGTCCGTTCGAAGGTTCTGGTTCGAACCGAACCCGGGGGTGTTCGGCTCATCCCTACTCAGCATCAGCAGCAGCAGTCTTTTAGGGATGATGTACAGTCCCAACAAACCAGTGGACTTGTACGTGGCTGGGAGGAGGTGGCTGGCGATCATGTCATCCTCAGTGACCCAGAAGACTCCGGACCGAATGCCTCAGCTAACCTACGCTGCATGGCCTCCCTGATCCTGCAAAGCCTGCGGAAGGATCCTCGTGTTCTTCGGATCAAGGAGAGGGACCATTACTGGCTGGCCACTCTCCTTGATCCGCGGTGCAAGGGTAAGGTTGCGGACCTTATCTTGCCGTCGCAGAGGGAGCAGAGGATGAGACATCTCAGGGAGGCCTTGCAGAAAGGTCTGTGCAACGCGTTCCCAGAAACTGGGAGGTTACAAACTCCTGGTCCTGGGCGACGAGTTGCTGAGGCTTCGGTCAGTAGCAGAAGGAGCGGTGGGGAAGGTGGACGTCTGACCGATGCGTTCAGACAATTTTTTAGTCCGCAGCCCCAAGGTATGATCGGTTCCAGCAACCATCGCCAGCGTCTGATATACATGGTGCAGGAATACCTTGGGGCAAGGTCAGACTTGGACACCTTTCCCACCGAAAATCCTCTGGCTTACTGGGTCCTGAGGATGGATCACTGGCCAGAGCTTGCACAGTATGCAATTGAGCTTCTGGCCTGTCCTGCCTCCAGCGTTCTTTCCGAACGCACATTCAGTGCTGCTGGAGGATTTGTCACCGATCATAGGGTGTGCCTGTCCACCGCCTCGGTTGATCGACTGACCTTCATCAAAATGAATCAGTCTTGGATCACCACCAGCTACCAGGCACCTGAGGCGGATATAACCGAATAATTTATAATGTCACATCCCTTCAAGACTGCCTATGCTGATGCTGAGTGACTGTCCTCTTATGTTCACTGACTATCCTCTTCCTCCTCCTCAATGATCCATGCCACCACACCAGTGCCTAAGGCACAATTTTTCAGCCCCTGTTTAACAGGGGGCGTGTACATACAATTTTTATAAAAAAATGCTTTGCAACACGTGTGACTGCTGTGCTCCAAGTACAGTATCTGTGAGGGGTTGCAGTGTTGTGGCACCAGCACCAGTGCCTAAGGCACAGTTTTTCAGCCCCTGTTTAACAGGGGCGTGTACTTACATTTTTTTTAAAAAAATGCTTCGCAACACGTGTGACTGCTGTGCTCCAAGTACAGTATCTGTGAGGGTTGCAGTGTTGTGGCACCAGCACCAGTGCCTAAGGCACAATTTTTCAGCCCCTGTCTAACAGGGGCGTGTACTTACAATTTTTTAAAAAAATGCTTTGCAACACGTGTGACTGCTGTGCTCCAAGTACAGTATCTGTGAGGGGTTGCAGTGTTGTGGCACCAGCACCAGTGCCTAAGGCACAATTTTTCAGCCCCTGTTTAACAGGGGCGTGTACTTACAATTTAAAAAAAAAATGCTTTGCAACACGTGTGACTGCTGTGCTCCAAGTACAGTATCTGTGAGGGGTTGCAGTGTTGTGGCACCAGCACCAGTGCCTAAGGCACAATTTTTCAGCCCCTGTTTAACAGGGGCGGGTAATTACATTTTTTAAAAAAAATGCTTCGCAACACGTGTGACTGCTGTGCTCCAAGTACAGTATCTGTGAGGGGTTGCAGTGTTGTGGCACCAGCACCAGTGCCTAAGGCACAATTTTTCAGCCCCTGTTTAACAGGGGCGGGTAATTACAAATCTTGATCTAATAGTTCACAGCAGGGCCCATTCCTGCGCCCACCAAGAGTAACTATGAGGGCCTACAGTCTTGTGGCAACACCGTCCACCACCACCGCCAAAGGCCCAATTTTTCTGCCCTGTTCATCAGGTGCTTGCAATTACAAATCTTGATCTAATAACTCACAGCAGGGCCCATTCCTGCGCCCACCAAGAGTAACTGTGAGAGCTTACAGTCTTGTGGCAACACCGTCCACCACCACCGCCAAAGGCCCAATTTTTCTGCCCTGTTCATCAGGTGCTTGCAATTACAAATCTTGATCTAATAACTCACAGCAGGGCCCATTCCTGCGCCCACCAAGAGTAACTATGAGGGCCTACAGTCTTGTGGCAACACCGTCCACCACCACCGCCAAAGGCCCAATTTTTCTGCCCTGTTCATCAGGTGCTTGCAATTACAAATCTTGATCTAATAACTCACAGCAGGGCCCATTCCTGCGCCCACCAAGAGTAACTGTGAGAGCTTACAGTCTTGTGGCAACACCGTCCACCACCACCACCACCCCCAATTTTTCTGCCCTGTTCAACAGGTGCATGCAATTACAAATCTTGATCTATTAACTCACAGCAGGGCCCATTCCTGTGCCCACCAGTCTTGTGGCTACACCAACATCTAATAGGGCAAATTTCTGCAGAGTATATACGCCAGGCCCCTACTTTCAAACATCCAACTTACAAACGACTCCTACTTGCAAATGGAAAGAGAAAACAGGAAGTGAGAGGAAATCTACCCCTAGGAAGGGAAATTCTATCCTGTTAGATTTAATTTGGGAAAAAGGTATCTCCTCTTTACTGATACTTTATCACCAATCCTTGTTTCAATTAAAACCCCACTTTTTCCAAAAACATTTGTCATTGGGACGGAAAGTGAGGTGACATGTTCTGAACAGATGTGCAAAGACAGCAAATGTTACAGGGGTGATAACCCCTCCCTATGTTCTCCAAAAAGCTTAAAAATAGATTTTTTTGGGATGGAGCTACACTTCATAATGTACCTGTTCAGATTCTACTTAAGAACAAACCTGGGGGGCGTGGCCTGACTCGGATCCGTGATGGACGCTTAATCTCTCAGCTCCCGGATCCCGAGGTCTAGCATCCAGACTACAGGCAGCATCCGTGAGGCAGAGTATGGAGAGTACACCCCGGAGTACCCCAGCAACCAGATCCCGGTCCCCCAGGACACAAAGCTCCCAATCGGGCCGTCAAATACCGGAGATCTTCCGGCCGCGGCTTAGAGACAGCGCGCAGGACCCACAGGCCAGAGAGCCGCGCTCCTCGAGTAGGAGTTCTACCCGCTCACGCAGCCGAAGCCCCCCCGCAGCGGACATGTCAGCGGCAACCGCAATCTGTATGGCTGATCTGAGGTCTGTGGCTGCTGACATTAAGCAGACACTGTCAGCGACGATCGCGGAGGCCATCCAGGACCTCCGCACAGACATACAGGCCATATCCCTGAGGGTGGATGATCTTGAGGAGACACAGACCCGCCATGACACCTCCCTCTGCCACATGCAGCAAGTGACAGAATCCCATGCTGTACACCTCAGGGACATTAACAGACATATGGAAGATTTGGATAATAGGGGACGCCGCCGGAACTTGCGGGTAAGAGGACTCCCCGAATCCATCGACAACACCATGCTCACCCGCACAATCACAGATCTATTCAATGATCTGCTGGAGAGGGCCCCTGACACACCTATCCCTATGGAACGCATGCACAGGGCCTTGCGCCCCAAAGGCAGAGACACAGATCCTCCCAGGGATGTGATCTGCTGCCTCACTGATTTTCTCACAAAGGAGGATATTTTGAGGAAAGCCAGGGGCAGAGCACGCCTCACATACAGGGAAACCGAAATAAAAATCTTTCAGGATCTATCAGCCATTACATTGCAAAGGAGAAGGGAACTGAGACCCCTGCTGGACATTCTGCGAGCTAGATTGATAGTATACAGGTGGAAGTTCCCATTTTGTTTATCCGCCACAGCAAATGGCCGCTCAGTAAATCTCCGGGTTCCAGAAGATCTTGAACACTTCTGTTCAGCACTCAACATCCCGATTGTCGCCCTGCCGGATTGGTACAGCGACTTCCGTCTCCCTCCGCTGGTCAGAGCAGCTTCCATGGACGACGTGATCGAAGCAGGCAACTTTAGCATCAGTCGACGTCATCGAGCTCACCCACCTCCGTCTCCCTCAAATGCCGCGGGGCCATTGCGTAACGGCAGCCCTACAGCCTCTCCGGATCATCGCAAAGCACGCCATGCATAATCAGGTACTTTGCCTTCCATTCGCTGGTAGGGCTAAACTTTTACCAAATGCCTACTTGCCACTCTGCTTCCACATTTTGATGTCTGATATACTACGATTTTTCTCCACGGGAATTTGAAACTTCATGTACTAGGTCACATGACTTCTCCCTTCTCACAGGATCCCCTTGAGATGCAACTGGGTCGCCATGTTTGCCAATTCATTGGGGTGTCATCGTCTCACCTCAGAGAACCTCAGCGACAACTGTAGATCCCCTTTCCCTCATGGGCCCTTTTTTTTTTATTATTTATTTATTTATTTTTTTAAATTTATTTATTATTTTATGTATTTATTTTTTTCCTTGGAGCTCTATGCATCTCTTGTCCCCATGCGCTAAAGGGAGACCCTTTGCACTTTCTACCGGAACTTATTCACAAAGGGGCAACCAGGACCATACTAATATTCTCAGTACGGGTGTCATAACATTCTGTACTAAGATTGCAGTGCTTGATAAAGCCAAACCCATGCACCACAGTTGACTTTCGGCAGGTCGATACGTATCCTTTCCCGGTCACGCTTTACCAGGAAAATGTATATGGTTCACTCTTGCTCTCTCACATCTTTAGCTTGCCTCCCTGTCCCTATGCAATTGGTCTAACATGTCTACTACACTAACTTCTTTTCCCACAGGTTATTCTACACTACCTCTTGCAATGTATACATGGTGGTAGGATATATTTACACATGTGTGTTTCGCTGGGAGGGGGGCGCGTTGTGCTCCGACATGGCCATGGATTGCCGGGAAGGGTAGAACATCCCAACCCGGCACTCAATGGCTGGGATATAGTGTGTCTTGCATCTAGGTGACAAGCGTCTCCTTCTTAGTAATTCAGGAACCGGACCTCCGAGGGGGCCACTAACCACGGTTGTCATAGATTACCCCCACTGAGCCTATAGCACAATGGGAACCGTACGGAATGGAGTGTATGTCTCCATTATGGATACGGTGAGGAAAACAAGGAAAAGGCCTGGGGGAGGGACAAGATGAGAGAGGGGACCGACAATTTTATGAAACCAAAAAAAAATAAACATAGGAGATATCATCAGGGGTAAATCCAATGCATTTCGCATTAGCTTTGAGTGTTATGTGAACTTGTCCTGGGCTACAAGCATTATATGTCCAACTTAGGAGGCCTATCCTCTATTTTGGCCTTTCTGTTGTTTCTCCCCCCGCTCTGCACTTGCATGCGATGTACAATTTGACTCTTGCTGTCATTAAGGAAGGTATCCCTCTCCTGAGATTGTTGGGGTCCCCCTCGGAGGTAATAGATCAGTAGCTTTGGCTTACAGATGGCGCCTCAATTGCATTGCTAATTCCTGTCATACGACCGGCCTTTGCTCGAGATACCCCCACCAACCACCACTTTTCCCCCTACTAACTCAACTCTTATACAGGATGTCTCTCTTGCTACCCCAACGTGAAAGAGGTTGTACCATCACAATCTGACCCAGTCCTCAAGGGGACCCGCTTGCACCCATAGGCACTCCATACTACCTTCTCGTGAACATGTTCCCGTGGAATTCACAGTTGCATGGCTATATTTTCTCATATTTTGTTTACAGGTATATGCAGGTTGCCATTGTTATGTTGTCTTATACCTGTCACACCCTATGTTGCTGGGTATTGCCACTTTGTACTTGTTACTCACACTACAGGTTATTTCATATCCCTAACGGGCTTACATCACACACCACCCCATAAATCTTGGGCGATATACTTACTTTCTTACATACACCCAGCCCTCCCCTGCCTACATGTAACTACACATGACCTCTCGGGACCGTGAGGTTAACTCCTTCTAGGTACCGTATTCTACCACTCCCACACACAGTGGACTCAGTGAGACCCCACTGACCCCTTCTGGTGCCTTACAAACCGGGTCGACCAGTGGTCCGACCCGCCACCAGACCGCACCCTTTTATTTTCCAATCCTCCCCCAGTGACCCACGCCACTGACCCACTTACCTGTACCAACCCTTCTTCATTACTGCCATTCCTTCTCTCTTCTTCTCTCCCTCTTCTCCCTCCCGTAGCTCTCTACATAGTATTACACGAGTAGATCGTCTTGCTTCCCTTCCCAGATCGGTCCCCCCTTGACAAGAACCGAGGGGGAGAAAGACACAAAAAAAGGGGAAATAAACAAACAAAAGGAGAGGAGGGTAACGTAGGTGAATAACAGAGAAATCCTAGACAAGTACAGTTAGCATAACTATACAGCCAACCCATTATGGCTGCAATTAACCATGGTTCCTTTTGCCCTACTCTTAAACTAGTTTCCCTTAACGCAAAAGGATTGAACATTCCTGAAAAACGTTCAAAACTTCTCGCCAATATGCGTAGCATGAAAGCAGATATAGTCTTCCTGCAAGAGACCCATTTCTGCTCCAAATCCAAACCTAATCTGGCCAACTTCTATTACCCACACAGCTTTCATGCAATGAATCCGGAAACTAAATCAAAGGGGGTCTCGATTCTCCTGTCTAGAAATGTTCACTTCCAGGTGACGGATACGCTAGCAGATGAGCAGGGTAGATTCCTATTCCTAAAGGGGACTTGGAGGAACAAACCCCTAACCCTGGCCAATATATACAGTCCCAATTCTTCCCAAGTCCCATTCTTTCGAGATATATCACAATGTTTAGCCGCTTTCCAAACAGGTATGCTGATTGTAGGAGGGGACTTCAATGTTCCCCTGGAACCCCTCATTGACACGTCCTCAGGGACCTCTCACTTGCCGTATAAAGCATTACGCCAAATTAAACTGAGCCTACAAAACCTCTTGCTTCATGACACATGGCGCACGTTACACCCCAAGGAGAGGGACTATACATTCTTTTCCAATCCCCACAATCGATACTCCAGATTGGATTACTTCTTCTTGACCCAACGTGATCTCCCGCTCTTGACCAGAGCTACTATAGAGCCCATGACGATATCCGACCACCACCCCATCTCGATCTTGTTGACCGAACCAGATAAGACCAACCATACCAGGACTTGGAAAATGGACCCAACACTCTTGTCAGACGTAGCGAGACACGAGGAAATTTGCCTCTGTATAGAGAATTTCTTCACTGACAATGACACACCAGACACGACCAGTTTGACTCAATGGGAAGCGCATAAATGCGTCATTAGGGGGAAACTCATTTCAATGACAGCTAAAATTAGACGGGACAAACGCAAAACCCTTTCGGACCTGTTCGCCAAACTAAAAACACTTGAGACTTTGCACAAACGCACACTAGCCCAGACCTTACATCAGGAACTCATAGAAACCAGATCTCTGATACAGGAAGAGATGGGTAGAACTGCCCGGAAAAACTACATGCTCACACAAAAACTCTTTTACGAATTTGGTAATAAAAGCGGTCACCTGTTAGCCCAAGCACTCCGTACTAGGAAAGCAAAGACTACGATTCACAAACTTCACTCGCCCAAAGGGGAGGTTTACACGAAAAACACGGACATTGCCACTGAATTTGAGAGATTCTATTCAACACTATACAACATAGAGGGCTCAAACCCCTCAACCAATTTACCCAGCTCTAGAGCGCTCAACATTAAACAGTTTCTAAATCAACACTGCCCAGGACAATACACCAGGAGGTCTCTGATACTCTGGAGGGCCCGATCACTCAATTGGAATGGGAAACAGCTCTGAAACAACTGAAACCGGGCAAATGCCCAGGCCCGGACGGACTACCAGCTAGTTATTATAAGGCTTTCAAGGACTCCCTAGGCGCCCCATACAGAAAAGCCTTCAACTCCGTCTCTCCAAACTGCCCTCTATCCCGGGAAATGTTGGAAGCGCACATAGTGGTCCTTCCCAAAGATGACAAAGACCCCACTCAAGCAGCCAGCTATAGGCCGATATCTCTACTTAATGTAGACATAAAAATTTTCTCAAAGATATTGGCTAACAGGCTTTTGCCCCATCTCCCATCACTAGTTTCTAAAGATCAAGTAGGCTTTGTCCCCGGTCGTGAAGCCAGAGACAATACCATAAAGGCCATCAATCTACATCACCATATCACGACATCCAACCAACGAGGTTTCTTTCTCTCCCTGGATGCGGAGAAGGCATTCGACAGGGTCGCATGGGATTATATGGCAGCAGTATTGCACTCTATAGGACTGGGCCCACGCATGCTCGACCTCATTTTATCCCTATACTCCAGCCCTACAGCAAAAATTAGAGTGAATGACACCCTGTCGAGTGCCTTCTCCATTCATAATGGGACGAGACAGGGCTGCCCTTTATCCCCGATACTTTTCATCCTCACCCTTGAACCTCTTCTGAACAGCATCAGAAGTAATCCTGACATACAAGGAATACAGACCAATCACAGGGATTTTAAACTGGCCGCATTTGCGGACGATATCTTGATGTTCCTCACCCAACCACATACTACACTCCCAGTAGTGCTAGCAGAATTCAAACGCTTTAACGTACTTTCCAACCTCAAAATTAATTTTTCCAAATCTTTTGCTCTCAATATCACGCTGCCCCCCCAAACGGTAGATTTATGCAAGGTAAATTTCCCCTTTCAATGGAAATCTGATGTGATCACCTATCTAGGCATTCAACTCCCTGCCAAGCTACGAGATCTCTACACAAAAAACTACCTCTCTTTGTTGAACAATTTAACGTCAGATTTGAACCGTTGGAATAAACCCATCTTCTCGTGGTTTGGCAGGGCGGCTATCTTGAAAATGAACGCGCTACCAAGAATCCTCTACATACTTCAGACTGTGCCTATTCACATACCCCCCATATTCTTCAAATCATATAGGCGCCTTTGCACCAACTTCCTCTGGGGAGGCCACAAACCCAGAATAAGCTATTCACATCTAACATTACCTAAAACTTTAGGGGGGATAGGTCTACCTGACATTCAAAATTACTACAAAGCTGTCCATCTGACGCGCATCATTGACTGGAACGTTCACTCTTCCATAAAAGACTGGGTAGCCTTAGAAACTTCCCTCATATCTACACCTCTTGCCTCTCTGCCATGGGTTGCAAACTGCCTGAAGCTTCCGGACGTGGGTCCACACCCGTTGATCAAACCCACTATCCATTCCTTTGTTAATTTATGTCACAATACTTCCCTCTCATCCATCCCGGGCCCCATGACTCCGATACTAATGAACCCTGAATTTCCTCCGGGCATGACAAAGGGCTTTCTCAAAGGTTTCTGGCAACAAACCAATGCCCTAGCGCATCACTTTTATGCTCGCGAGCGATTGTTATCTACTGCCCAATTAGCCGAGACACATGACAAACCTAGTATCCCGACCTGGAAATACAACCAGATTACTCACTTCTTGAGCTGTTTGGGCAGACGCGCCTCTTGCTCCAGGACCCTGTCACCTTTTGAAAAACTGTGTACGCAAAAGTCTCCCCAAACGCACCTTATATCTATGACCCATTCCCTTCTTTTCACAGATCGCCGGCCTGACGAATCCACCATGTGCAAAGCTTGGGAGAGAGACCTCTCCATAAATGTATCGGGGGCAGACTGGTCTAACATACACACAAACATACACAAAGGCTCCATGAATGTTTCAACACAGGAGAACGGTTACAAGATTCAGACGCGTTGGTACCGCACTCCGTCCCTATTACACAAATTTAATCACGATATCCCAGATTCCTGCTGGAGGTGCCTGTCAGATAGGGGTACATTGTTACATATATGGTGGCAATGCCCTCGTATACAGGATTTCTGGAAGGAAGTTCACCGCATCACTACACAGGTCACGTCTTATGATCTACCCTTTACCCCACTTCCCAACACTTCAGCTGAGAAGTCCGGTTAGCTGAATATGTAATTACAAGTTAGAGTTACCCTTTTCATCTGATTGTTGCTTCGTATTTTGTTCTCTCCTGTTATTTGTTTTAATGTCCCAGTACAAGGGCTTACACAAGAGTGTTTAGTCAGCTATGTCACAGGGCATGGTGACCTGTACAATTGGATATAGCCTTGTATGAAATCATATTGTCATCTGTTTGCTTTGGAAAACACCCCCTTTAAAAAGTGTATAAATACCGCTAATAAAAGCTTTTGAGAGCCTGGGTCTTTAAGCTCGGAGCCGACACGGAGATCTGTGTGTCTGTGTCTTACTCCATTATGTAAGCTTAACAATTGGAACGCGGCAATGTAAACTGGTATCAGTGGCCCCTTGGCAAGCCACACCTAACATTTTTTGGCGCCCGAATAGCGACTCACCAATGATGCTACAGGGAGCGGACGAACAAAGTTGACGGAACAAAAAGGACGGGCATTCAGGGAACCACAGACCAAAAACTGTACAGGTAAGAAAAAGCTTTATTTTTCTTATAATGCTCTGTACTCCCCTGATTTTTGCCTAAACGTTCTGTCAGCTGTTGATCTCCAGGAATTGTGTACCAACTTCCGTAAGCGGTGGGTTTAGAACCAATACACATTCGGTTTATATTGCTGTAATTATGTGTTATCTGTTAAGTTGTCCATTTGTCTGTCTGTGGAACAAGTGAATGAGCCTTGTCAAGGATGGTATGAGTTAGAAGGGGATTGCCGAACTAAGCAACGGAACGCGCCCTTTCGGGGGGGTCTGACGCTTATGCTTAACCTCACATCTAACTCATAAACCATAAGACGGGTTGAAAGTATAAGCCCTGGCTGCTCCATAAAGCAGGGATAAGAATGTATGAGAGGGATCCCAAATACAGGGGGGAATAAGGTCTCCATAAAGTCCGGAGATCTAGTTGGGTATCTGGCCGCACAAAGGAATGCTTATGTATGTTGTAGCCGTCAGTCTGGTCATATTGTTTGTCAGTTGGCTAGCATATAAAGTTATTCAGTATCCAGGAGAGATATTCAGTATTCTAGCACCCTAGGAGGAAAGCAACGAGAAACTGGTGTAGGGTCCCCAAAGGAGGTCAGTCTGAAGATCTGGCCATAGTTTTGGGGCATATTGTCAGTATTCCAATAAGCTACCTAGGCACGGGATTAGAATGGGTCAGAAGCAAACCAAACCCCGACAAGGTCAAGATAGAAAGGGAGCAGCAGACTTAGAAAAGACAGACAAGGGGAAGTGTTGGAGTCTTATATGTCTTATATGTTGTATATATGTTTCATATCATCCGGATGGGATGGTACCGTTGTCTAGAGTATACTAAAATATAGGTGACAGACTGGAAAAAAAATATAGAAATGTGTAATTTGATCCAATGTTTAGAAGAAGAACCTGAGGCACTTAACCAGATTACACCAGCATTAGAGCAGCTACTGGCATCTTTTCCAGAGGATCTGTGGGAAGAACATCCAGTTGATGTTGGGCTTCTGCCCATTCCTCCAGTGACACTGGAATTGATACCCGGAGCAGTGCTCCCCGACCAAAAACAGTATCCACTTAGTGCGCCTCAGGAGGCAGCTATAGAAACCCAAGTACAGTCATTACTTAAAAGTAGAGCCCTGAGGGAAGTAAAATTGCCCGCAAATATTCCTCTGTACCCTAGTTAAAAGAAATCAGTGGACGGTGGTCCAATTAAGTATAGGAAGGTACAGGACCTTAGGGCAGTAAACAAAATACTAGTGCCGAACCCGCATACCTTATTATCCCAGATACCTTTAAATAGCATGTGTTTCACAGTGATAGATTTAGTTTAAATGCTTTCTTTTCTGTGCCACTAGCGGAATAATGTCAATTATGGTTTGCATTTTACAATATGTGAATGATTTATTGTTATGTTGCCCCAATGAGAAAAATATGTATAGACAGTACCCTCAATCTTTTACAGGTTTTAACAACAAAAGGTTGTTAGGGGTTAAATAAGAAAAAGGGTTTTTTTTTTTTTTTTTTTTTCTGTCACTGCATAAGCACAGAGCACAAGGCATGAATAAACAGAAAGGGAATGTTGCAACCACAAAAAGTCTAAAGGTTTTAGGTATTGTGTCATATTGCAGAGAGTGGATACCTCATGCCAGTTCATTGCTACACATTGTATGAATTGTGTAAAAACCGTACATATGTGAACTTACTGAAAGCATCCAGGAATAAAACAGTCATTGATTTCTGCACCAATTTCAATTTAGGTACCTATTTGCCTCTTCAGTCAACAGGTTTGGCAGGGGGGGATAGTAGTGAAAAATGGTACTGATACCCTTCAATCTGAGGGTGTATCTGATCATGATTGCTGATATCTGACAGCAGCAGGTACACCAGTAAAGCAAAGGAAGGAATAAAAAGAGTCTTAGATAACCTACAAAAAAGTCAAAAAGGTGGCCATAATGAAGATAGCGGCACACACGAATGCAAAAACAATTGAAGCAAAAGGAAATATATTTGCAGATTTAACTGCAAGACAAGCAGCTCTAAAGGAGGTAAGCCCTGAGACTGTAGCAGCAGTACAGGTAAGTAGCCCAGAACCAACATGGCAGAAGCTGAGTAGGTTACAGGAACAAGCAGAGGTGAGCGAAAAGGATAGGTGGGTAAAAATGGGAGCAGCGCCAGACCCTGACCAAGTATGGAGAGGGGGGGACAAGGTTTGTCCACCAGCTTCTCTGTACCCGGCAATGGCGGCAGCAGTTCACCTTCCCACGCATATCAGCTCCAATTCTATGTATAGGATTGTGAGCCAGAGATGGCTCGCCCCTGGATTCAGCAGCATTGCCAGAAACTACTGTGCAGCCTGCCAAATCTGTCTCCTGAATAGCCCAGGACAGAAAGTTAAAACACCCCGGAGACATCAGGCACAGTACCCCCTTTCAGAGACTGCAAATTGACTATATACAAGTGCCTAAGAGCGGCCCTTTTGAGTTTGTTCTCGTGTGTATCGATCTGTTTTCCGTTTTAGGCCGAAAGTTACCCTGTTAAATCAGCCACAGCCAAAGCCACAGCCAAGAAACTGATCACTGAGTTAATACCTAGGTTTGGTCTCCCCGAAACTATAGAATCAGATAGGGGGAACATATTTCACGGGAGAAATCATGCAGAATGTGATGGCAATGTTAGGGGTCCAGCAAAGTTTTCACACCCCTTATCATCCTCAAAGTTCAGGGTCAGTAGAAAGAGTAAATGGAACAATAAAATTAAAAATATAGATGCAAGAATTGGGGAAGCCATGGCCAGAATGTTTTACCTTTGGCTCTGTTTTCCATCCGATACACTCCCACAGGGAAGACAGGACTGTCTCCTTGTGAGATACTTTTTGGAGGTGCACCTGGGTTAGGTTTATATTTTCCATAGAGTATGCAATTACAATGTGATAAGCTTGACTGCATATGTGATACAATTACAACAGTATCTAACTAAGATCCACAGAGATGTGTATTCTTCCATTCCAGATCCTGACTCTGTAAGCAGGTACTCACTTATTAAATCCTGGAGATTGGGTCTATGTAAAGAAACATACTAGAAAGACTTTGGAACTACGGTTTGAGGACCATACCAAGTGCTGTTGAGCACCCCAACCTCAGTAAAATTGGAAGGAAAGACCACTTGGATCCACGCATCACATTGTAGAAAAAGTCCGGAACAAGACACAGAATGATAAACTTTTTAGATATAATAACAGTACTAGAATGTCTTTTAGGATGTATTTATGCTTTCACTCCTGGTATAGATGTGACAACTCATGAGAACAATACAGACCTAACATGGGTAGGCTTTGGGCCTAAGGATGGGACACGGTCATATAGTGTAGGAAGTATTGTTGTATCAGGACATGAGAGCCCCTTTTATGTAAAAGATAATGACTATTACCCACGTTCACCCGTAGTATTTGTAAAAGCCAGACCACCGGCACTGGTAAACATATCCTTTCACTGGAGGGAAAATTTACCATGGCCTTATAACTACACACCACATAAGTGTCATAAATTAGGTCCATTAGAAACATGGAAAGAAGTTTTTGATAAAACTCAGGCAGTACTCCGTACCCCACATTCTGAGGAATATAAAAAGAAAACAAAGGGAACAGGTATTAGGCCAGTAAGCGGAGCTGAACCATTCAATATAACAGGACCCATAGTCACAAATCAATCAGCAACCTACATTTGTGCATCATGGTTTTTCGTAAAATCGAATAACACAGCAGGTGGGTATATACAGTGGGAACATTATGGATTTAGTATAAAGATAGAAGACACCCCACCTCTGGTTTTCAAGTCCTCAGTATTAACCCCTGTCCCCAAGTCCTGTTTAAACACTTCCATATCACAACAGAAAACCAAAGTAAAATTTAATGTTACTTTCCCTAAGTTACCAGATTGTAGATACAAACGAGAATGGTATGACACCGTTTTGGGAGCAACCGGAACAGGAATGGGAGTAATGAGCGGAATACAGATGGAAATGATACAAAATAAATGGAAACATGCAGGGGGACACATAGCTGATGGACTGATAATAACTAGTCAATGGTTACCTACAACATTTGAAACACAAATTAGTCAGGTACAGTTAACTAAATACCTTAATGCTATGGTTAATCACACGATAATAGCCAGCTTGGAGCTATGGAAGAGAGATCAGAAATTTATAGATCTCACTCAGTGTGCTTTCTCTACACTATCCTATCACATACAAGTAAATAGGGCAAGGGAAGAGTTACAGTCAGGGAATTACCACACATGGATAAAATATTTCAAGGGTCTAGACTTAGAAAACACCTGGTTTGAAGTAACAGGCAGACAAATAGAATGTGAGGAACAATGGTGTGCTGGGAGGTTTAACATATATATGGTGGAGGGCATAGAGGTAATGTGTAAACTGATAGTAATGCCACTTCTGATAGGGGAAGATCCGCCTGAATTTTGGTATCCCGAGATTTATGGGCATTATGTAGATACACAGGACAGAACTCATGATCTGAGTCTGTGTACCGAAACTAACAAAGGAATGGTTTGTGGAAGGAGTTCATCAGTCTATGAACCTTGCCTGTTAAAGCACCAGTCCAATATATGTAAGTTCCAAAGAATGCCCGTACACATAGGGAATCGATTCATGGAAATAGGACCACAACATATTTGTTTAGTAACTAATGACAACGACACCATGAGGAGTCTAAATAGAACAGCTCCTTTTTCAGGGTGTATAATGAATGTTAAAGTATTTAAATGGTTAAATGACACTTTCATTTTTGAATCAGATGCTGATAAAACATTTAATAGGGAATGGGCAGTAGATAATCTTACTGACACCACACCTTTTGTAATATCATTAGAACCCCTATTGCAAGTTTTAAAAGAATCAGAAATACTTCGGAAATACATAGAAACACACGAACATACCCTTCAGAACAACCTATTATCCGCAATTATTGATAAGGGAAAACTTATTCATCTATCTTCACAAATCAAGGAAGAGACCACCCACCACTGGTATGATGTTTTCAGTGGATGGTCTCCTACTGCAACCAAAACATTCAGTTGGATATTTAGTCCTATATTGATACTCATACTTGGTTTAGCTATAGTGACAGTTATTAATTGCTGCATATATGCTAGAATAAAAAGGAGAGTCAAAAGACTGAAGAGAAGGTTCTCTACGGAATGGTAAATGGGTTGACATCGTCCTCCTCTCCGATTCTCTTCACTTCTGGGATGCTGGTATGGAACTGGGGGATGAGAACTCAGTTCTCCTCTGACAACTCGCGGTCAGGGATAGTACCTAAGGAAGTACTAGCTAGAACCCACTTTTGAGGATCCAGAGTTGGGAGGAGCATGATGTCAAAGGGGGAAATGAGAAGTCCGGTTAGCTGAATATGTAATTACAAGTTAGAGTTACCCTTTTCATCTGATTGTTGCTTCGTATTTTGTTCTCTCCTGTTATTTGTTTTAATGTCCCAGTACAAGGGCTTACACAAGAGTGTTTAGTCAGCTATGTCACAGGGCATGGTGACCTGTACAATTGGATATAGCCTTGTATGAAATCATATTGTCATCTGTTTGCTTTGGAAAACACCCCCTTTAAAAAGTGTATAAATACCGCTAATAAAAGCTTTTGAGAGCCTGGGTCTTTAAGCTCGGAGCCGACACGGAGATCTGTGTGTCTGTGTCTTACTCCATTATGTAAGCTTAACAATTGGAACGCGGCAATGTAAACTGGTATCAGTGGCCCCTTGGCATGTCCCCTGGGGCAGGACCCGGGTCCCCAAATCTGTTTTATGACATTAACATGCATATTGGCCGTTGTAATTAGCACTTTTGATTTTGAATGTTCGCGTCCATTATAACGTATAGGGTTCGAAATTTGCGCAAACTTTCGGTCCGTTCGAAGGTTCTGGTGCGAACCGAACGCGGGGGTGTTCGGCTCATCCCTACCCACCAGGTTGAACTCAACGTTGGCCATGCTGCAGCGACTACACATGCAGCAGAGGGCCATGAATGAGTACCTGTGTGACTACGGCACCAGGACAGGGTCAGGGGAGCTTGGATTTTTTTCCCCACGCCAGTGGAGCATGATCAGGGATGCATGCACTGTCCTGTCACCATTTGAGGAGGCCACAAGGATGGTGAGCAGTGACAGTGCATGCATCAGTGACACTGTACCTCTTGTCCACCTGTTGGAGCATACGCTGCATGGAATAATGGACAGGGCATTTGAGGCAGAACAGAGGCAGGACGAGGAGGACTTCCTTGCCTCTCAAGGCCGCCTTTATCCAGAGAGTGTTCCTTCTCTCCCACCCATCACATAGGCAAAGGATGAGGAGGAGGAGGATTGTGTCAGCATTGAGGTGGAGCCTGGCACTCAGCATCAGCAGCAGCAGTCTTTTAGGGATGATGTACAGTCCCAACAAACCAGTGGACTTGTACGTGGCTGGGAGGAGGTGGCTGGCGATCATGTCGTCCTCAGTGACCCAGAAGACTCCGGACCGAATGCCTCAGCTAACCTACGTTGCATGGTCTCCCTGATCCTGCAAAGCCTGCGGAAGGATCCTCATATTCTTCGGATCAAGGAGAGGAACCATTACTGGCTGGCCTCTCCTTGATCCACGGTACAAGGGTAAGGTTGCAGATCTTATCTTGCCGTCGCAGAGGGAGCAGAGGATGAGACATCTCCGGGAGGCCTTGCAGAAAGGTCTGTGCAACGCTTTCCCAGAAACTGGGAGGTTACAAACTCCTGGTCCTGGACGACGAGTTGCTGAGGCTTCGGTCAGTAGCAGAAGGAGCGGTGGGGAAGGTGGACGTCTGACCGATGCGTTCAGACAATTTTTTAGTCCGCAGCCCCAAGGTATGATCGGTTCCAGCAACCATCGCCAGCGTCTGATATACATGGTGCAGGAATACCTAGGGGCAAGGTCAGACTTGGACACCTTTCCCACTGAAAATACTCTGGCTTACTGGGTCTTGAGGATGGATCACTGGCCAGAGCTTGCACAGTATGCAATTGAGCTACTGGCCTGTCCTGCATCCAGCGTTCTTTCCGAACGCACATTCAGTGCTGCTGGAGGCTTTGTCACCGATCACAGGGTGCGCCTGTCCACCGACTCAGTTGATCGACTGACCTTCATAAAGATGAATCAGTCTTGGATCACCACCAGCTACCAGGCACCTGAAGCTGATATAACAGAATCATTTATTTTGAAATGTCACATCCCTTCAAGACTGCCTATGCTGAGTGACTGTCTATCCTCTTCCTCCTCAATGATCCTGATGATAGCTTGGAAGAACATTTTTGTTTCTGGGTGCCACCACCAGTGGCTAATGCCCAATTTTCCAGCCCCTGTTTAACAGGGGGCGTGTAATTACAATTTTTTTTTTTTTCTCAAAAACATTTTATTGAGTTTTAACAAGTTGTAACAAGATAACAGCACGTCAAAGATAAGCAAGACAGTACAAAAAGAAAATACATGTGGGACCCAGGCTACGCAGTAACCCGAGTATCCAGGCAAATGCAAGAAGAGTACCAACAGGTAAACAAGGCATGGAAAACAATGCGTAAGGCCATGAAAGTATTCCTGAGAAGAAAAAGAAAAAGAAGGGACAGAAAAAGAGAATGGCCTATGCTTAGCAGAAAACCAAGTTGAGGCTGTCTAGGAGATTAGGGAGGATTGTTAAGTAGAGAAACTCAAAGTAGACAAAACAGGATAAGTAGGGGGGAGGCACACATATATGACCGTCTAAGGCAGTCCCTACCCCCATGCACCCCTCTCGGGATCTAGCTGTGAATGGGGGGGGGGGCAACACTGCAGAGAACCGTAGTGTAAGGCGGGACGGTTTAGCACATCTGATCAGTGGATCAAAGGGGGGAGGAAAATATACAAAAGAGGGGGAGGACAGGGGGACCATGGACAGTCAGGGGATAACTGCACACCCTTCATTAAGAGGGTCAGCTGATAGTACGGTATGTCGGGCCAGTCAGGGGATATCCTAGGCTACACCAATGAGAAGATTAGTGAGGAGGGGAATGGGCAGCTTGGGCATTGCTCAGAGAGGCGAGTGTTTTATGATGGAGCCAGCAGGACCACGTGGAAGAAAATTTAGTTGGGTTGTCGTGAGCTTGACAGATTAGTTGTTCCATTTCCGCTATCTTGTCAACCCGACGGATCCAATCGTCGACTGTAGGAGGGGCATCCTTTCTCCAAAAGAGAGGGATACAGAGGTTGGCGGCATTTATGAGGTGTAGGGAAAGAGATCTTTTATAGGAACGAAGGGGTGCGGAAGTGTGGTGTAAAAGGTAGTGTTCAGGGGAAAAGCTTGGTGTGTGGGTGGTAATGTGGGAGATCTGTTGGTGGATATTTGACCAGAATGGTTGAATGAGGGGATCCTATCAGGGGTTCTGTACCACTTGGAGAACAGTTTGTACCTGTTCTCCTGTGTGGAGACGTTGATTGAGCCCTTATGCATGAGTGAAAAAATGCGTTCCCAGTCAGCAGGGGTGAGATCAATGGAGAGGTCAAATTCCCATTGCTTAACCATTTTGTCGTCTTTAATCTGATAGTGGGAGAATAAGAGCGCATAGATAGTAGAAATTAGATGTCTTAGAGGTTCCGTGCTATTGCATAAGAGTTCAAATGGGGAAAATTCTCTATGCCAAATCAAAGAGGGTGTGGAAGCGTTGAAAAAGTGTTGCAGTTGGAAATACTTGTAGAGGGGAATGTGGAAGTCAGGGAGAGCTGTAGTCAATGAGTGATGTGGAAGGAATGCCCCCTCAGAGAAGAAGGGAGCAGAGGATGAGACATCTCCGGGAGGCCTTGCAGAAAGGTCTGTGCAACGCTTTCCCAGAAACTGGGAGGTTACAAACTCCTGGTCCTGGACGACGAGTTGCTGAGGCTTCGGTCAGTAGCAGAAGGAGCGGTGGGGAAGGTGGACGTCTGACCGATGCGTTCAGACAATTTTTTAGTCCGCAGCCCCAAGGTATGATCGGTTCCAGCAACCATCGCCAGCGTCTGATATACATGGTGCAGGAATACCTAGGGGCAAGGTCAGACTTGGACACCTTTCCCACTGAAAATACTCTGGCTTACTGGGTCTTGAGGATGGATCACTGGCCAGAGCTTGCACAGTATGCAATTGAGCTACTGGCCTGTCCTGCATCCAGCGTTCTTTCCGAACGCACATTCAGTGCTGCTGGAGGCTTTGTCACCGATCACAGGGTGCGCCTGTCCACCGACTCAGTTGATCGACTGACCTTCATAAAGATGAATCAGTCTTGGATCACCACCAGCTACCAGGCACCTGAAGCTGATATAACAGAATCATTTATTTTGAAATGTCACATCCCTTCAAGACTGCCTATGCTGAGTGACTGTCCTGTTATGTTGACTAACTATCCTCTTCCTCCTCAATGATCCTGATGATAGCTTGGAAGAACATTTTTGTTTCTGGGTGCCACCACCAGTGGCTAATGCCCAATTTTCCAGCCCCTGTTTAACAGGGGCGTGTAATTACATTTTTTTTTTTTTCTCAAAAACATTTTATTGAGTTTTAACAAGTTGTAACAAGATAACAGCACGTCAAAGATAAGCAAGACAGTACAAAAAGAAAATACATGTGGGACCCAGGCTACGCAGTAACCCGAGTATCCAGGCAAATGCAAGAAGAGTACCAACAGGTAAACAAGGCATGGAAAACAATGCGTAAGGCCATGAAAGTATTCCTGAGAAGAAAAAGAAAAAGAAGGGACAGAAAAAGAGAATGGCCTATGCTTAGCAGAAAACCAAGTTGAGGCTGTCTAGGAGATTAGGGAGGATTGTTAAGTAGAGAAACTCAAAGTAGACAAAACAGGATAAGTAGGGGGGAGGCACACATATATGACCGTCTAAGGCAGTCCCTACCCCCATGCACCCCTCTCGGGATCTAGCTGTGAATGGGGGGGGGGGGCAACACTGCAGAGAACCGTAGTGTAAGGCGGGACGGTTTAGCACATCTGATCAGTGGATCAAAGGGGGGAGGAAAATATACAAAAGAGGGGGAGGACAGGGGGACCATGGACAGTCAGGGGATAACTGCACACCCTTCATTAAGAGGGTCAGCTGATAGTACGGTATGTCGGGCCAGTCAGGGGATATCCTAGGCTACACCAATGAGAAGATTAGTGAGGAGGGGAATGGGCAGCTTGGGCATTGCTCAGAGAGGCGAGTGTTTTATGATGGAGCCAGCAGGACCACGTGGAAGAAAATTTAGTTGGGTTGTCGTGAGCTTGACAGATTAGCTGTTCCATTTCCGCTATCTTGTCAACCCGACGGATCCAATCGTCGACTGTAGGAGGGGCATCCTTTCTCCAAAAGAGAGGGATACAGAGGTTGGCGGCATTTATGAGGTGTAGGGAAAGAGATCTTTTATAGGAACGAAGGGGTGCGGAAGTGTGGTGTAAAAGGTAGTGTTCAGGGGAAAAGCTTGGTGTGTGGGTGGTAATGTGGGAGATCTGTTGGTGGATATTTGACCAGAATGGTTGAATGAGGGGATCCTATCAGGGGTTCTGTACCACTTGGAGAACAGTTTGTACCTGTTCTCCTGTGTGGAGACGTTGATTGAGCCCTTATGCATGAGTAAAAAAATGCGTTCCCAGTCAGCAGGGGTGAGATCAATGGAGAGGTCAAATTCCCATTGCTTAACCATTTTGTCGTCTTTAATCTGATAGTGGGAGAATAAGAGCGCATAGATAGTAGAAATTAGATGTCTTAGAGGTTCCGTGCTATTGCATAAGAGTTCAAATGGGGAAAATTCTCTATGCCAAATCAAAGAGGGTGTGGAAGCGTTGAAAAAGTGTTGCAGTTGGAAATACTTGTAGAGGGGAATGTGGAAGTCAGGGAGAGCTGTAGTCAATGAGTGATGTGGAAGGAATGCCCCCTCAGAGAAGAAGTTTCGTGCCCTGACGGGCGAAGAGCGGATCCCCGTGGACGAGTCTTGTAAACGCAGGCCCGGGGGGAAGTCTGGGTTATCGTTTAAAGGGGTCATGGGGCCAGGAGACGGAGTAAGCGAAAGTGTCTTACATGACTTTTTGAAGGTCAACAAAGTGGCTCCTATAAGCGGATGCAAAGTGTAGGCTTGGGGCCAGGATTTGTGTTGAATCCATGGTAAGGTGGATAGTGATAGGGTAGCAAAGGAGTCTTCCAACTGTATCCAATCTTTGGTGAGGCGGTGCGTGTGCCAATCCACTATCCTGGTTAAGTGGCACGCATAGTGGTACATTTGGAGGTCAGGAAGACCAAGCCCTCCAAGTAATTTAGGAAGGACCATGCGATCCCAACTCGTGCGAGGGGTCTTGGAAGCCCAAATAAAATGTCTACAGATCCGTTTGTAGGATTGGAAGAAGGAGCCGTATGGGAACTGCTTGAAGAAGATAAAGGAATCTGGGTAGGACGTTCATTTTTTTTTTTTCAAAAGAATTTATTGAAAAGAAACAACATCATACAACAACATAGCGAGTCAGCGGGAGACATTCCGCGCTGCTCGATTGGTACAATTTTTACAATATCTGAAAGAATTGGTAAAAGGCAATGAATGCAGCATATAAAGCCTAACCTAAATTCAAAGAGATCTGGCTGGACAGGTAATAAACTCAATATGGGGGGGGGGGGGGGAGAATAAAACAGGGGAGGTGAGAGGGGGGGGGGGGGGCAAATTGCGAGTCCCATCATGAGGTGAGATGCAAGGAAGGCAGTTTGCCAAGTTGGGGCGGAGGGGTGATCTTGAAAGTCCTGAGTTCCATAGATCAAGTTTCCAGCACTGGTAACAAGCGTAGTAGGTCTTATCTGGTAAGGAATCGTGTGAGTAAAGCACAAAGGATCCATTTCAGTGAGTGTCAACAATGTCCGTTTGCGTCAGGAGGCTTTTGTAGTATGTAAACGGAGTAAGTATAGACTCTTGTGGTGCAGGGTGGATTGTTGCATCAATGAACTTCCTCCATCTCATGTAGAAGCGTTGTTTCGCGACAGGGTGGTTAAAGTCAGTAGTTAGTTTTTCCCTGTGGAGATGTAATTGAAGCTCTTGTTTGACCGCTGAAATAGTAGGGCAGGAAGATGAGGTCCAATTCTTTAGTATCGCTCTCCTGGCAGTAAAAAGGCAGATGAGGATCCAATCTTTATGTAGAAGCTCTGTGTGGGAGGACCAGGTTTAGGAGTTGTTTGTCCCAATAGCCGAATATCAAAAGTAGGGGGTCCTTGGGAAGGTGTAGCAAGGTTATACTTTGTATGAAGGCTATAAGCTGGTCCCAGAAAGAGGCGATGAAGGAGCAAGACCAAAAGCGATGTGCCAGGGTGGGTCTAGGTTGTTTACATAGGGGACAGAGGAGAGTCTGAGGGTTACCCTTGTCCACAAGAAAAGGTATATGGGCACGGTGCAATATCTTCATCTGGGTTTCCCGCCAGTATTCACATGGTATCAGTCGGAGCACATTGTTGTAACCGTTGAGCAGCTTGTCAATGAGCTCTGGGTCTGGGAAGTCTTTTCCCCAGTTAGCAGTGGCAGAGGATTCAATGGTCGGGGTGAGCTTGCGGAGTAGGGGTTTGTAGATGCCGGTGATGGTGTTTCGACCTGTGTGTATTAAAGTGTCCAGAAGAGAGGGTCGAAATCTCTTTCGTGCTTCCCCACAAGAGGTGTGAAGGAAGTTGACGCACTGCCGAAAATAGAAAATGTGCGGGTTAGGTAGCTCGAACCGACAAGCTATGTAGGAGAATGGGAATGGTAATCCAGTGTCCGCATCACATAGGGAAGAGAAGTTTGTGAGGCCTTGCCTTGACCATAGAGAGTAACTTTGGTGTATCAATCCCGGAGTGAAGCTGGGGTTACCTTGTATAGGAAGGTGCTTAGACATATAAGGGGAGAGTTTTTCCTTTTTTCGTATTTCTCTCCAAGCAATTGCTGTGTCACGAAGCAGGAGGTTATGTTGAAAGTCAGAGTGTAACGATTTCCATTGACAATGTAATAAAGCGACTAGTGAGAAAGGATGAGCCATTTCAGATTCAAGAGAGAAATTAGAGTATCGGGAAGTCTGTTGTATCCAATCTATTCCTATCCTAAGCAAGCAGGCTAAGTTATAGAGCCTAACATTCGGTAGACCTATGCCTCCTTCGGTTCTGGGGAGATGGAGTTTGGACAGGGCTATGCGCGGTCTTTTTTGGCGCCAAATAAATTTAGAGATGGCTTTATGTAGAAGCTGCACATCTTTATGCTTCAAGAGTAAGGGGAGGGTTTGGAGAGGGTAGAGAAGACGCGCAAAACTGACCATTTTGAATAGGTGACATCTCCCTAGGAGCGATAGCGGCAGGTCCTTCCAATTTTCCAATTCCTGGATGATTTTATGTATCAAAGGGGGGTAGTTTAAGGTATAAAGAGAAGAAGGGAGCTTACCAATTTTTATGCCTAAATACGTAATGTGGGATTTGGCTATGGAGAAGGGCGAGTGGGAAGCCCAGGACGGGTTAGAACCGGGGCCCAACGGGAGAATTTCACTTTTAGCATAGTTGATTTTTAGTCCCGAACATAACCTGAAATCATCAAACATGTGTTTAATAGCAGGCATGTCGGAGGAAGGGTCGCGAGTAAAAATTAGTACATCGTCTGCAAAAAGAGCAGATCTCAACTCAAGATCACCAAATCGTATCCCATGCAAGTCACCGTTGGTGTTAATGAATCTGGAGAGGGGTTCGAGCGCTAGATTGAAGAGTAGGGGAGACAGGGGGCAGCCCTGTCTTGTTCCCTTGAATAACCGAAACTCATCTGTGAGGAGACCCGCCACTGCCAGTCTGGACGCAGGGGAAGTGTACATGGCTTTTATAAGATGGTTGAACGATCCTGTGAGGCCCATCCCAGATAGAACTAATGAGAGCCAGTCCCAACTAAGATTATCAAAAGCTTTCTCTGCGTCCAGAGTGACAATGGCAAAGTCCCCCCCCCTGTGTTTAGAAGCATGATCCAAGACCGAAATTACTTTACGGATATTTAGCGTTGCCGTCCTCCCTTTCACAAATCCCGATTGCGCTGGGTGAATCAAGGATGGGATAATATCGGCCAATCTCGTGGCAATTATTTTAGAGAGAATCTTGGCATCAATATTTAGCAGGGAGATGGGTCTGTAGGAACCCGGGTCTAGGGGATCTTTGTCTTTTTTAGAAATCAATTTTATAGTAGCTTGGTAGCCGGAGGGCAGATATTGTCCCCCTTCCCAAATTGTGTTATACACACTAAGGAGGGTAGGTGCTATGGTGTCATGTGTGGTCTTGTAAAACTCCCCGGAAAAGCCGTCAGGTCCCGGGGCCTTACCAGGAGCTAGTTGGTGTATGGCCTTAGAAATGTCCGAGGCTGTTATTGGTAAGCTTAGGCTCTTTAGCTGGGCCGGGGTGACCGAAGGTAGGGTGATTTTGTCAAGAAATTTCTGGGCTACATCACGGTTAATTGGATCTGGCGCATACAATGCTGAGTAGAATGTATGCATCACTTTTCCTATTTCCTGTGGAGTCTTTTTGATAATCCCTGACTGGTCCCTAAGTGCTGTGATATGTGTTTGCTTGTAAGGGCCTTTGCATAGTCTGGCTAAAAGTTTCCCCGTTTTGTTGCCAAATTTATAAAGGTTTGCGTCGGCTTGTGCGCGCTTGGTAAGTTCTATGATATCCGCCCATGTGTCAAAGTCCAGTTTGGCTTTGCGCCAGGTATTTCTATTGTCAGGAGAGTCTTGGATGGAGAGAGCCAGCTGAGCTTGCTTAAGGGATAAGCTCGTCGATTTATATTTGAAAAATGCGTGTTTCTTGTAAGAGGAGGCATATGATATAACTCTGCCTCTTAAATAGGCTTTTCCCGCATCCCAGTAAAGATTGGGGTTATGAACATGGACGGCATTTGCTGAGGCAAATTCCTTCCAAGTCTTGTCAATGTATTGCCGGAAATCGTCATTATTGTGAAGGTACGAGGGAAAGCGCCACACTCGTGGATTAGAAGGTGAGGGAGCTTCAGTGAAGGAAATTGATATCGGGGCATGGTCCGAAATGGCTATCTCGTGAATCTGTGCATCAGAGGTTAGGGGGAGTACGGAATCAGTGCCAAAGATGTAGTCAATCCTGGTGAACACCTTATGGGGAATAGAATAAAAAGTGTACTCTCTGCTCAGTGGGTTAGAAAGTCGCCATAAATCAGTGAAGTGAAGAGAATCCATGGTTGAGGCAAAAAGTGTTTGATCAAGGCTCAAAGTCTGCCTAGGTGAAATTTTTGGGGAGGATCTATCTTCCGTCATGTGAAGGGAGGAATTAAAATCTCCTCCGACTAAATGGGGGGTAAGAGGGTGTTGTAAGAGTCTGGTGGACAAGTCCGCAAAAAATGTTTTCCCCGGGTTGTTGGGTGCGTATACATTAGAGATTGCAAGTTCCCTGTCTCCTAATTTTAAACGAATCGTAAGAAGTCTGCCTTGCTCGTCTGCGTCGCTCGAAATCAGTTGATGGACTAGGTTTTTATGAAGCAGGATAAGTACTCCCGCTTTACGGGCTACAGCATCAGCACCTATGACCGAACCTACCCAAAGTTTTTGCATGCGGTGATAGTCGGGTTGTGTTAGGTGGGTTTCCTGCAGAAGGGCGATATCAGCTTTGAGTCGTTTAAGGTGGCGTAGCACCTTGAGTCTCTTGATGGGGGATCGGAGCCCCTTTACGTTCCATGAGACGATTTTCATGGGGGGAGGCGTACCAGGAGGATATGTGCCGGAAATAGAAATCTATGTGAAAGTAGCGGTACTGGACATTGTGACACTATTATGCTACCAGGTAGAGTGAAACGTTGTCTAAGATAATGGAAGATCGGCTGGCAGGTGGGTAGATTTTTGAGTGAAGGAATCAGAGGTGGGACCAGGGTGAAAGGACACTTGGGGGGGATAACACAAGTAAACCAAAAAACATAACTGGAGAAGGACTTCTCTTTTTTCGACGTTCATTTTTAATATGGCAATTCTACCTAGCCAGGAGAAGGAGCCTAAGTGCCACTTTTTCAGGTCACCTTGAATGGCAAGGAGGAAAGGGGAGAAGTTGCTGGTGAAGAGGTTGCATAGATGAGTAGGAATTTTAATACCCAGGTATGAAATTGCGTGGGATTCCCACCCAAACGGAAAGTTGCGGCGACATTGTTCGACTGTAGCAGTCGGTAGGGAAATGTTCAGCGCCTTGGATTTTTCAAAATTTATTTTGAGATTGGATAGTCGGTTAAATAGAGAAAAGTCCGCTAGTAGATTAGGGATAGTAGTGACGGGGTCGGATAAGAAAAGCAATATGTCGTCCGCGTAAGCGGCTACTTTATATTGTTTGGAAGCTATATCTATGCCTTTAATGGTGGGGTTGTCTCTCAATTTACGGAGCATGGGTTCCATGGTTAGAACGAATATTAAGGGGGACAGGGGGCACCCCTGACGGGTCCCATTGGACACGGAGAAGGCGTCCGACAGGCAGCCATTGACTCTGACCCTGGCCGTCGGAGAGGAGTATAAAGCCATAATCATGGTTAAAAGACGGGGCGGGAGGCCAAGGGCCCGAAGAGTGGCTTCCATATAATCCCATGCCACCCTGTCAAACGCCTTCTCCGCGTCCAGGGAAAGAAAGAACCCTTGTGTGGCGGTATTCGTCAACCAATGGTGGATGTTCAGGGCTTTGGTAGTGTTGTCCCTGGCTTCTCTGCCAGGGACAAAGCCCACCTGATCCAGGGAGATAAGTTTAGGGAGAAGAGGGAGGATACGGTTCGCCAGAGCCTTGGCGTACAGTTTTAGATCTACATTGAGGAGTGATATAGGGCGGTAATTAGATACTAACAAGGGGTCTTTGCCCTGTTTGGGCAGAAGCGTGATGTGTGCCTCCAAAATGTCTCTGTGTGCAGAGGGCGATGAAGGGAGGTCATTGAAGGCTTTGGCAAGGTGAGGGAGAAGTACTGTCTGAAAAGATTTGTAGTAGCTAGCAGTCAGGCCGTCAGGGCCAGGACTTTTGCCGGCTTTTAATTGTTTAAGTGCTGTAAGTAGTTCTGCCACTGAGAGGGGCGAATCTAAGGCTTGGGAGTCTTCTAATGATAAGGGAGTAGGGCCATATTGCTTTAGAAAGTCTGATAATACTGTCTTACGATCCGTATCCGAAGAGGTCTGTCGTGCGGGTGGAAGATTATATAACTTGGAAAAATATTGAACAAATTGGGCAGAGATATCTTCATTGGTTACCACGGACTCGCCGTCTGGACGCTTAATAGTGTGGATCGTGTGAGCAGCTTTTTTGGATTGAGGTGCCCTGGCCAGGAATTTGCCGGCTTTATTACCGAATTCATAAAAAAGCTTTTGCGTCAGTGCAAACTTGCGCCGCAGTGTGCTATTAAGCACATCCAAGAGTTCCTCTCTGGCATTAGACAAGTCAGCGTGGGTAGAGGACGCGAGGGATGCCTTATGAGCCTGTTCGAGCGTGCGTATACGCGTGGTCAAGTCTGCAATACGATTTTTCCGGAGCTTATTTCGTTGCGCCGATAAAGAGAGTAATTTGCCGCGAACGACGCATTTGTGAGCGGCCCAAGACACGGTGGACGAAACGTCTTCTGTGGTGTTTTCCATGAAGAAATTAGAAAGGCATGTAGAAACGCGGGTGACATTTTCTGTGTCTGTCAATAGGGAGTTGTCAAGTCTCCAAATGTGTGGCTTATGTAGGGACGTGGGCAAGAGCATGGTCATGGAGATGGGGTTATGGTCCGAGAGTAAGGCGGGGTCAATGGTGGCTGTGGAAAGAGACGTCAAGTCATTTTGGGATATTAAGAAGTGGTCCAATCTGGAATATCTATTGTGAGGGGGGGAAAAGAAAGTGAAATCTCTATCATGAGGGTGCAGTGTGTGCCAGGTATCGTGGAGAAGAAGAGTGCTAAGTTGTAATTTGATAGCACGCAAAGCCCTATACGGGAGGGAGGAAGCACCAGTGGAGGTATCAACAGCGGGGTTCAGTGAGACGTTAAAATCGCTGCCAACTATTAAGGTGCCTGCTTGAAAATTTGTGAGTAGTTGGAGGGTCGTCTGGAAAAAAGAGACTCGGCGTGTGTTGGGGGCATAAATGTTTGCGATTGTAAAAGGTCTGTGATGTATGGTGCCTTTGAGAAACAAATACCTCCCACAGGGATCCGTCAGGGTGTCAGTTACTTGAAAAAGGACAATGTGATGAGATGAGAATAGAAACACCCTTAGACTTTGCTTCAGCGTTAGTGGAGTAAAAAGCTTGTGGGAAGTACTTATTGTGGAGTTTAGGAACAGTGTCAGTGCGGAAGTGTGTTTCCTGAATCAGTGCTATACGAGTTCTGGATTGGTGCAAAGAATATAGAAGTTTTGATCTCTTTTCAGGGATGTTTAGACCTCTAATGTTGATGGAGCATAGTTTAAGAGTCTGTGTAAGTATCTAGGTATTCAGCTACCATCACACCTGGAGGATCTCTATGATCTCAATTTTCTTCCTATATTACGGACCATTCAGAACGATCCCCTCAAATGGACCACAGGCCAATTTTCATGGTTTGGTCGAGTAGCAATACTTAAAATGAACATCCTTCCCCGCATTCTATACCTCATGCAAACTATTCCAATTAAACTCCCCAAATCATTCTTCACATCATATAAAAGAATGAGTCGCAACTTTATCTGGGCAACTAAATCACCCAGGATTAGTCTAGACACATTGACGCTTCCAAAGGCAAAAGGAGGGTTAAGCCTCCCCGACATACAAAAGTATTATTCGTTTCAATATTTTTATTGAAGAAATTTCATATTACAAATAATCAGATACATAACAAAATATCATTAAATTCCATTACAATCTTGAAATGTACTGTTGCACTGTACTAGATTCAGCAATATGTCTAGAGAATGCAAAAGAACTATAAAGATTCAGGAAATGACCTTAAAACACTGCTAGAGCCTATACAACTGCAAGGCAGCTAGAGGTTTCTTTGACCTGAACAGGCGTGTTAGTGTCTCATGGAGGGTTTTATAGTGGCTTACCCCGAAAATTTCTCAGTAAGATCGGGTATTCAGCCTCAGCGCCCATACACCCCTGTCGGGATCTAACTGTGTGTGGGCGGAGGCTATGCCTGCCCGACATGGGGTAGCTATATTACCGGGTTCCTGAATTTGATAATTAGTTGAATTAAATTACCCCACGTTTTTATTTTAGAGTAAACAGAGGTATAATCAAAAATATAGAGGTGTAAAAACCCAAACAAATTGACAAGCATAAGGTGATAATAAAGAAGATATGGAAACTGGTCCCTGGGAAGAGTGATCACGCTGTGTACTTTTAGTAGGCATCAAGATCTAGGTTTGAGTCTTGACTGGAAGCCAGTAGGCTGGGAAAGGAGAAGCAGTTTAGTTTCAGCCCCAGCACCCCCCGACACCCCCAAGGGGATCACACTGTGTCAGAGAGGGCTGGTGCCAAACCCCACCAGCAATGCAGAGCATCACAAACCCCAAGGACAAGATAACTATGCTCGTGTGTTAGGCAACAGACCTAACTCTGCCTGAGGGTCTGTTATTGTAAACCGAGCTAATCAGGAGCATTTGTACCTCGACATCGGCCTTAAGATAAACTGACCTAAATTTTGTCCGTAATGGAATAGCAGATATAAAAAGAAAATATAAAAGTAGAGCAAGATATAGAGTGGGAAAGAGAAGGGGGAAGAGAAAGAGAGGGGAAGGAGCACCATTACCCGTCCAAATGAAGAAGCCTGTTTATGACAAGAAGGGGAAGTTGGATAGCCCCATTAGTCGGGCCCACGGTTCCCAGGTGGCTTCAAATTTTTCAGATGTGTCCTGTAACAGACTGGTAAGTTTTTCCTGAGACATTATCCATGAGATTTTCCTTTTCGCCATTGAGAGAGGTATGCTCGGTTTTTTCCAAGCCCTAGCAATCGTGAGCTTAGCTCCTAAAAGCACGAACTGTACCAATCTATTAGAGGGCTTAGATATGTGGGGTATGGATTCATGTAGGAGGGCTATCAAGGGGGACCTGGGGACAGAAGAGCCAACCAATTTGTCAATCATATTGAAGATTTTTTTCCAGAATGATCGAATCTTCGGGCATTCCCACCATATATGTGACATTGTACCTAAAAGTTGGCACCCTCTGAAGCATAGGGGGCTGGTAGCCGGAAACATTGAGGCTATTCTGAAAGGCGTATAGTACCATCTGGTCATCACTTTTAGGCCAGCTTCCATCAGTGTGGTATTAAGAATCCCCCGGAATGATTTAGCACATGCAGAATGCCATTTCTCTTTAGTCCAGAGAAAATTGAAGTCAGTTTCCCAAGCGACCATAAAGGACGTCTTGGAGATAGGAGCCGTAAGTGATGTGTAGACCGTGGAGATCCCCCCTCTGGTCCATGGCCTGACCGCACCAAATTTCGTAATCCGTGAATGCTGGCGTGGTAGGATTGTCTTTACATAGGGATTGCAGAAAGTGGTGAATTTGATGGAACCTAAACAGTTCAGAGTTGGGGAGGTCAAATCTTTTAATGCATTGTTTAAGAGTGAGCGGTCCTGCAGCTGTAAAGTAGTGACCTATTCTATATAGACCTTTATCAACCCACCATTTAAAGGCCAGAACGTTGTTACCTGGGGGGAATTGTGGGTTGTTAAATAAGTGGGTCAAGGGTTTGTATACAGAGACAAGTGAAGGTGAAGAACGTAAGGAGTCCCATAGGGCGAAGGAGTGGGACAATGTAGGGGAGAGAATTGGGGGTCTATTTTTCTGAGGGGTCCACAATAAGAAGTCTAGAGTAAAGCGAGGAACTGCGTGTTTTTCTATTTGGATCCAATCAGGCTTCTCAAATTTGGAATAAACCATAGATATCTGGGCAAGCCTGGCTGCTTGATAATACTTATATAAATGAGGAAGACCTAAGCCCCCTCTTTTCCTATGCGCATAAAGGATTCCTTGGGCCAATCTGTACCCTGCCTTGCCCCAAACGAATTTTAGAAGCTTACTTTGGAAGGTTTTGATGTGGTCTTTCCTAATGGGAATGGGGAGGGATCGAAATAGATATAGTAGTCTAGGAAGTAATGTCATCTTGATGGCATTTATCTTTCCCAGCCAGGAAATGGGGTGTTGTGTCCAGTTGCGCAGATCTGTTTCTAATTTACGATACATGGGAGGATAGTTGTGACTGTATAGACTTTCAATTTTAGCTGTGAGGTTAATACCCAAGTATCTGATGGAAGATTCACTCCATTGAAATTTAAAGGATTGTTTCAGAAGATCTACTGTTTTTTTTTTTTTTTCCATAAAGATTTTATTAAGAATAAGTCATACAGAACAGGCAAGGGAACACACATAAATTGCAAAACAGATCGTCTGTCAGTACAGGTATAGAACAAAGAACTAAATGTGTAAACCATCGGAGCATGAATTTGATGAGTCTAGCGTGTGCCCTGGAGGACATGGGGATAGAAAGAGGTTGGTGGGATTTAGTCCGTGCCATCCCGTAGTGGACCAGTGGGGTACGGTATAACGGGTACGACAGGTGTATACCAGTGGACACCTGTCGCCCAAAAGATGCTTAGGGGATGGCGGGAGGCCAAGAGGGGGCGAGAGGGAGGGAGTGAGAAAGAGAGAGAAAAAAGGAGAAGGGGAAAGAAAAAAAAAAAAAATAAAAAAAAATAGAGAAAAACAAAAAAAAAAAAAAAAAAAACAAGGAGGGGGGGAGGGATAGGAGGTGGGGGGAAACGAGGGAGGAGCGAGAGGGGGAGGCATAGAGAGAGGGAAAAGACTGGGAGAGGAGGGAGGAGGGAGGGTATAGAGGGGGAGGTTGAGGCGGTTGAGGCGTCCCTCGCCCAGATCTCACACAGAGGATAGGTGGGGAAGCAGAGTAGCGGGTCTTGGTTGCCTAGGTAGAGAATCATTCCAGGAAACGTTAACCTTTGTAAGACATTTAGCGGATATGATGTTCGTACTCTCGGGTGGTTGTAAAGTGATTCCAGCAAGCCCAGGTGGTTGTGAACTTCTCCATCCTCTCCTGAGCGATATGTATCAGCTCTTCCATGTCTCTAATCCTAGAGATGCCACTAAACCATTCTCGAATTGTCGGGGGGAGGTTCGAGCGCCAGTGCCGAGGAATGCAGAGTCTGGCTGCATTTACCATATGCATGGCAAGGGATCTAAAGTAGTTTTTCCTAGAGAGGGAGGTGTGATGCAAAAGGTATTGTTCAGGTGTGAAGTCTAGCGTGTAGGTGGTGATCGAAGAGATAAGGTCATGGACTTTCTTCCAGAAAGGTTGGATGTTGGGGCAATCCCACCATATATGTATCATAGTCCCTGCTGCCGTGTTACACCTCCAGCAGACATTGGGGATTGTGGGAGAAAATTTGTGCAAGCGGGAGGGAGTTCTGTACCACCGTGTTATTATTTTGTACCCATTTTCCTGGATGGCGACATTCACCGACCCCCCGTGGGCATATTCATGAATTCTAGTCCAGTCAGCAGGTGACAGGGGAGTTTGAAGGTCTCTGTTCCAAGAGGTTTGTGAGGGAGGGAGGGTCAAATCGGGTGAGTCCTGTAGTAGGGCGTAGAAGAGCGAAATTAGGTGCCTCTGTGGGATCTTGCGACTACATAGAGTTTCAAAGGGGGTGAGAGGCCTAGACCAGTTAGCTCGGGTAGTGTAGGTGGTCAAAAAGCTACAGATTTGTCTGTATGTCCAGAAGGAGAAGGTGGGATTATTAGTATAAGTGCGTAGGTCATTCAATGAGATCAATTTACCTCCTGGGAAGAATTGGGAAGCGAGGACGTCGTCGGATGGCCATTCCTGTTTGAGGAAGTTGGGGGAGTCCCCGGGGGGGAAGTCAGGGTTGCATCTTAGGGGCGTCAGTGGGCCTGGAGTTGGGGCAAGAGACCTGTCGGCGGGTATCTTCTTAAATGTCGATAGAGACGTGTGTATAAGGGGGTGTGAATCCAGCCTGTGCGGCCAGCATTTCGGAGGGAGCCACGGAATGAGATGCAGGGGGATCGGCGAGAAAGTGTTCTCGAGTGCAACCCACACTTTTTGTGTGGCGTGGATGTTCCAATCCGCGATTCTTGTTAAGTGGCAGGCAGAGTGGTACTTTTGCAGGTCAGGGAGAGCTATACCTCCTTTGGGCTTGGCTCGGGTGAGGAGGGTATACCTGATCCGTGGGGGGGCATCCTTCCAAATGAAGGAGGAGCAAATTTTCCGGTATGTCGAGAAAAAGTCCCGGGGCAGGGCGATAGGGATGGTTTGAATCAGGTAAAGCAGACGGGGCAGAATAATCATCTTAATTAAAGCTGCTCGACCAAACCATGAGACATTGAGAGTCATCCAGTCCTTAAGATAAGCTTGGGCTTTAAGCAAGGCTGTTTGGAAGTTAGCTGGATATAGATCTGAGAAGCGGGGTGTAATCCGCACACCTAGGTATGTGATGGCTGTCTTTTCCCAGTGAAAAGGGAAAGAGTCTTGGCAGTGGGCAACTTCTTGCTGGGGGAGCGAAACGTTCAGGGCTTGTGATTTGGAGTAATTGATTTTAAGGTTTGAAAGCTCTCCAAAGGTGTGTAGATCCCTAAGAAGGGATGGCAAGGAGGTGCGTGGGGATGTTAAAGACAGCAGGACATCGTCTGCAAAAGCTGCAACTTTAAATTGCCTACCTTGTATTGTAAGGCCACGGATATCTTGGTTGCTCCTGAGTTTATTAAGAAGAGGTTCTAATGTGAGGATATAGATCAAGGGGGAGAGGGGGCAGCCTTGGCGTGTGCCATTACTGATGGGGAAGGCGTTTGACAGGTGGCCATTAACACGGACCGCTGCAGAGGGGCTAGAGTATAGTGCCATTATAGCAGACAGCATGCGTTCTTGTAGGCCAAGGGCCTCCAGGACTGCCCTCATGTAGTCCCAGGCCACTCTGTCAAACGCCTTCTCCGCATCAAGAGAGAGAAAGAAGCCCTGGGAATTTGACGTAGTAAGCCAGTGATGTAGGTTGAGGGTGCGTATGGTATTGTCCCTGGCCTCCCTGCCCGGTACAAAACCCACCTGGTCCGGGTTAATCAGGTTGGGGATAAGGGGTATGAGTCTGTTGGCCAGAATTTTAGCATAGAGCTTAATATCCACATTAAGAAGGGAGATTGGCCTGTAGTTAGCTACTAAAAGGGGGTCTTTATTATCTTTAGGGATCACTGATATATGGGCTGAAAGCATTCGACTTGGGTCTGCTTGGGGATTCGACAAGGCGTTAAAAGTGCGGATTAAGTGCGGGGAAAGGACTTCTGAGAAGGATTTGTAGTATTGGAGGGAGTAACCATCCGGGCCAGGGCTTTTACCTACCTTCATTTGTTTCACGGCCGTGTCTAGTTCCGCTAGGGAGAATTGTTCTTCTAGGAGGGAGGTTTGTTGGGGGGAAATGGGCGTGGGACTATATTGAGCTAGGAAGTCTGCAATGGCCGTTTGGCGGGCTCTGTTGGGGGTCTGAGCGGAGCGGTCAGGGTAAAGATTGTAGAGTTTGGAATAGAAGTCTTCAAATTCCTTAGCTATGTCTTCATTCTTGGCCAGCAAGGATCCCTCAGTGTTACGAATGTTGTGAATTGTGGAGGAAAGTTTGGCGGCTTGCACTGAGCAGGCAAGAATGCGGCCGCACTTGTTACCGTATTCGTAGAAGATCCTCTGGCCAAGAATGTATCGTCTTTTGGTGCGTCTACCCAGTTCCTCCGCTAGGAGAGAGCGAGCTTGAACAAGTTCCTGGAGGGTGAGTTGTGCTTGGGTCTGTTTGTGGGCTTTTTCAAGTCTACTAATTTGGTCCAGCAGGTCCTTGATCTGCTGTTGGTGGAGTTTTTTGGCTTGTGCATTCAGGGTCAGCAGTTCCCCTCGAATAACGCACTTGTGGGCTTCCCAGATAGAAATGGGGGACATGTCAGGGTCAGCATTTTCTTGGAAGTACAGCTGGATGCAGGTGCGTATACGCTCTAGGGCCACTGGGTCTTTAGTCAGGGAGGGATTGAAGCGCCAAATCTTGGTTTTGGCGAGAGTCTCGGGGAAGGTCAGAGTAACTGAGATGGGATGATGGTCCGACAAGAACATCGGCTCGATGGTGGCCTGTCTAAGTAGGGAGAGGTCCGTCTGTGTGAGGAAAAAAAAGTCGATTCGAGAGTACTTTTGGTGGGGGGTAGAAAAGAAAGTGTAATCCTTGGTCGAGGGGAATAAGGTGCGCCACGTGTCGTGGAGGGCCAGTTCTTGGAGCTGTGCCTTGATCTGGCGTAGAGCTCTGTAGGGCAAGGAAGACGTTCCAGTGGAGGTGTCTAACAAGGGGTTTAACGGGACATTAAAGTCGCCTCCCAGGAGGATCAGGCCCTCACGGAATGTGGATAGGAGTGAGCATGTTTTGCGAAAAAATGAGACTTGGTGTATATTAGGGCAATAGATATTCGCCAAAGTTATTGGCTTGGATGCGTATATCCCCTTGAGGAAGACAAACCTCCCCTCAGGATCTAGCAGGGAGTCGGTTAGTTGGAAGTCGGCGTGTCTTGAAATGAGGATAGAAACTCCTTTCGTCTTGGCAGTAGGGTTAGTGGCATGGAAGGCGGAACGATAGAGATGATTGGAGAGTTTTGGAGTGGAGTCCGTTCTGAAATGGGTTTCTTGGAGGAAAAGGAAATGTGCCTTGAGTTTAGTAAGAGAGGCCAATACTTGGGACCTTTTTTCAGGCACATTGAGGCCCTTCACGTTCAGCGAGACACATTTCAGGGTTACTGGGGTTTTAATTGAAGGGTTGGGTGCCATAGTTACAGGGGGAGCTACGTCGGGAATCACACTAGGGAGTGTGCGCGTGTTAGGTTATGTAGGGGCGAGGGGCGCCTCAGGGGAAGGGTAGGGGGGGGGGGGGGGGGGGGAAGGGTGGGAAGAGAGCAAGGGGGGGAGAGAGAGGGGGGGAGAAGGGAGGGGGTGAGAGCAGAGACAAAAGGCGGGGGGGGGGGGGGGTGGGGGGAGGGGGAGGTGTGAAAGGGGGTGTAGAGGGGGTTGCAAACCAGAGGTGAGGGTAGCTCAGCTAATCACCTGCAGGGGGAGGAAAGAGAAAGCCTGGAAGGTCAGCAAGGTCTCACAGAGACTGCTGTGTGGGGGAAGTAAGAAGGACGGGTACCACATAGTGGCTGCGATCCGGGGAACTGCGAAGATAGATTATGGTGGGAATGTAAATCATGAGGAAAGAGGGTGAGGAAGGGGGATCTCTCCAACCGTGAGGATCTCCCCTGGAGTGGCAAGAAGCCTGCCATAGATCGGGGTAGAGAGATCTCTCAGGTCACGACTATCACACAGTGCAAAAATAAACAATTAAATTCAGACCCAACTGGATTCTTAAGGAACAAAACTTGGCATGTTGAACATAGGTTACTAACAATCAGTACCATAGAAATTAACATCGTTTTTCATAGACAAGTACAAGTACAACCCGTGAGCAAGCGAACTTGGGTACAAGGATTGGAGGGATTACCTAACTCCCGTCAGGGGTCGGAGGGGTCGGGTCCCCCAAGGGCCATTCGACAGTATGATATGGGAGGGGGAGGGGGGGAGAAGAGCGGAGGGAAGAGGGGGGAGGAGGAGGGAGGGGGGGGGGGGGGGAGGGGGGGGAGGGGGGGGGGGGAGAGGGAGAAGCAGAGGGGAAAAAAAAGGGGGGGGGGGAGGGAGGGGGGTAAGGAAGGAAAAAGGGGGGTGGGGGGGGAGGGGGGGTTAAGAAGGGGGGGGGGGGGGGTGGGGAGGGGGGGGGGAGGGGGGGGGGGGGGAGGAGGGGGGGGAGGGGAGGGGAGGGGAGGAGGGGAGGGGAGGGAGAGGAGAGGAGGAAAAAGAGAGGTGAGGAGGGGGGGAGAGGTGAGGAGGGGGGAGAAGGGGGTGAGGAGGGGGGAGGGGGAAGAGAGGTGAGGAGGGTGGGGGGAGAAAGGTGAGGAGGGGGGAAAGGTGAGGGGGGGAAAGGGGGGGAGGGGGAGAGAGGTGAGGAGGGGGGAGGGGGGGGGGGCGAGAGGGGGGGGGGGGGGAGGGAGAGGTGAGGGGGTTGAGGGGGGTGGATGAAGGGAATGGGGGGGGGGGGGGGGGGGGGTGAGGGGGGATGGAGGGGAGGGGGGGGGGAGGGGGGACCTGAGGGGGGGATCCTGGGTAGCGAGAGTATTGGTTTGGGGTGTCTAGACAGGGAGTAAATGAAATGTCCGGGTGTACCGGGTTACCTTGGGAGATGAAGCCTGCGTATGGCGGCCAGTGCGCGTCTATCAGGAGCCCAAAATACGTTAGCTTGTCACTTGCATGGAGAAAGGAAGGAAAAAAGAAAAGGGGGGAGGAGGAGAAAAAAAAAAAAAAACAAAAGAGCAGCATTATCATATAAAACATCTTTAGGTAACCATACAGATGGGTGATCTCCAAGTGGTCCGCATAAGGTAACCCAGGGTAGCAAAAAAAAGAAAAAAAAAAAACACACCACAGTGGGCTAACCCAGGTTTGAAACATGGGGCCCATAGGGAAACAAAGTCAGGTACCTGCATAGGAAAGAAAGGGGCGTTAATACGGACTCGGTGCCGAGCAACAGGGTTATTCGGGGAGATCTGTTGACCAGCTATAGAGCGCCTGGTGAGGTAAGGGTTCCAGCAGCAGGACTCTGGATCCATGTTCCTGCGGAGAAGCATGTCATCAGGGTGGATGGAGATTAGGCTTCACCGGGCACAGTCCAGTCGGGGGGAGGCAGGTGTGAGCGTTCACGTCTTCGGGTGATGGGGGGTCTCCGTTTGAGGTGAGGGAGCAAATGGAGAGCACCGCTCAAGGACCGACAGGGACCAGAAGCGGGCAGGAACCACTCGGTGTTGCCACAGGGGAGCACAGTGTAGGTGTCCTGGGCGGCATAGTTGGAGGAGTTCCGGAGCTGGGATGAGGTAGAGGCCTACGGCCTCGGTGGCGGCTGGGATGGAGCAGGTCCCTGATCCTGTGGCAGGTCATGGTGGCGGCAGGAGAGGAGTCCATGGCAGGAGCGCTAAAACACAGGATGCAAGGGTGGGTTAGGCGCCTTGTAGCGCGGCATAGTGTGAGGTGCTGCTCGTAGCCACAGAGGGCGAGCGCGGTGTGGAGGCTGGATAGGTATAGGGATCCCCGCGGGTATATCGTGGCGAGGGCGGGCTCGGGTGAGCTGGGGACGGGGGCTGGGGGCAATCACTGGCGTTCCTTCCGAGATGGGTTAGTCATGGGTAGGGAGAAAGTTTACTCACGGGTTGCGCACTGTGTTCGGGGAAGAGTCAGTTCAATCTTCCATCGCGTCCCTTCTGGCCAACGGAGGAGGTGAGTAGTCCGGGCTCCCCTGGTGAATGTCTCGGCGTGAGCGGGCATTCGGCGACGTGGGTCCGGGTCTGCGTCTGCGGGACCTCTGTCGGGCAGCCTTCGGGGAAGGGTTGAGGGAGACAGGGAGCCATGGTTCCGAGGGAAAGTACATGGCGTACCACTCCGGAAGCTCGACGGTGGGGAGATCGAGCTGGGCGCAGAAGTCGCGAAGGTCTTCAGGGGTGCGGAGGAGGGCCGAGCGCCCTCTAGCGGAGGCCGACAGGCCAAAGGGAAATTTCCATCTATATTGGATGTTTCTGGCACGGAGTGTGTCGAGAAGTGGCTTCAGGGCCCTCCTGTTCTGGAGGGTTATTTGGGAGAGGTCCTGGAAGAGTTTCACTTCAGTCCCATTAAAAATAATGCGTCCCTTGGCTCTAGCCTTCCTCAGAATTTCCTCCTTCAGTGGGAAGCTGACAATGCAGCATATGATGTCCCTGGGTGGCTCGTTGTCCCGTGGGGGGGGGCGAAGGGCGCGATGGGCTCGTTCCATGTCGATGGGGGAGTCAGCCGGGCGATCAAGTAGGTCGTTAAAGATGGTGCATAGTGCTTGTTGGATAGCACCCGGGTCGATGGTTTCAGGGACTCCCCGCACCCTGATATTGTGCCTTCTCCCCCTGTTGTCCAAGTCCTCCACGTGACGATGGAGTTCAAAGACCTGGGAGAGTTGCACATCATAAGCCGACTGCACTTGGCGGATGGCCGCCGCGTGGGTTTGGGTAGTTTGCTCCACGCCATCGATGCGATGGGCCACCGCCTGGAGGTCGGATTTTAGATCAGCAATAGCGGCTGTGACAGTGCTCTTGATGTCCGTGGCAATCTTCTCCAGGTCGAAGAGGCTGGGCGGTGTGGTCCCGCTTTGGGAAGGCGATGGGAGGCCGGGCATCCTTGCAGGCGGGGGTTCGTCAGTCAATGCCGAGGCTTGGGCCTGTGCCGCCGCGTGGGCTTGCAGCTTCTGGGACCGGAAAATCTCCGGTATGTTTCTGCCCAGATGTGCGTGGGGATCCTTGGGAGCACGAGGGGTAGAGGAGCTCCTGGTGGACCTGTGCATAGCCAGAGGAGGGTGTAGTAGTTTTCCCGGTAAAGCCGATTTCTGTCCCCGGATCGCAGGAGCTCAGAAGTTATGCGGCCATCTAGGTCTCCGTCCAGGCCACGCCCCCATTAAGCTGAGGATCAAGTGGATTACCTTCCGTTGTGTAATTAAAAAATTTAGTTAAGTATGGGGCTAAGGTGTGGGCAAACGTTTTGTAGTATGGGTTTGATATGCCATCCGGCCCAGGGGCAGAACCAGTTTTCAGGGTTTTTATTGCTTCTAACACTTCCCCTTCTGTGAAAGGGGCTTCCAGACCGTCTTTGTGGAGATTGGATAGTTTTGGGATGGGGAGACTGTCAAGAAAAGCATGTATGGAGGAGATAGACGAGGAGGAAGACGGCGAGTAGAGTTTGTTGTAGAACTCATAAAACGCGTCCGTTATCTTGGAGGGATTAGCTGTGGAGCCCTGACCTGGGATTCGTATTTTCGGCATTGTGTACGTTTTTAGTCTGGGTGTCAATTTGGAAGCCAACATAGAGTCCATCTTGTCACCTTGCGTATAAAACCGATTTTGGGACCATCGGATTTGTTTTTCGGCTTTAGCCGTGAGGGCTAGGTTGAGTTCCAACCTGGCCTTGTCAAGCTGAGGAATCAAGGAGGGGGAGGGATTCAGTTTGTGCTGTTTCTTGAGTGTAGTGTATTCAGTCTCTAGTCTTTTGATGTCTGCTTCCCTTTCTCTCTTGATGGAGGAAGCAAGTCTGATGAATTCCCCTCTAATGCAGGCTTTGTGAGCTGCCCAAAGTGTTTCAGCAGAGACGTTCCCCTGATCATTGAATGCAAAATATTCCTCGATCGATTTTTTCAACATTGTTACTCTAATAGGATCAGAGAGAATGGACTCATTAAGTCTCCACTGTCTCCGGTCCGGTCGGTTGTAGTGGGATTGGAGAGTCATAACCACCATGGAGTGATCAGATAAGCTAGAGTCAGTAATGTGAGATTTCAAAATGAGCGGGATTGTTTGGGATCGAACCAGGAGATGATCAATCCTGGCGTAGGTGTTGTGTGGATGGGAGAAATGGGTGTAATCTCTTCTATTGGGGTTCATCTCCCTCCAGACGTCCGCCAACCCCTGTGTATGTATCAGTTTCGCTATCTTGAGGCTTTCGTTAGAAGGGCGGGTAAGTTGTGCATCCAGAGGTCTAGATTTGTCCAGACCTTGATCAAAGGCCACATTGGAGTCCCCCCCAAATATGACCGTGCCCTCAAGTAGTGGGGTCAGGGTTTGAAGGAGGTGTCTGAAAAAGGCTGCTTGCCCCTTATTAGGGGAGTAGTAGGAAATTATGGAGTATAGCTGACCATCTATAGTGCCTTTGACTAATAGGTATCTACCCTGTGGGTCTTTCGTATCAGAAATCCAAGTGAAGTTACATGTCTTAGCTATGGCCACTGCCACCCCTTTGGTTTTATTTTCCGCATTGGCCATAAAAAATGTAGGGAAATGGGAGTGAATAAATTTGGGGTTAAAGCTAGCGGGAAAATGGGTTTCTTGCAGAAGGACGATGTCTAATTTAGAAGTCAAATGTGTTGAATACCTTTTTACGTTTTAGGGGTGAATTTAAACCCTGTACATTATGGGTGGTGTGACGGAACGTCCCTACACTCCTCTTGAGTGTATTTGTCATATATAACTTCCTTCCAGTCTGGATACGGGTATCAGATATTCCAACCGCTCCCAAGCACCAAACGAGGCGACACTTGCTTAGTTGCTCAAACATGGACTGAAGATTTATTACAAAGATTACATTTATATACAGTAGAAGAGGAGATCCCCCCTCCTGCTCATATTATTCTAACAATACACTTGTAACAACTTAACATAAACTAATTAGCTAATTCCTTTAAGCAGCCGATGTGACTCAGGATTTCACTACAGGCCAGACTTGTGGTCACCGAGCTAAACACAGTTGATTATAAATTAACATAATTACCACCACAAGACATCTCATCACAATAGCAGGAGACCACCAGTAACAGACGGAGCGTCTCCTGCATTGTGCAGAGGACAATGGGATCAACTAACTCAATTAACATCTAGCATCAGAGTGTATGTCCCAACAGCATGAGACACACACATTATATATATATATACATATATACAGCATTGAATGTTCTCCTTCACCCTGTGCCCCTTAAAATCCAGGGCCCATAATCGGTGGGCAGGAGGCTCGTAGTTAGTCCTCTCAAAAAGCCCGTGTCCTGGCTAGGTCTGTCACAGGGGGCTACCCTCCAAACATTACGCGTGCGATCAGCCATGGACCTGGGAGGAGGGGGAGCTGCCCGAACCCGCATCACCTACCTTCTTTCCAGGTGTGTGTAGAAATGCCATCTGAAAGTGTGGTAGACCATTCCTGCTGGCATCGTTCGTCCTGCGCTGCTCGCCGTGAGGAGGATCTGAAAAATAGATAACGGGTAAGTAGTGCTCCAGAGAGGGGGAGAGGAAAGATAGAAAGAAATAGAAAAAACAAAGATAAAGGCGGTTACTCCCGCCCAGGCGAGAGAAGGCCCAGGGGGGAGCAACTACCACGAAGGTCATCTCACTGTAAACCGTGAGATGAGAGGTAAAAACCAAACACCAACCACAATGGTTGGAGATCCCACTCCCCTGACAACCGAAGTAGTCCAGGAAGTGGGAGGAGGCGCATGTGAACCACACCTCGCCTAAGCGCCCTAAAACCTACTTCACTAGTGGCTTAATAAAAACAAACAATCCTATGAAAGCAGGTTGTGAGAACTGTTAAATGAATGTACCACCCACAGGGCTCGCCAAGCCCTAAGAACAGTAAAGCTCAACGTACCCCCCCCCCCCCCTCCTCTCATGAGAGGGGAGAGAGGAGAGAAGAAAAAAAAAAAAAAAAAAAAAAACAATAAATAAGAAAAAAAATAGAAAATAAAAGTAAAAGTAAAAGTAAAAAGGATAAAAAAAAAAATAAAAAAATAAAAAAAAAAGGGGGAAAGGGGGAGTAGCTAGGACCTACGTCCTCAAGGGAGACCAGAAAGACCACATGGGGACCCTGAATCACCCCCAAGTAAAGGTAGACATAGGTGTAGACCTTCCCTTGTTGTAGGGAAACAACCCGGACTGCAGACCATAAAGGACCCCAAAAAAAAAAAAAAAAAAAAAATTATAATAAAAATAAATATAAAAATACAAATAAAATAAAAATCAAAAAAGGTCCAGAGTCCGGGGTGGAACCAGTTTAGGGTATTAGAGGAAATTCCAGATCAGGTGGAGCCGTTGTGTGATGATCTTCTAGCCTTGTTCTTGTTCCATAGAGGATTCGGGGGGCTCGTCGGGAGCGGGCGTTTATTGGCACCTGGGATGGACGAGGAGGCTTCCGTTTCCATTTCCTGTGTGATGATTTTTAGATTGAGGAGTAGTTGTTCACCCGATACGAAGGTGGAAAAGGAGTGTTGCTGACCTTTATGAGCGAACTTAACCGCAAATGGGAAGGCCCATTTGTACTTAATGTCCTTCTGGGTCATAGCTGTCAAAAGTGGCTTAAGAGCTCTTCTCCGTTGAATGGTAGAGGGGGAGAGGTCTGCAAATATCTGGACGGGGTGACCTTGGCAGGTGACCTGGGGAAGAGCCCGAGCCTGTTTCATCACAGACTCCTTCACAGCATAATAAAGCGGCTTGGCGATGATGTCCCTGGGAGAACCGTCCTTTCTGGGAGGGCCTAAAGCTCTGTGTACCCTGTCTAATTCAAGGCGGGCCGGCGGAATGTTCGGTACGAGCGACTTAATCAAGTCTTGTGTGGCAGTGGTAACGTCAGCGATCGATTCAGGCAGGCCTCTGATTCTAAAGTTTAGTCTCCGCGACCTATTTTCCAAGTCGTCAATGCGCGAAAACGCAGTGTCCAGTTGATCTTGCATTGTTTGGATGAGGCCTGAATTCTGAAAGGACACTGCAGCTGTCTGTTCCAGTCTTTCTTCAATGGCGTCCATCCTGGAGCCAATATTCTGTAAGTCTGCTTTAATTTCACCCGTTATGGCAGCAGCGTTAGCCGTTAGAAGTGTAGAGAATTTGAGAAATAGATCATCCACTGTGATCTGGGGAAGTTGTGAAAAGTGACCCTGAGGGCCCGAAGCAGACACGCCTTGTGGAGCTGCAGGAGATAATGCCTGATCCCCAAAAGTGTGACTGAGTAGGGATTCCGTGGAAGCAGGAGAGGGAATCTGGGGCAGAGATCCAATGCTATACGTCCCTGGGGAATAATGTGGGGGAGCAGGGGAAATTCCAGTTTTGTGATCTGGAGTTAATTCCAGGTGAAGGTGTGAGGGAACAGGAGCTGCAGCAGCCATAGTGGCCATCTTGGGACACCCGATATGTGAGGCGGCAGAGAAGGCTTGTTTCAGGTTTCTTCTAACCCCAGATTTCAGCATGCAGAGTGATTACTATGACAGGGGGAGTATGAGGTACCTCTATTTGTGTCCTCCTGCCAAATTCTTCAAAGTATGAGGGTCCCTTTCTGGCTTAAAAAAGTCCGGCGGCCATCTTGGTACACCCTGCGTGTACTGCGGCTTCTGTGTGGGGCCTTCGGCCGGAGCGGGCGGCCGAAAAAGTGTATGGGGATGGTCACCGGGTGGCGGAGGTCCCGGTTAGCCGTTCGGATGGCGTAAAATGGTGCTGGGTGGCACTCGGCGGACGCTGTAGGCTCGGTATGGCGCGGAGCTCCCGGCTTAAGCGGCCATCTTGGAGCTCTCGCGCATGCGCACCTCAAAAGTATTATTCAGCCTGCCACCTCACTAGAATTGTTGATTGGCATATTCATAAACTCTCCAAAGACTGGATTGCTTTGGAAGATGCTATTGATTCTACTCCATTAACCACCCTACCATGGATATCAGCATCTCACTTGCCGAAGATTTATACAACTCATCCTATCACCGGAGCGACCATGCTAGTGTTTAAACAGGTTGCTAAGTCACTGAAATGGGCTCCATGCCCCGGCCCAATGTCCCCCCTTGATGGTAACCCTAACTTTCCTCCAGGGATCACCAACTATGACAGTTCAACGGACACATTGACACACACGTTTAAAGCCTCTCAATTCTTTTTTTTTTTTTTTTCCATAAAGATTTTATTGAGAATAAGTCATACAGAATAGAAAAGGGGAACATTTACATTTTGTATAACAAAACCATCTGTAGATACAGGCACAAGGCAAAGATAGTACAGGCAGAAAGTATATTTGTACAACAGTGGAGCCTAAATTTGGTGATTCTGGTGTGTACCCTAAGGGTATGGTGGGAGATAGGGACTGGTAGGGTTTTAATCCGCGCCATCCCAGCTTGGTCCAGAAGGGCGTGACATGACGGGGGCGGCAGGTGTATACCAGTGGACACCCGCTACCTAGGTAGTGTTGAGGGCATGGCGGGATGTTAAGAAGGGGCGAGAAAGGGGAGAGAGGGGAGCAAGAAAAGGGGGGAGGGGAGGAGGGGAGAGAGGAGAAGGGGGGGTGGGTAAAGGGGTAGGAGGTGTGAGGCGTCCCCCGCTCACGCCCCGCGCAAAGGGCAAGTGAGGGGGTAGGGAAGCGGGTCTGGGTTGCCTAGGATGGGTGGGTATGGAGTTCGTATTCTCGGGTGGTTGTAAAGTGGTTCCAGCAAGCCCAGGTGGTTGTGAACTTCTCCATCCTCTCCTGGGCAATGTGGATCAGCTCTTCCATATCTCTAATCCTAGAAATGCCACTGAACCATTCTCGTACTGTCGGGGGAAGGGTTGAGCGCCAATGCCTGGGGACACAAAGTCTAGCTGCGTTCACCATATGCATGGCGAGGGACCTAAAGTAGTTCTTCCTAGAGAGGGAAGTATGGTGCAAGAGGTATTGCTCAGGTGTATAGTCTAGTGTGTAGGTGGTGATAGAAGAGATGAGGTCATGAATTTTCCTCCAGAAAGGCTGGATGTTGGGGCATTCCCACCATATATGTATCATAGTCCCTGGTGCTGCATTACACCTCCAGCAAACATTGGGGATCGTGTGAGAGAATTTGTGCAAGCGGGAGGGAGTTCTATACCACCGTGTTAGTATCTTGTATCCATTTTCCTGGATGGCAACGTTAACCGACCCCCCGTGGGCATACTCATGAATTCTAGTCCAGTCAGCCAGTGACAGGGGAGTTTGAAGATCTCTGTTCCAAGAGGTTTGTGAAGGTGGGGGGGTCAGGTCGGGTGGGTCCTGCAGAAGAGCGTAAAAAAGCGAGATCAGGTGTCTCTGTGGGTTCTTGCGACTACACAGGGTTTCAAAGGGGGTGAAAGGTCTAGTCCAGTTAGCTCTGGTAGTATAAATGGTCAAAAAACTACAGATTTGTCTGTATGTCCAGAAGGAGAAGGTAGGGCTATTAGTAAACGTGCGTAGGTCGGTCAGTGAGATCAATTTGCCTCCTGGGAAGAATTGGGAGGCGACGACATCGTCAGATGGCCATTCTTGCTTCAGGAAGTTGGGGGAGTCCCCGGGGGGGAAGTCAGGGTTGCCTCTTAGGGGCGTCAGCGGGCCTGGGGTCGGGGCGAGAGACCTGTCTGCGGGTATCTTCCTAAATGTCAGTAGGGACGTGTGTATAAGGGGGTGTGAGTCTAGCTTGTGTGGCCAGCATTTCGGAGGGAGCCATGGGAGGAGATGCAAGGGGGTCGGCGAGAAAGTATTCTCAAGTGTAACCCATACTTTTTGCGTGGCGTGGATGTTCCAGTCCGCAATTCTTGTTAGGTGGCAGGCAGAGTGGTACTTTCGAAGGTCGGGGAGAGCTATACCTCCTTTGGGTTTAGCTCGGGTGAGGTGGGTATACTTGATCCGTGGGGGGGTGTTCTTCCAAATGAAGGAGGAGCAGATTTTCCGATATGTCAAGAAGAAGTCTGGGGGCAGGGCGATAGGGACGGTTTGAATCAGGTAGAGGAGGCGGGGCAGAATAATCATCTTAATTAAAGCCGCCCGGCCGAACCATGAGACATTAAGAGTCATCCAATCCTTAAGGTAGGCTTGGGCTTTAAGTAAGGCCGTTTGGAAGTTAGCTGAATATAGATCTGAAAAGCGGGGCGTAATCCGCACACCTAGATATGTGATGGCTGACTTTTCCCATTGGAATGGGAAAGAGTCTTGGCAGTGGGCAACTTCTTGTTGGGGGAGCGACACGTTAAGCGCTTGTGATTTGGAATAGTTGATTTTGAGGTTTGAAAGCTCCCCAAAGGTGTGTAAATCCCTAAGGAGGGATGGCAAGGAGGTGCGTGGGGATGTTAGAGACAGCAGGATGTCGTCCGCAAAGGCTGCGACTTTGAATTGTTTGCCTTGTATTGTAAGGCCACGGATGTCTTGGTTACTCCTGAGTTTATTAAGAAGAGGCTCTAATGTGAGAACATATATTAGGGGGGAGAGGGGGCAGCCTTGGCGTGTGCCGTTACTGATGGGGAAGGCGTTTGACAGGTGGCCATTGACACAAACCGCCGCGGAGGGGCCGGAGTATAATGCCATTATTGCAGACAACATGCGTTCTTGTAGGCCGAGGGTCTCCAGAACCGCTCTCATGTAGTCCCAGGCCACTCTGTCAAACGCCTTCTCCGCATCAAGAGAGAGAAAAAAGCCCTGGGAGTTTGATGTGGTAAGCCAGTGATGTAGGTTGAGGGTGCGTATGGTATTGTCCCTAGCTTCCCTGCCCGGTATAAAACCTACTTGATCTGGGTTAATCAGGTCGGGGATAAGGGGCATGAGTCTGTTGGCCAGAATTTTAGCATATAGCTTAATGTCCACATTGAGAAGGGAGATTGGCCTATAGTTAGCTACTAAGAGGGGGTCTTTATTATCCTTAGGGATCACTGATATGTGGGCCGATAACATTCGGCTCGGGTTTGCCTGGGGATTCGACAGGGCGTTGAAGGTGCGGAGTAGGTGTGGGGAGAGGACTTCTGAGAATGATTTGTAGTATTGGAGCGAGTATCCATCCGGACCAGGGCTCTTGCCTACCTTCATCTGTTTCATGGCCGTATCTAATTCTGCTAGGGAAAATTGTTCTTCTAAGAGGGCGGTTTGTTGGGGGGAGATGGGCATGGGGCTATGTTGAGCTAGGAATTCAGCAATGGCCTTTTGACGGGCCTTGTTAGGGGTCTGAGCGGCTCGATCGGGATATAGATTATAGAGGTTGGCATAAAAGCTTTCAAATTCTTTAGTTATATCCTCATTCTTGGTCAGTAAGGGTCCCCCTTTGCCACGGATGTTGTGGATTGTGGAGGAGAGTTTGGCAGCCTGCACTGAACGTGCAAGAATGCGGCCGCACTTGTTGCCGTATTCATAGAAGACCCTTTGACCAAGAATGTATCGTCTCTTGGTGCGTCTACCCAGCTCTTCCGCAAGGAGGGCACGGGCCTGGGTGAGTTCCTGGAGGGTTAATTGGGCTTGGGTCTGTTTGTGGGATTTTTCAAGTTTGTTAATTTGGTCCAGTAGGGTCTTGATCTGCTGTTGGTGGAGCTTCTTGGCCTGTGCGTTAAGGGTCAGCAATTCCCCTCGGATAACGCACTTGTGGGCTTCCCAAATCGAAATGGGGGAAATGTCGGGGTCGATATTTTCTTGAAAGTACAGCTGGATACGGTTGCGTATGTTTTCTAGGGCTATTGGGTCTTTGACCAGAGAGGGGTTAAAGCGCCAAATCTTAGTTTTGGTGAGAGTCTCTGGGAAGGTCAGGGTGACTGAAATGGGGTGGTGGTCCGAGAGGAACATCGGTTCTATGGTGGCCTGTCTAAGCAGGGAAAGGTCAGTCTGGGTGAGAAAGAAGAAGTCGATTCGGGAGTACTTCTGGTGGGGGGCGGAAAAGAAAGTGTAGTCTTTGGTCGAGGGGAAAAGGGTGCGCCATGTGTCGTGGAGGGTCAGGTCTTGGAGCTGTGCTTTAATCTGGCGTAAAGCTCGGTAGGGTAAAGAGGACGTCCCCGTGGAGGTGTCTATCAGGGGGTTCAACGGGACATTGAAGTCGCCTCCTAAGAGGATCAGGCCTTCGCGGAATGTAGATAATAGTGAGCAAATTTTGCGGAAAAAAAAAAAAACGAGACTTGGTGTGTGTTAGGGCAGTACACATTCACCAAAGTTACTGGTCTAGAAGCATATGTGCCTTTGAGGAAGAGGAACCTCCCCTCAGGGTCCAGCATAGAGTCAGTTAGTTGGAAGTCGGCGTGTCTCGAAATGAGGATTGACACCCCTTTTGTCTTGGCAGTAGGATTAGTGGCATGGAAGGCGGAGCGATAGAGCTGATTGGAGAGTTTTGGAATGGAGTCTGTTTTAAAATTTGCACTCCCTTACCTTGACGTGGTTTGGGCGATGCAATGCCATTAAGATGACAGCTCTACCCAGGATACTGCACCTATTACAAGCCCTCCCTATCCGTATCCCCCCGCTATTCTTTAAACGAATCGATTCGATGTTTCGAGCCTTTGTCTGGTCGCATCGAAAGCCGCGTATCAGATTGCAACTCCTACACATGGCAAAGCACAGGGGAGGGGTGGGCCTCCCAGATATAAAAACCAACTACAGGGCGGCCCATCTTACTAGGGTGGTCGATTGGCACTGCCATGCAGAACATAAACAATGGGTGGCGATGGAGCTGGAGGACTCGGACGGCATGGCCAAGAGTTGGCCATGGACCACCACCCCCATCCCAAGGGACCTCACTAACCACCCCACGGTGGGCAGCACCATTCAGGTGGCCAGGGATGCCTTTCAACATTCCTCAGTATCCCCAAGGCCCTCCCCCATGGTACCAATCTTGGGTAACCCCGATTTCCCTCCTGGCCGTATGAACCCTATCTTTGGACGTCTAACTGCAAAGGATCGGCTTCACCTCCACGACTTCCTAGGCCCGGACGGCCAACTTATAACAGAGGCAGGGATATACGCTACTGATCCCCCACTGGACTTTTGGAGCGGTCTCCAACTACGTAACTTTCTGCGCCGGTGTGCACGGACACCGGGCATATCGCGCCCCCTCACGGAACTGGAGCAAATTTGCCATCGCAGAGAACCGATTCGTCACTGTCTGTCACTTATCTATTCCTCCCTGATCTCACCAGCGGAAGGGTCTACGCCACCCTTCCTTTCTAAATGGGAGGCTGATTTAGGAATCCAACTCAATGACTCACAAAGGGACAAGGTCTTGCACTTTGCCCAGAAGTCATCCATAGCCACTAGAGTCCAAGAGACCTGCTATAAAATTATGACCCGATGGTACAGAGTACCTACCACTCTGCATCGCTTCCTCCCGCAGGTCTCTAGCGTTTGCTGGCGTTGTGGTTTGGAGGAGGAAACGATGCTCCACATTTTCTGGGACTGCCCCAAAATCAAACCCTACTGGCGAGAGGTGACCAGCACGATCGAGCACCTGACGGGTGCCGTCCTAGAGGGGGATCCTGGGGCCTGCCTGCTGCACCTCTCTAAGCGACCCATTAAGAAGTACAAAGCCTCCCTTACCATTCAGCTTTTAAATGCTGCCAAGGCATGCATCCCCTTGTGCTGGAGATCGGAGAATCCACCATCAAAATCTATGTGGTATGCTAAGGTCAATGAACTAAGGAACATGGAAGACCTCACCGTCACCCTACATGGAAGAGAGGAGGCCTTCTCGGAGACATGGCGACCATGGATTCATTACATCTATACTGAAGCGTACCTCAGTGAGGTTACAGGTCCTGATTAATCCATGCAGCTCGAGCTTCCGTATGATCAGGGGGGCACCACCACCTCCATCCTCACCCTTCTTCACTTCCCCCTCCCTCCTCCTTTCATCCCCTTCCACCCCTCCCCATCCTACATATATTTTTTCTTTTTTACAAAAAAAAAAAAAAAATGGGTTTCTTGGAGGAACAGGAAGTGTGCCTTGTGCTTAGAGAGAGAGGTCAACACTTGGGACCTTTTTTCGGGCACGTTGAGGCCCTTCACATTTAGGGAGACACATTTCAGGGTTAAGGGGATCTTATTTGGAGGGTTGGATGCCATAGTTACGCAAGGAGCTATGTCGGAGATTGTGTTGGAGAGCGTGAGCGTGTTAGGTTATGTGGGAGCGGGGGGCGCCTCAGGGAAAGAGTAGAGGGGGGGGGGGTAGGAAGAGCGCAAGGAGAGGGGAAAGAGGGGAAAGAGAGAAGGGGTGGGGGTCGGGATTCAAGGTAGAGTAAGGGAAATGGGCGGGGGAGGTACGGAGGGGGTGTTGGGGGGTTTGTAAACCAGAGGTGAGGGTAGCTCAGCTAATCACCTGAGGGGAGGAGGGAGAGGAGGTCTGGAACGTCAGCGGGGTCTCACAGAGACTGCTGTGTGGGGGAAGTAAGAAGGACGAGTACCACAGAGTGGTTGCGATCCGGGGAACTGTAAAGAGCAAGTGTAGTGGGAGTGTAGGATACAAGGAGGGAGGGTAAAGAAGGGGGGTAGCGTTACCCGAGGAGTGATCCCCGGAGGGGCAGGGACCCTGACGCGGGTCAGGAAGGGGGGCTCCATAAAGTCAGGACTATTGCATAGTAAGAACATTGACATTTACATTCATGTCTAACTGGATTTCTTAGGGAACAAAACTTAGCAAGGTAAACATAGGTTGCAAACAATGAACAACATTAACAGTCACAGAATTTGTCATGTACAGGTACACCCGTGAGTAGGTAGTCTTGGGCGTAAGCCCTGAAGGGGTTACACCATGCCCGTCACCAAACGGGGGGGTTGGGCCTCCCCGGAGCCACACATCGGCATATTATGGGAGGGAGAGGGAGGGGGGGGGAGAGGGGGGAGAGGGGGGGAGGGAAGGGAGGGGAGGGAGGGGAGGGGGAGAGGGGGGGGGGGGGGGAAGGGGGATGGGAAAGGGGGGGAGGAGAAGGGAGAGAGAGGGGGGGGGGGTGAGTAGAAGGAGAGTAGGGGGGGTGGGGGAGGAAGAGGGGGAGGAAAGGGGGAGGAAAAGAGGGGGAGGAAAGGGGGGAGGAGGGGAGGAGGGGGGGGGGGAGGGGGGGGGGGGGAGGGGGGGGGAGGGGGGGAGGAGTGGGGGGGGGGGGGGGAGGGGGGGGGAGAGAGAGAGGGGGGGGGGAGAGGGGGGGGGGGGGGGGGTAGGGGGGGGAGGAGAGGGGGGGGGAGAGGAAGAGGAGGGGGGGAGGGTTTTTGGGAAAAAAAAAGAGAAGGGGAAGGTGGGGGAGGGGGGGAGGGGGAGGGGGGGGGGGATAAGGAAGGGGGGGGGGGGGGGGGGTGGGGAAGGGGGGGGGGGAAGGGGGGGAGGGGGGGGGGGGGGGGGGGGGGCAAGGGGAGGGGGGGGAGAGGGGGGGGGCAAGGGGGGGGGGGGAGGGGGGGGGGCAAGGGAGGGGAAAGGGAGATAGAGGGGGAGGAAAGGGGGGGAGGGGCCTGGAGGGGGAAAAGGGGATCCTGGATCCCAGGGGTGTTGGTTTGGTAGGAGTATAAGGGCTACAGATGAAATGAGATATCCGGGTACACCGGGTTACCTTAGGAGATGGAGTTTTCGTTTGGCAGCCAAGAAGCATCTGTCACTAGCCCAGGATGTGGGAGCCTCTCGCTTGTAGGGATGAAGGCCAGAAGGGGAGAAACAAAACAAAGAGAAAAAGGGGAGAAGGGAGAAGACAAAAACAAAAAAGCGACATCATCATATACACAGTGTCTTAAATAGGACATATAGGTGGGTAGTCCCTAAGCGAGTTGCACGGTACCGCGGATACGGAGCTCTCCTCCGTGGCCTGGCATAGATAAGCCTGTGTAGTAGAAAGGTAAGTTAGTGGGGGTTAAGTGTCCGGCAGCAGGGTTGCTTGAAATGTTCTGCCTTCTGGCTACGGGGCATCCGATAGGGCAGAGGTTCAAAGAGCAGTGTACTGCGACCATGTCCCTGTGGGGGAGAAAGTCCTCCAGGTGGATATAGGTTAGGCTTCAGGATTCGCAGTCCAGCGAGGGGTAGGCAAGTGCGGGCATCCGTGTCCTTAGATATTAGGAAGGGTCTCATTTAAGGAAGGGGGGCGGGTGGAGGGTTCCGTTCTGGGATCGGAAAGGTCCATGGGCAAGTGGGTGCCACTCTGTATTGCTACGGGAAGGCGCAGTGTAGGCATCCTGGCCGGCACGGTTGGCAAGGTTCCAGGTCTGGGGTGAGGCGGAGGTCAGCGTTTTCCGTGATGGCTGAAGTGGGGCAGTTCCTTAGCCCTATGGTAGGTTACGGTAGTGTCCCGAGGGGGAGCCGTGGCAGGGGCGCTGGGAGGCATGAGGCCTAGGAAGAACACATGTCCTGTAGGGCGCCTCGGTGTGGGATACTGTTTGTGGCTTCCGTGCGCAAATGTCATGCGGGGGCCGGCGGGGCATAGGGGCTCCCGCGGGCAGGTCGTGGCTATGGTTGGCTCCGGTTAGGTGGGAGCAAGGGTTGGAACGGTTCCTGCACATCTGGTGAGAGGTGAGTTGGGTATGGGTCAAGGGAAGATCTACTCACGGGTCGCGCGCTGCATCTGGGGGTGTGACCTTCAGTCCTCCATTGCGTCCCTTCTGGCGAACGGAGGAGGTGAGAAATCCGGATTTCCTTGGTGGATGTCTCGGCGTGAGCGAGCATTCGGCGATGTAGGTCCGGGTCTGCGTCTGCGGGATCTCTGCCGGCCAGCCTTCGGGGAAGGGTTGAGGGAGACGGGGAGCCAAGGCTCTGAAGGGAAGTACATGGCGTACCACTCCGGAAGCTCGATGTCGGGGAGATCGAGCTGGGCACAGAAGTCGCGAAGGTCTTCGGGAGTGCGGAGGAGGGCCGAGCGCCCCCTGGCGGAGGCGGACAAGCCGAAAGGGAATTTCCACCTGTATGGGATGTTTCTGGTACGCAGTGTATCCAGCAGTGGTTTCAGGGCCCTCCTGTTCTGGAGAGTGATCTGGGAGAGGTCCTGGAAAAGTTTTATTTCTGCACCATTAAATATAATGCGGCCTTGTGATCTTGCCTTTCGCAGAATTTCCTCCTTTAGTGGGAAGCTGACTATGCAGCATACAATGTCCCTTGGTGGTTCATTGTCTCGAGGGGGGGGGACGGAGGGCGCGATGAGCCCGTTCCATATCAATGGGGGAGTCAGCCGGGCGTTCAAGCAGGTCATTAAAGATGGAACACAGGGTTTGCTGGATGGCGCCCGGTTCGATCGTTTCGGGGACCCCCCGCACCCTGATATTGTGCCTCCTTCCCCTGTTATCTAAGTCCTCCACGTGGCGATGGAGTTCAAAGACCTGGGAAAGTTGCATGTCATAGGCCGATTGAACTTGGCGGATGGCCGCCGCGTGGGTTTGGGTGGTTTGCTCTACGTTGTCAATGCGGTGGGCCACCGCCTGGATGTCGGACTTGAGGTCGGCGATAGCGGCCGTGACGGTACTTTTAATATCCGTGGCGAATTTCTCCAGATCGAGGAGGCTGGGTGGTGCGGTCCCGCTTTGGGAGGGTGATGGAAGGCCGGGCATCCTTGCGGCCGGGAGCTCGTCAGGCGGCGCCAAGGCTTGGGCCTGTGCCAGTGCCGCCGCGTGGGCCTGGAGCTTTTGGGACCGGAAAATCTCCGGTATGTTTCTTCCCGTGTGTGTGTTGGGGTCCTTAGGAGCACGAGGGGTAGAGGAGCTCCTGGTGGTCCTGTGCATAGCCAGCGAGGAGGTTAGGTTTCCCGAAGAAGCAAATTTCTGTCCCCGGATCGCAGGAGCTAAGAAATTATGCGGCCATCTAGGTCTCCGTCCAAGCCACGACACTCACCAGACGCTAACACGATGATTGGTTCTTACTTCCTTCTTGCTCTGTATTTTACAAAGCAATGGCTTCCCTGCTCCCCTTGCACAGCTAGCTCCCTTTGGGGTGTAGGGGTGGAGCAGGTATAGCCGCAAACTATCATAAACTATACTTCTCATGGTTCATAGTCATATAAGTTTGTTATCGTCAAGGCTGATACAGATTAATACTTGACTTGTTTTCCTGGTTTTTGGTTTCTACGCTCCATTAGCTCAGGTTTTTTCCCTTCCATTTAAAGTACAATATTCACAGATTTATATATTTGGTCTTATTTCTTAGATTGTCCGGTTTAAAATATTCTGTGGCTCTAGAGGTAAACGTCAATGCTTATGATATATTACTGTTACTGTAATGTTTTTATATTCTTGTATTTGCCTTTAACTTTTCAATAAAAAATTATTTGAAAAAAAAAAAAAAAAAAAAAGAGTCTGTGTAAGCGGTAGGGATGGAGAAATGTCCATTGGGGGATGCGGGATGTTGAGGTCTGTCATGGTCCAAGAAGAAAAAGAAACAAAACACAAAAAAAAAAAAAGGGGGGGGGGAGGGGGAAAGAGGCTAGTGTACAAAACTAGTAGATAAGTGGGTGTATATGGTGTATAGATGTCACTAGTATCAAAACCGATGAGGCGTGGAGAGGTGTATCCACTTACCTCGGAACAAGACAAAATCTGTAAGATACAGAGCGTGGCCTGTGCACAAGTCCTTCCAGGGGGATCGTACACAAGACACGCGCCTGTATGGGGGTTGTCCTAGACACAGGCAGTGGAGAGGGTGAGTGACCGAAACGTGGGTGGTTGTCCGCCACCACAGGGGGGTGGAGAGCAAAATAAGGGTAATGAGGAGGGGAGGCCTATGGCGTGCAAACATTCAGACCGCGGGGACAGTGGTAAGTAGTCTAGGGGGGGGACGGAGTAGTAGCTGATTAGGGAAGGAAAAATTAGGTGGCAACAAGGCGTCAGAGGGGCCAGCAATTGGTCATGGCAAGCAGGGGAGGGGGGGATAACTTGTACCTCACCCCCATTCCCTAGGTGGGAAGAGGCTGCCGAGATTCTGTGAACAGACGTGCAGGGAGAGGGTGCCATCTCCAGAAGCTAGTAGGCTGGGTAAGGAGTATCTGACAGTAGAACAGTTGGGTAACAATCTGCAATACTATTACACTGGAGACATTTGTAATCAAAAAGAACAATGGATATGGCATATATTATGCTGTAGCTAAGTCAGCCGGGGGATGGGTTAGAGTTCCCAGCATTGGCAAATACATTCCAGAAGCTAGTAGGCCGGGTAAGGAGTACCTAACAGTAGAACAGTTGGACAACCATCAGCAATACTATTGCACTGGAGACATTTGCAATCAAAAAGTACAATGTATATGGTATATATTATGCTGCAGTTAAGTCAGCCGGGAGATGGGTTAGAGTTCCCAGCATTGGTAAATACAGTCCAGAAGCCAATAGGCTGGGTGAGGAGTACCTAAAAGTAGAACAGTTGGGCAGCAATCAGCAATACTATTACACTGGAGATATTTGCAATCAAAAAATACAATGGATGGGGGCGTGGCCTGCAACGGAGCTGAATGGCAGCATAGCTCCGGAGCTCCGGTGACCCGGTGGACTCAGCGACTTCACAACGGCCTATAAACACCTCGTTTACATCCCTGCAACTGGCGTTCTGACTCGGGAGACCGAGGGGATCATGCCCCACAAGCGAAAGAACTTTTTCAAACCCCAGAGGCTGATGGACGACTTTACTAGGACGCGGTCTGGAGGTAAGCAAGATGGCGCCGGCGCGTCCTCATCCCCGGCCCACGATCAGCAGCTAAACCTACCTGACTACAACATTTCACCCCTTAATAACCTCCCAGAAAGCTGCACAAGCTCCCCAGCTACCCACTCACCGTCAGGAAGCCCGGCCAAATCCAAACTTAAGCTGGATGGCAAAGGATTCAATCCGGCCATGAGCCCAGTCTCAGACATGGGGGAGGACACGAGAGAGCTGCCGGAATCCATCACCTCTTTCCCCACCATGAATCAACCGGTGCTTGACACCGTTCTAAAAGACATGCTGGTCTCATTAAGGAGCACTTTGCAAACAGACATGATCAAATGCATGCACCAGATCAGTGGGGAAGTTAAAGCGGTAGAAGGCAGAGTTGACCACATTGAGAGGAAGATGGGGGAATATGCATCCACCCTTAATGAATTGGTGGATGCTAGTGAGGAACAAGAAGAAGACTCAAATTGGATTAAAAACAAATTAGCAGATATCGAGGACAGGTCCAGAAGGAACAACCTTAAAATCAGGGGGATCCCCGAGTCAATACAGCCGTCTGACCTGAGAGCATATGCATCCAACCTATTTACCTCCCTCCTACCTGAAATTTCCGTAATGGAGATCACCATAGACAGAATCCACAGATTGCCCAAGCCGTCGCACCTACCTGAAAAAATCCCAAGAGATGTGATCTTACGCCTACACTTCTTTCATGTGAAAGAACAACTGATGCAAGTGATGCGCAAACAAGAACAGATCCCACCACAATATCAAAATCTGCAATTCTATGCGGATCTCTCCCAGCACACTCTACAAAAGAGGAGAAACCTAAACACAATCACCAAAGTGCTTAGAAATCATCATATCCCATACAGATGGGGATTCCCAACAAAAATCACCATAACTAACCAAGACAAATCATTTGTTGTGGACTCACTTGAAAAAGGCCTAGCCTTATTGAAAGAATGGAAAATTCTCCCTGACTCAGATGCAAACACCAACCCCCACCCCAACCGACCCAACTCAATCCAGGACTGGAAGGCAGTCTCACAAAGGAACGCCAGGTCACATGTGTAGAACCGTACAAGAACCAGTAAACGTTACATGTCCACCCGAGGGTCTCCGGTTAGCCCAATGGGCCAGAACTTTCCCCTCATACTTGATTTAGCAGCAAGAAGCTGCACTCAGACATTCCCCACGGGAACAATTGAAGATGAGCCTTTACAAGGCTCCAGTGAACCAATCTTCACCCGCGCTATTGTTTGACCTCACACAGGTTATATGTTTCTGTTCTCTTTTGTTTTTTCTTCTCTCTTCTCTCTCCCCTCCCTTCTCTCTGCCCAGCTGGATCCACAAGGATGGAACTCAAGTCACCTCCGCCAAAAGGATCTTCAATGTCGGATCACATACCCTTCTTTACATTCAAATACCTCGCATCAACACAGAAGATACGGACTGGTCTACAAATGCAGTGAGTAACCAAAACAAGCACCCGCACATACCACTAAAGCTCCATACTGGATTGTCTGGGTCCTCTCATCGAGAATCCAGACAATGAATGAAACATACTCTACATTTCCAATATGGCTATTAACTTTATGTCCATGAACGTCAAGGGTCTCAACCACCCAGTAAAAAGAAAGTCATTATGGAAAGAAGCATTACAGCAGAAAAGTGACGTAGTGTGTGCACAGGAATCACATTTAGTAGGGATGAGCCGAACACCCCCGGGTTCGGTTCGCACCAGAACCTTCGAACCGACCGAAAGTTCGCGCAAATTTTCGAACCCTATACGTTATAATGGACGCGAACGTTCGAAATCAAAAGTGCTAATTACAACGGCCAATATGCATGTTAATGTCATAAAACAGGTTTGGGGACCCGGGTCCTGCCCCAGGGGACATATATCAATGCAAAAAGAACTTTTAAAAACTAACGTTTTTTCGGGAGCAGTCATTTTAATGATGCATAAAGTGAAAAAAAAAAAGTGAAATTTTCCTTTAAATATGGTACCTGGGGGGTGTCTAAAGTATGCCTGTTAAGTGGCATGTGTTTCCCGTGTTTAGAACTGTCCTTGCACAAAATGACATTTTTAAAGGAAAAAAAGAAGCCATTTAAAACCACTTGCGGCTTTAGGTTTGTTCTTAAGTAGAATCTGAACAGGTACATTATGAAGTGTAGCTCCATCCCAAAAAAATCTATTTTTAAGCTTTTTGGAGAACATAGGGAGGGGTTATCACCCCTGTAACATTTGCTGTCTTTGCACATCTGTTCAGAACATGTCACCTCACTTTCCGTCCCAATGACAAATGTTTTTGGAAAAAGTGGGGTTTTAATTGAAACAAGGATTGGTGATAAAGTATCAGTAGAGAGGAGATACCTTTTTCCCATATTAAATCTAACAGGATAGAATTTCCCTTCCTAGGGGTAGATTTCCTCTCACTTCCTGTTTTCTCTTTCCATTTGCAAGTAGGAGTCGTTTGTAAGTTGGATGTTTGAAAGTAGGGGCCTGGCGTATATACTCTGCAGAAATTTGCCCTATTAGATGTTGGTGTAGCCACAAGACTGGTGGGCACAGGAATGGGCCCTGCTGTGAGTTAATAGATCAAGATTTGTAATTGCATGCACCTGTTGAACAGGGCAGAAAAATTGGGGGGGTGGTGGTGGTGGTGGTGGACGGTGTTGCCACAAGACTGTAAGCTCTCACAGTTACTCTTGGTGGGCGCAGGAATGGGCCCTGCTGTGAGTTATTAGATCAAGATTTGTAATTGCAAGCACCTGATGAACAGGGCAGAAAAATTGGGCCTTTGGCGGTGGTGGTGGACGGTGTTGCCACAAGACTGTAGGCCCTCATATAGTTACTCTTGGTGGGCGCAGGAATGGGCCCTGCTGTGAGTTATTAGATCAAGATTTGTAATTGCAAGCACCTGATGAACAGGGCAGAAAAATTGGGCCTTTGGCGGTGGTGGTGGACGGTGTTGCCACAAGACTGTAGGCCCTCATAGTTACTCTTGGTGGGCGCAGGAATGGGCCCTGCTGTGAACTATTAGATCAAGATTTGTAATTACCCGCCCCTGTTAAAGAGGGGCTGAAAAATTGTGCCTTAGGCACTGGTGCTGGTGCCACAACACTGCAACCCCTCACAGATACTGTACTTGGAGCACAGCAGTCACACGTGTTGCAAAGCATTTTTTTAAAAAATTGTAATTACCCGCCCCTGTTAAACAGGGGCTGAAAAATTGTGCCTTAGGCACTGGTGCTGGTGCCACAACACTGCAACCCCTCACAGATACTGTACTTGGAGCACAGCAGTCACACGTGTTGCGAAGCATTTTTTAAAAAAAATTGTAATTACCCGCCCCTGTTAAACAGGGGCTGAAAAATTGTGCCTTAGGCACTGGTGCTGGTGCCACAACACTGCAACCCCTCACAGATACTGTACTTGGAGCACAGCAGTCACACGTGTTGCAAAGCATTTTTTTAAAAAATTGTAAGTACACGCCCCTGTTAAACAGGGGCTGAAAAATTGTGCCTTAGGCACTGGTGCTGGTGCCACAACACTGCAACCCCTCACAGATACTGTACTTGGAGCACAGCAGTCACACGTGTTGCGAAGCATTTTTTTATAAAAATTGTATGTACACGCCCCTGTTAAACAGGGGCTGAAAAATTGTGCCTTAGGCACTGGTGTGGTGGCATGGATCATTGAGGAGGAGGAAGAGGATAGTCAGTGAACATAAGAGGACAGTCACTCAGCATCAGCATAGGCAGTCTTGAAGGGATGTGATATTAAAAATTATTCGGTTATATCCGCCTCAGGTGCCTGGTAGCTGGTGGTGATCCAAGACTGATTCATTTTGATGAAGGTCAGTCGATCAACCGAGGCGGTGGACAGGCGCACCCTATGATCGGTGACAAATCCTCCAGCAGCACTGAATGTGCGTTCGGAAAGAACGCTGGAGGCAGGACAGGCCAGTAGCTCAATTGCATACTGTGCAAGCTCTGGCCAGTGATCCATCCTCAGGACCCAGTAAGCCAGAGGATTTTCGGTGGGAAAGGTGTCCAAGTCTGACCTTGCCCCAAGGTATTCCTGCACCATGTATATCAGACGCTGGCGATGGTTGCTGGAACCGATCATACCTTGGGGCTGCGGACTAAAAAATTGTCTGAACGCATCGGTCAGACGTCCACCTTCCCCACCGCTCCTTCTGCTACTGACCGAAGCCTCAGCAACTCGTCGCCCAGGACCAGGAGTTTGTAGCCTCCCAGTTTCTGGGAACGCGTTGCACAGACCTTTCTGCAAGGCCTCCCTGAGATGTCTCATCCTCTGCTCCCTCTGCGACGGCAAGATAAGGTCCGCAACCTTACCCTTGTACCGCGGATCAAGGAGAGTGGCCAGCCAGTAATGGTCCCTCTCCTTGATCCGAAGAACACGAGGATCCTTCCGCAGGCTTTGCAGGATCAGGGAGGCCATGCAGCGTAGGTTAGCTGAGGCATTCGGTCCGGAGTCTTCTGGGTCACTGAGGATGACATGATCGCCAGCCACCTCCTCCCAGCCACGTACAAGTCCACTGGTTTGTTGGGACTGTACATCATCCCTAAAAGACTGCTGCTGCTGATGCTGAGTGCCAGGCTCCACCTCCATGCTCACACAATCCTCCTCCTCCTCCTCCTCCTCCTCATCCTCTTCCTGTGTGATGGGTGGGACAGAAGGAACACTGTCCGGATAAAGGGGGCCTTGAGAGGCAAGGAAGTCCTCCTCTTCCTGCCTCTGTTCTGCCTCAAGTGCCCTGTCCATTATCCCACGCAGCGTATGCTCCAACAGGTGGACAAGAGGGACAGTGTCACTGATGCATGCACTGTCACTGCTCACCATCCTCGTGGCCTCCTCAAATGGTGAGAGGACAGTGCATGCATCCCTGATCATGCTCCACTGACGTGGGGAAAAAAAAACCAAGCTCCCCTGACCCTGTCCTGGTGCCATAGTCGCAAAGGTACTCATTGATGGCCCTCTGCTGCGTGTGCAGTCGCTGCAGCATGGCCAACGTTGAGTTCCACCTGGTGGGCATGTCACATATTAGGCGGTTCTTGGGCAGGTTCAGCTCCTTTTGCAGCTCAGTCAGCCGAGCACTGGCATTATAAGATCGGCGGAAATGCACACAGACTTTCCTGGCCTGCCTCAGGACATCCTGTAAGCCTGGGAACCTGCCCAAGAACCGCTGCACCACCAGGTTGAGGACGTGAGCCATGCAGGGCACATGGGTGAGCTGCCCCTGTCGCAGGGCGGAGAGGAGGTTGGTGCCATTGTCAGAAACGACCATTCCTGGCTTAAGCTGACGTGGCGTCAACCACCTCTCGGCCTGCCCCTGCAGAGCTGCCAGAACCTCTGGCCCAGTGTGGCTCCTGTCCCCCAAACACACCAGCGCAAGCACGGCATGGCATCTTTTTGCCTGCGTACTTGCGTAGCCCCTTGTACGCCTACGGAGCACCGCTGGTTCCAAGGACAGAGCACTGGAGGAAGAAGAAGAGGAGGGGGTGGAGGAGAGAGGTGTGTCACAACCAGTAGCAGTAGTAGCGTTTTGGAGGCGTGGTGGCGGAACAACCTCCAACACTACTGCACCTTGTCCTGCATCCCTCCCAGCTGCCAATAGAGTGACCCAATGGGCCGTGAAAGAAAGGTACCGTCCCTGTCCATGCCTGCTGGACCATGAGTCAGCGGTAATATGCACCTTACCGCTGACCGCCCTGTCCAGCGAGGCATGGACATTGCCCTCCACATGCCGGTAGAGAGACGGAATCGCCTTCCGTGAGAAAAAGTGGCGTTTGGGAACCTGCCACTGAGGAACCGCACATTGAACAAACTCACGGAAGGGGGCCGAGTCTACCAACTGAAAAGGCAGCAGTTAAAGTGCTAGCAATTTAGCCAGGCTAGCATTCAACCGCTGGGCATGTGGATGGCTGGGAGTGTACTTCTTTCTACGGTCCAGCAGCTGGGGCAGGGAAATTTGCCTGCTGCAATCGGACGTTGGTGTACTGCAAGTACTTGGTTGTGACACACCTAATTCTACACCTTCAGTCCTCTCAGAGCAGCTTTCAGAGAGGACTGAAGGTGTAGTGGGGATGGAGATCCCAGCTGAGGAGGAGCAAGGAGAGGTCCGCTTAGTTCTTTGGTGTGGGTCTTTTATGTGTGCCTGCCAACGAGCTGCATGGCAGGTCGCCATATGTCTGGTCATGCTTGTGGTGCCCAAGCGGCTGATGTTTTGGCCACGCGAGATACGCTTGAGACAAATATTGCAAATAGCAGTGGTGCGATCTGATGCACTCGTCTCAAAAAAGGCCCACACCAAAGAACTTTTCTGATAACGTGCAGAGGCAGCGCCCTGCACAGGCGGAGCTCTGCGGTGTTGTACAGTTGCTGTGCTGGCCTCTACCTGGCCTCCAGGGGGCATCCTGCCTCGTTGGACATGTGACGCCGCATCCTCCTCCTCCTCGTCCTCCTCCTCATCCTCTCTCCCTTCAGGCACCCACGTGGAGTCAGTGACCTCATCATCCCCTCCCTCTTCACCACTAGAGCAAACCTGGCAGTAAGCTGCAGCTGGTGGAACAGTACTGCCAGATTCCTCAAGCTGGGTATCATCATCCGAGCCTTCGAATCGTTGGGCATCCTCCTGGAGCATGTACCCAACACTGTGCTCAAAGAGTTCGGGGGACTCCTCAGGAGGACATGGTGGGTCTAGGGAAGGGGTGGCTGATGATGCTCTGCCAGTACCCTGAGCCTGGGTGAGAGAGGATGAGGAGGATGAGGAGGGCTTGGTCATCCATTCTACCAAGCCTTCAGCATGATGCGGCTCCACATGTCCAGCTGCCGAAAACAAAGACGCGCGTGTCCCATGGCCACGTGCTGATGACGATGCACGACCACGTCCACGGCCACGGCCACGTCCACTAGAAAAAGAGCCTGCCTGCCCTGTGTTCTTGGCTCTGCACGCTCTGCCTCCCCTTGGTGGTCTTCCAGCCATTGTAGTCCTGTGGGTGCTGCGGTGATGCCACTAACACACTAGAAGTCCTATGGGTGCTTCTGCAAAGAAAATAGAGGAGCTCTGTGTGATGCCACTAACACACTAGAAGTCCTATGGGTGCTTCTGCAAAGAAATATAGGAGCTCTGTGTGATGCCACTAACACACTAGAAGTCCTATGGGTGCTTCTGCAAAGAAAAATAGAGGAGCTCTGTGTGATGCCACTAACACACTAGAAGTCCTATGGGTGCTGCTGAGAAGAAAATATAGGAGCTCTGTGTGATGCCACTAACACACTAGAAGTCCTATGGGTGCTTCTGCAAAGAAAATAGAGGAGCTCTGTGTGATGCCACTAACACACTAGAAGTCCTGTGGGTGCTTCTGCAAAGAAAATAGAGGAGCTCTGTGTGATGCCACTAACACACTAGAAGTCCTGTGGGTGCTGCTGAGAAGAAAATATAGGAGCTCTGTGTGATGCCACTAACACACTAGAGGTCCTGTGGGTGCTTCTGCAAAGAAAATAGAGGAGCTCTGTGTGATGCCACTAACACACTAGAAGTCCTGTGGGTGCTGCTGAGAAGAAAATAGAGGAGCTCTGTGTGATGCCACTAACACACTAGAAGTCCTATGGGTGCTTCTGGGAAGAAAATATAGGAGCTCTGTGTGATGGGACTAACACACTTCAAGTCCTATAGGTGCTTCTGGGAACAAAATATAGGAGCTCTGTGTGATGGGACTAACACACTTCAAGTCCTATGGGTGCTTCTGGGAAGAAAATATAGGAGCTCTGTGTGATGGGACTAACACACTTCAAGTCCTATAGGTGCTTCTGGGAAAAAAATATAGGATCTCTGTGTGATGGGACTAACACACTTCAAGTCCTATGGGTGCTTCTGGGAAGAAAATGTAGGAGCTCTGTGTGATGGGACTAACACACTTCAAGTCCTATAGGTGCTTCTGGGAAGAAAATATAGGATCTCTGTGTGATGGGACTAACACACTTCAAGTCCTATAGGTGCTTCTGGGAACAAAATATATGATCTCTGTGTGATGGGACTAACACACTTCAAGTCCTATAGGTGCTTCTGGGAAGAAAATATAGGTCTGTGTGATGGGACTAACACACTTCAAGTCCTATAGGTGCTTCTGGGAACAAAATATAGGATCTCTGTGTGATGGGACTAACACACTTCAAGTCCTATGGGTGCTTCTGGGAAGAAAATGTAGGTCTGTGTGATGGGACTAACACACTTCAAGTCCTATAGGTGCTTCTGGGAACAAAATATATGATCTCTGTGTGATGGGACTAACACACTTCAAGTCCTATAGGTGCTTCTGGGAAGAAAATATAGGTCTGTGTGATGGGACTAACACACTTCAAGTCCTATAGGTGCTTCTGGGAACAAAATATAGGATCTCTGTGTGATGGGACTAACACACTTCAAGTCCTATGGGTGCTTCTGGGAAGAAAATATAGGTCTGTGTGATGGGACTAACACACTTCAAGTCCTATAGGTGCTTCTGGGAACAAAATATATGATCTCTGTGTGATGGGACTAACACACTTCAAGTCCTATAGGTGCTTCTGGGAACAAAATATATGATCTCTGTGTGATGGGACTAACACACTTCAAGTCCTATAGGTGCTTCTGGGAACAAAATATATGATCTCTGTGTGATGGGACTAACACACTTCAAGTCCTATAGGTGCTTCTGGGAAGAAAATATAGGTCTGTGTGATGGGACTAACACACTTCAAGTCCTATAGGTGCTTCTGGGAACAAAATATATGATCTCTGTGTGATGGGACTAACACACTTCAAGTCCTATAGGTGCTTCTGGGAACAAAATATATGATCTCTGTGTGATGGGACTAACACACTTCAAGTCCTATAGGTGCTTCTGGGAACAAAATATATGATCTCTGTGTGATGGGACTAACACACTTCAAGTCCTATAGGTGCTTCTGGGAAAAAATATAGGAGCTCTGCCTGCCTGCCACGAACACACTACAAGTCCTATAGGTGCTTCTGGGAACAAAATATAGGAGCTCTGCCTGCCTGCCAGGAACACACTACAAGTCCTATAGGTGCTTCTGGGAACAAAATATAGGAGCTCTGCCTGCCTGCCACGAACACACTACAAGTCCTATAGGTGCTTCTGGGAACAAAATATAGGAGCTCTGCCTGCCTGCCACAAACACACTACAAGTCCTATAGGTGCTTCTGGGAACAAAATATAGGAGCTCTGCCTGCCTGCCACGAACACACTACAAGTCCTATAGGTGCTTCTGGGAACAAAATATAGGAGCTCTGCCTGCCTGCCACGAACACACTACAAGCCCCTCTTTCTAAATCAATTTTTGTAAATGAATCTATCTAACTCAATCTCTCTAAGTAAATCTCTCTAACTAACTAAATCCAGCAGAGTGTCACAGATCTATCCTGCTCTATCTACGCCGGAACAGCATGTGACCGGCGCAGACGGCGTGGCGGCCTTTTATAGGGGGGGGGGGGGGGGCGTGTACTAAAGCCCCTGAGCTGTAATTGGCTACAGGCGTCCTGCCTGTAGCCAATTATGGCTCTTCGAGTTTCCGGGGCTGTGATTGGCCAAGCATGCGGGGTCACAGTGCATGCTTGGCCAATCATCAGCCAGCAATGCACTGCGCCGGCCGCGCCGGCCGCAATGCATTGCGGGGCCGCTCGCATCACACGAACGTGATGCGAGCGGCCAAAATAGTTCTGGGCTCGCCGAGCGAGCGAACACCCGGTGCTCGATGCGAACATGGGTTCGCATCGAGCACCGGGCCCATCCTTATTCTTTTTTTTCTTCGCCACATCACACATACACCAGGATTGATCTCTTTTTGGTAGACCAACGCACGCTATCCAGAACTGTAGCTTCAACAATAAACATGATCACATGGTCTGACCATGCGTCCATCACCCTCTCCTTGAAAGACGCATCCAACATTGACACCAGACCCCTTTGGAGAGCGAACTCTTTCCTCATGCAAAACCCAAGTAACAAGATTCATATTGAGGAACACTTGAAGGAATTTTTTTCTTTAAATGAACCTTCAATGCCCAATCATTTCGTTCTCTGGAATGCCCACAAAGCATTCATCCGAGGAATCTTTATCAAACTGGGGGCAAGGGCGAGGAGGCTGAGGCAACAGAAATTAAAAGATCTTACAACCAAAATATTTAAAATAGAAGCCCAAAACAAAAATCAATCATCCCAAACACTCTCCACTACACTGACACGACTGAGACAAGAACTCCGAAACCTCCTACTGGAGGAATTTGAAAAGAACACAAAGAGACTCAAAATGACTCACTACGCTCAGGGCAACAGAGCAGACAAATTGCTTTCACATCAAATCAAAGGACACAGACTCAAAACAAAAATTCCCTACATCATCCACCCCACTACAAAACACCACATGCAACACCCACAAGACATAGCCAACGCTTTTAGCCACTACTATAGCACATTGTACAATCTGAAAGACGACATAAACACCCCACAACCCACCATAGGACTGATAAATGACTTCCTACATAAAATATCTCTACCAAAAATCTCACAACAACAAGCAGACTTCCTAAACCTACCTTTCACTGAAGACGAAATTAGAAGGACAATAGACTCACTCCCTGCCAACAAATCCCCTGGACCAGACGGATTCATAGGAGAATATTACCGCACATACAAACTTATCCTTGTGCCTTATTTGTGCAAAATCTTTAATACAGCGGCAGCCTCCTCGTCCTTCCCCTCAGAAACGCTTGAAGCAATTATCGTAACTCTACCCAAGCCAGGGAAGGAACCAAACACCCCGGCCAACTTCAGACCCATTTCACTATTGAATAACGATGTAAAAATATACGCCAAATTGATAGCGAACCGTCTAATGGACATATTACCCAGCGTTATCAATGCTGATCAGACGGGCTTCACTAAGGGGCGCCAGACATCAGACGCCACTAGGAGATTAATTAATGTGATCCACTTAGCCAATCTACGGCAAGGGCCTTCTCTGCTGTTGGCCTTAGACGCAGAGAAGGCCTTTGACAGGGTCCACTGGGGCTACCTAGAAACAGTTCTACAGAAATTTGGGTTTTCGGGCCCCATACTCCAAGCAATTTTGGCCTTATATTCCAAACCTTCTGCTCGTGTATATACCTCGGGGATCCTATTGAACCCCTTCCTCATCACTAATGGCACTCGCCAAGGGTGCCCCCTTTCCCCGTTAATTTTTAATTTGATACTGGAGCCCCTAGCCACCTATATCAGAAACCAACAGTCCATCACCGGGATCCACTCCCATAAATCAGAACACACTATAAGCTTGTTCGCTGACGACATTATCCTAATGCTGACAAACCCTGAAACTTCCCTGGCTTCGGTACACGAATCACTGCAAATGTTCCATAAAATTTTGTATTATAAAGTAAATGAAAGTAAATCATATATACTTGGCATAAAGGTTCCGACAAAAATGCAAACGGCGCTCAGTTCACGGTTTCCATACACATGGTGCACAGACAATATAAAATATTTAGGGATCAACCTTACGGCCACCACCGAAGATCTTTATGATGCAAACTACCTCCCATTCCTTGACGCTTTGCCACAAAAACTAAACGACATCTCCAAAACAGAACTTCTATGGTCAGGACGCTTAGCAGCATTCAAAATGATAGTCCTTCCACAATTAATATACCTTTTCAGAGCATTGCCTATCCCAGTCCCTAACAAGTATTTCCATAAAGTACAATATCTCATAAATAAATTCCTCCGGAGGGGGAAAAAAGCTAGATGGGCATTCAACAAGTCTACAGCAGCAAGGAATGCAGGGGGAGTGGGACAAGTAGTGATTAAGGACTACTACACAGCGGCAATATTAGCTCAACTGAGAGTTTGGTTCCCAAATTCCCCAAACACAAAATGGCAAGAATTAGAAGAATCTCAGATAAGGGGCCATGACCTATACAGCTATGTGATGGCCAACTCTTTTGTCCACCACGTACCTAGAGACTCTGCTCCCCCTATACAAGCGTCCATAGCAGCCTGGAAATCACTTTTATCTTCACACCCTGAAAGCGCACAAACCACTCCACTTCCAACCCCAATTACCAGTCTAGCACTGGCCATCCCAGATCTAAATGTGACCCATTGGTCCAGGAAGGGCATCACCAAGATCACAGACCTACTGATAGGCCCCTCAATGAAAACGTTCAGGGCATTGCAAATAGAGTTCTCCCTTGATAAATCAGAACACTACAAGTACATCCAGATTCAACATTTATTACACTCCACCTCTGCCCCCCCCTTCCGAGATTTACTTACCTTGGAGAATAAACATGTTCCTTACGAAAGAAACCACAAACATCAAAGGAATATCTCTATTCTACAACTCCATAAATAACAAACTAAGTTTCACCAAGCTATCTAATATCACAGCTTGGGAAAATGAACTAGGTACACAATACACCTCAGAGCAATGGCAACAGGCACTACAAACGACGTACAAATCCACTAAATGCATTAACCTCTGGGAACTAACACAAAAAATCCTACTACGTTGGTACTTAACTCCATATAGGATTGCCAAATTCGACCCACATACCTCCCCACTATGTTGGAGAAATTGCAACAAACCTGGCACCCTTTTCCACATACTGTGGGAATGCCCCCACATCAGAGAAGTCTGGTCCAGGACCTTCCAGATAATAGGAACAATATGCAAAACGCTGGTCCCCTTGGATCCAGGGTTGGCCATCCTTTCCTTGGGAATAACCGCATATCCAAAAAACTTTAGAACTATAATATCACACATTTTATTAAGCACAAGACTAGTCATCATGAGACACTGGAAGGACAAAAAACCACCTCCTATTAGAGAAATACTGAACGCCACCTCCACCCACGCCTCATACGAAATAATGTTTGCATCATCGCAAGGCAGATATAATCTCTCGCTAAGCAATTGGAAACCGTGGACTGACTGGTACACCCTAAACCTAGATACTTACCTAGACTAACATTCTTGAAGACCTCGGAGCCACCTGTACAAAGATTTGACTTGAGCGGAGAGAATATCTCTTCCCCTACCCCCTCCCCCTTCTCCTCCTTCTTCTTTCTATCATCGTTCTCCTTTCTCTCCTCAACCCTTACCTTATTTGTTCAAATGTGATAAATTGATGTCTCAGCTAATAATCCTGAAAAGACCTAAACTAACCTAATCTCTTACTCAGAATAAGAGTTTTTGATGTTATTGCACCTGATCATTCTAGGAGGACTACGTCCCCCTGGGGGGGAGGAGATCCCCTCAAAGTGACAAAATGTGTACCCCGATGGGAAGTCGCTGGGGGGATTGAATCCCTCTCGTGGCAACAGGGGGCGCTGTAAGAGCCTCCGCTCGCCAAAACAGTTACAGGTGCATTAATAAGCCAGTCAACTATACTGTACCAGCTGCATTATATGACTAAATATGATGAACAAATGCTATGTACCCTATGACGACCTGTTGTCGTATTTCTATGCTTTACCTTTTCAAAAGTTTTGTACTATTCTTGAAAAATATTCAATAAAAAATATTGTTTAAAAAAAAAAAAAAAAAATACAATGGATATGGCATGTATTATATTGCAGCTAAGTCAGCCGGGAGATGGGTTAGAGTTCCCAACATTGGCAAATACAAAAAGAGAAAAAAAATATATATATATATATATATATTTGAGTTTTGAGTCCCTCAGGGCGCAGCGTAATATGCCGCTAACGTCCTGTTGGAGCAGTACCTGAGCAGGAAGTTGATCATAGACTTGGTTCCGGGCAATCAGCCCACTGAGGCTCAGACAACGGAGCAGGGGGATGAATGAGACACATGTGCTGAAGAAGGCGGAGCTTCAAATCCGGTCCATCCGCTGTGAAGGCTGGAGAGTCTAACGAGGAAGGAGGCGGTCAGGAGTCAGACGGTTGGAGGAGCGGCGCACAGCTGGTGACGTCACAGGTAAGAGGGGTGTCCGGGGCTCATGGGAATTGTAGTTTTTGTGGACAAGTCTTGTTGCTGGGCAGAAGTCCGGAGAGGAGGATAGCTGCAGATGTGGGCGGTGGGAGCCAGAAGGTATAGCCAATACTATGCCATGCGGAGTGGTGGAGGGAGGTGCATTCATAGGGCAGGGAAATGTCCGGTGCAGTCTAGAGCACTAGCAGGGTGTCCACCCAAGATCACAGTAAAAGATAAAGTTCAGGGGGTTGTTATGGGATGTGCCCATGTAAGCGAGAGACCGAGCCCAAGTAGAAAGCAACCAAAAAAAATAAGTAAACAATTCAGCCTCACAGAGCCACAAAGCTGGGGACAGCGAGGAGGGTTTTATGGAGCTGGTGTAGTCAAAAAATGCCCAATCTGGGTGAGGTGGTAGAGATACGGCCATGATGATTCAAACGAGTGTCTGCAGCTGAGTCAACTTCCATAAACTACACAACTTTATATGGCAGGGAAAGAAAGCAAGATGCTCCCACGCTACACTCATCAAACATAAAACGGCTGGTGGTATGGGACTCCCCGATCTCCAGGGATTATTACATAGCTGCACTGTTAGCACAATTAAAAGCATGGTGGTAGAGATAGTCCCAGGCGAAAACCTACACAGCTGGATTCTCAGCTCACTTCACAAACGAGTGTCTTGGCCCATTCTGAAAGACGAAGGAGACCGTCTCCTGCGATGCCCAGAGCCCTGGACCTCCATGGGCTCATCAGGGGGGTCAGCATTCCTGGAAGTAGTACCCCGGAAAGCGGCATACCAGTCGGGCACCGGAGTCAGGGGGATACCAAGGACGTGACAGAAATGATGCAGATCTTCGGGAACTCTGAGAAGAGCGGTGCGGCCCTGAACAGATGCGGAAAGGCAGAAGGGAAACCTCCATTTATAGGGGATATTGTGCGAACGGAGGGTATCCAGCAAAGGTCTCAGGTCACGTCTATGTTGTAACGTGATGCCCGAGAGATCCTGAAAGAGTTGGACCGGGGTTCCTTCATGTAGTATCTGTCGTTGGCCCCTCGCTTGTTTGAGGATCTCCTCTTTGATTTTGTAATCCACAAGGCAGCATATGATGTCCCGAGGGGGATCACCATCCCTGCCTTTCGGTCGGAGCGCGCGGTGGATCCTTTCTATGGCAATCGATGTGTGGGGAGGGTTGTGGAGGAGGTCATTGAAGAGAGCCGTCACTGCCTGTGGAATCTGGTCACCTTCGATGGATTCTGGCATGCCACGGACCCGCAGGTTGTGGCGGCGGCCCCTGTTATCCAAATCTTCTAAATGGCGCTGCATATCCCGCATCTGAAGGGTGTGAGAATCAATACGGGCCGTGGCAGAGTGTAGGATCCTGTCATGTCTGTCAGTCACTGTCTCCACAGTGTGCACCCTGTCATTTAAGGCGCGCAAATCAAGCCTAAGTTCTGCAATGGCAGCGGCCAGGGTGCCCTTTATGTCTTCCGCCACCGAGCGAAGATCTTGTATGTTAAGTTGGGGTTGGGGAAGAAGTTCAATACCGTCGGTGGTGACCTGAGAGCGGGTGCGCTGAGGGGATGGTGGCTGCAGTTCTGGTGGCGGTGTTTGTCTCACCTGAGAGGATGAGCGCCCGGAGTGGGAAGAGGCCATATTTCCTCGGCCGGACCTGAACATATCAGGGATTTGGTACGATTGCGAACCGTTCAATTCCCTCGGGGAACGGGAACGGGAGGCTGAGGTGTTCCGGGAAGCGGTCCCCATTGTGACAGAGCGGTTCTTGAAGTAAAAGCCTCCGTAAGCTAAGAAAATTCCCCTGTGACGGCCGGAGCTCCAGTATTAAGCGTCCGACTCCATGTCAGGTCAGGCCACGCCCCACAATTTTTGATGCAATGCTTTGCAACAGGTCTCATTGCTGTGCTCCAAGTACAGTATCTGTGAGGGGTTGCAGTGTTGTGGCACCAGCACCAGTGCCTAAGGCCCAATTTTTCAGCCGCTGTTTAACAGGGGCGTGTAATTACAAATCTTGATCTAATAATTCACAGCAGGGCCCATTCCTGCGCCCACCAAGAGTAACTGTGAGGGCTTACAGTGTTGTGGCAACACCGTCCACCGCCACCACCAAAGGCCCAATTTTTCAGCCCCTGTTTAACAGGGGCGTGTAATTACAAATCTTGATCTAATAATTCACAGCAGGGCCCATTCCTGCGCCCACCAAGAGTAACTGTGAGGGCTTACAGTGTTGTGGCAACACCGTCCACCGCCACCACCAAAGGTCCAATTTTTCAGCCCCTGTTTAACAGGGGCGTGTAATTACAAATCTTGATCTAATAATTCACAGCAGGGCCCATTCCTGTGCCCACCAAGAGTAACTGTGAGGGCTTACAGTGTTGTGGCAACACCGTCCACCACCACCAAAGGCCCAATTTGTCTGCCCCTGTTCAACAGGTGCATGCAATTACAATTATTGATCTAAAAATTCACAGCAGGGCCCATCCCTGTGCCCACCAAGAGTAGCTGTGAGGGCTTACAGTGTTGTGGCAACACCAACATCTAATGGGGCAAATTTCTGCAGAGTATATACGGCAGGCCCCTACTTTCAAACATCCAACTTAGAAACGACTCCTACTTGCAAACGGAAGGAGAAAACAGGAAGTGAGAGGAAATCTACCCCTAGGAAGGAAAATTTGATCCTGTTCGATTTAATTTTGGAAAAGGGTATCTCCTCTCTACTGATGCTTTATCACCAATCCTTGTTTCAAAAAAAAAAAAACACACTTTTCCAAAAACAAGCCGCAAGCAGTTTTAAATGGCTTTTTTTTTTCCCTTTACAAATGTCATTTTTTGCAGGGATAGTCCTAAACATGGGAAACACATGCCACTTCACAAACATACTTTAGACACCCCCCAGGTACCATATTTAAAAGGATTTTTCACTTTTTTTTTTTCACTTTATGCATCATTAAAATGACTGCTCACGAAAAAACGTTATTTTTTTTAAAAAAAATGGCATTGATACATGTCCCCTTGGGCGGGACCTGGGTCCCCAAACCTGTTTTATCACAATAACATGCATATTGGTCGTGGTAATTAGCACTTTAGATTTTGAACTTTAGATGTCATTGCATATTACATGTTGGTACCACGTGTTTTATGTTATGCGTTGATCACACTGTTATCATACCATTGGATTTCTCTTTATTTGACATGTCATGTTGCTGTATGGCATACATTATTTTTTTTTTCAAAAATGCAATAAAAATGTATTGAACTCAGTATATAAAAAAAATAAATAAATAAATACAACTTTCAGACACTGGGGAATGATGATGGGAATAAAACAGTTTCCAGGTTTGGAGATCATGTGTAAGTTCATCAAGGTTCTAATTTGTTGTAGGACTGTAGCACCAGAGGAAAACAGAAATTCTCTAATAGGGATGGAGAATCCTTCGACATTAAGGAGTTCATAACGTGCAATTCATCACATGTGGTGTACCTCATGTGGTGTCCATGTGGACTCTTTTATGTCGGGAGAACTAAAAGACTTCTCAGAGTACAAATAGCTGAACATTTAGCAAACATTAAGAAAGGGTTGCGCTACCATAGTGTGTCATTACACTTTTGGGAAAAACATAACCGTGACCCCTCACTGATACAATTCTGTGGAATTGATGTAGTCCAACAATCCTGGAGGGGCTCCAACAGGGTGAGGGATCTATCCCAAAGAGAAACTCGCTGGATATTTGCTATGAAATAAATGTCTTACACCTAGGGGGCTCAACATTGAGGTGGACCTCAATTGTTTTATCAATAATTTTTGAAGATTGACATTTTTTTCCGTTATCAGGTCCACTTATCCAGTAAACACCCATATATATATATATATATATATATATATATATATATATATATATATATATATATATATATATATATATATATATATATATATATATATATATATATATATATATATACATTTTTTTTTTTTTTTCAAAGAAATTTTATTAGTATAAGTTGGCAGTTACAGATAAATTCAACAGTAATAGAAACAATTTTCTGAAAGAATGCAAAACACTCATGGATATAATGACAAATAAGGTAGCAAGGTGTATGGACGTTCGTAAGATAGTAAGGGCAGGGGAAAATCCCTGTGCAACACAACAATTGGTATCATTTAAACCACAAACAGTTATCTATATAGTGCCTAGCAGGCAAGAGGTAAGAGCTGTAAAGATACTTTGCGTAGGGGAAGTGGAATGAAAGTATCAAGAATAGTGTAGGTGGGTGTAGGTGATAATTGCGTAGAAGGCAAGGATAGGTAGCCTTCGTGTCCGAGTTGGTGTCCCTACCCATCCACCCCGTGAGGGATCTTGCTGTGGATGGGCGCGGTCACCGACGGAGTAAATGTGATTCAAGTGGGATAGACGTTTGAGTGGGTTGGCTCAGAAGTGAGATATGGTAGGTAGTGGATGATAATAAGTCGGGAGAGGGATTCAAGGGGGGTTTTGTTGAGTGGAGGGGAGTTGTTTAAAGTGTTTCCAACATGCCCATGTTTGTTCATGGGTGGACGTGTCTTCTTTGGTTTGGTGGATTAGATTTTCCATCTCCTCAATTTTGTCAACCTTACGAATCCATTCCTCTATCGAGGGGGGAGAAGAGCATTTCCAATGTACAGGAATGCATTGGTTAGCCGCGTTGATGAGGTGTATAGTAAGGGAACGTTTGTAGGATCTTGTGGATGTAGAGGTGTGATGTAGCAGGAAGTGTGCAGGGGAGAGTGGAATGGGGAATGTCGTGATACGGGATATAAGGGACTGTATTGCCTTCCAGAAAGGTTGGAGTATTGGGCAGTCCCACCAGATGTGGAGCATGGAGCCGGGAGCGGTATTGCATCTCCAGCAGTTGGGTGAGGTGTTGGGGTGAAATTTATGGATCCGGTCGGGGGTTCTGTACCACTTGGAGAAAATCTTATACCTGTTCTCTTGAACAGATACATTAAGTGAACCCTTATGTATTAATGTGTAGATGTTTTCCCAGTCTCTGGGTGAGAGATCTAAGTTAAGTTCTGATTCCCAGCGTCTGACTATGCAGTCATTTTTGATATCATAGGAAGAGAAGAGAAGGGCATACATTTGGGAGATGATGTGTTTCTGAGGTTCGGTCTGAGAACATAGATTTTCGAAAGGGGTGTATTCAGCTTGCCATGGAGCAGTGGGTTTGGTCGTCTGAAGGAAGTGGGTGATTTGCATGGATTTGAAAAAGGATATTTGATACGTAGGGAAGGACGTGCACATGGTTTGGTGTTGCATTAATTCTCCATTGATATAGAATTGTTTGGCTGTCAGACCACGGCCGTCGGACGGTGTTGTCGGATCACTGCCCTGAATGTTTGTCGGAAAGGCTGGGTTATCTGTCAGGGGGGTCATGGGGCCAGGGGTGTTCAATAATTTGGCATGTGTACCGGCTAGGCGGGAGCAGTGTAGCGTGGGGCCTATGAAAGGGTGATGTGTAATGTGTTTGGGGATGTGAGACGGGTGGAGCCAAGGAAGATTTGAAAGGGGGATTGAAGTGAAGGACTGTTCAAGGTGGACTCAGTCCTTGTGTGCTTTGTGTATGCGCCAATCAACTACTCTGGTTAGGTGGCAAGCCCAATGATATTTAGCAATATCTGGTAATCCCAGACCCCCTTTCAGTTTAGGAAGCGACAAGCGGTCCCAACTTAATCTTGGAGCGTTGTATGACCATATAAAATTTCTACACATATGTTTGAAGGAGGAATGGAAGGATGGTGGGAGTTTCATTGGTATTGCTTGTAGCAGATAAAGTAACCTGGGCAACACGTTCATTTTTATAATGGCTAGTCTACCGAACCAGGAAAAGGTGCCATGGTGCCACTTAAGGAGATCAGCGTGAATGGTTTGTAGTGCAGTTTGGAAGTTGGAAGCGAACAAGTCAGAGAGTTTCGAGGGAATCTTAATACCTAGATAGGTAATTGCATGGGGTGCCCAGGTGAACGGGAAGTTGTCCTTGCACTGCGTCACTAAAGTTGGTGGGAGGGATATGTTGAGGGCATGGGATTTTTTGAAGTTAATTTGGAGGTTTGATAGAGATTTGAAGAGGGTAAAGTCTTTAAGGAGGTTAGGGATGGTGGTCACGGGGTCTGTCAAGAATAGTAATATGTCGTCGGCATAAGCCGCAACCTTGTATGTCTTTTGGTCGATTTGTATGCCTTTAATATCCTGGTTATTCCTGAGTTTACAGAGGAGGGGTTCCATGGTAAGTAAGAATAGTAATGGGGATAGGGGACAACCTTGGCGGGTACCATTGGATACCGGGAAGGCGGAAGACAAGTGACCATTAACCCTGATCTTTGCTGAGGGAGAAGAGTATAATAGCATTATCATCTGGATCAGCGAGGGGGGTATTCCAACAGTGCGCAACGTTGCGACCATGAAGTCCCAGGCCACCCTGTCAAATGCCTTCTCGGCATCGAGAGACAGGAAGAACCCTTTAGTATTGGATGTGGTGAGCCAGTGGTGGATGTTCAAGGCCTTAGTGGTGTTATCTCTGGCTTCCCTGCCAGTGACAAAGCCTACTTGGTCCAAGTTAATCAGCTTAGTCAGAAAGGGTTGTAGGCGATTGGCTATAATTTTTGCATATAGTTTGATGTCTACATTAAGTAGTGAAATGGGCCTATAATTGGAGACTACAGTGGGGTCTTTATCTGGTTTGGGAATTAGAGTTACGTGTGCTTCCAATAGATCTCTTGTTGTAGATGCATTGGAAGAGGCAGTGTTAAAGGCCTTGAGGAAGTGAGGGAGCAGGACAGTGGGGAACGATTTATAATAGGAAGTGGTGAGACCGTCAGGGCCCGGACTTTTTCCGGGTTTTAGCTGTTTTAGGGCAGCCAGAGTCTCGTCCATAGTAATTGTCGAGGCTAATGCTTCCGTGTCTTCCGGTGGGAGGGGGTTGGGAGAGTATTGTGCGAGAAAGGAGTCGATGGCATCCTGTCGGGTGGTATCTCGAAAGGTTGAGTCATTAGTCGGTAGGTTATACAGTTTGGAAAAATAGGCGACAAAGTGTTGGGCGATGTCCTCGGTTTTAGTTAGGGATGTACCGTTGGGGTCTTTAAGCAAATGTATAGTGTGGGAGGCCTTCTTGGTTTGTAGGGCTCTGGCTAGCATTTTGCCAGATTTATTGTTGAATTCGTAGAACATTTTCTGTGAAAGAGCGTATGTCCTACGTAGCGATGCATTTATAGCTGTAAGAAGTTTCTCCCTAGCTATAAGGAGTTCAGAGTAAGTGTTATGCGCTCTAGAAGCTTTGTGAGCCTTTTCCAGAGTACGTATTCTTTGAGTCAGTTTGTCAATGTGAGCTCGTCTTAATTTAGCCCTTGCTGCTGCTAAGGAAATAAAGTGACCCCTCAGTACGCACTTGTGGGCGGCCCAAACAGTGGACGGATCAGTGTCATCTGTATTGTTTTCAGAGAAGTATTGTGTGAGGAGAGTCAGCGTTTTGGAATGCGTGTCTAAGTCAGAGAGAAGGGAGTTGTCGAGGCGCCAAATGCGGGAGGTGGGTGAAGTGGGGGGTAGGGACAAGGTCATGGTAATTGGGCAGTGATCCGACAACACCATAGGTTCAATGGTGGCGTTAGTTAAGTGAGAGAGGTCGGGTTGAGAGAGAAAAAAATAGTCCAGTCTAGAGTGTTTATTGTGAGGGGCGGAAAAAAATGTATAATCTTTACCGTTAGGGTGGAGTGTTCGCCATGTGTCGTGGAGTAAAAGCGTGTGCAGTTCCAGTTTAATTGCTTTGCGAGCTCTGTATGGCAGGACTGAGTTGCCGTTGGAGGAGTCTATGTTTGGGCAAAGAGTGACATTGAAATCGCCCCCGACAATCAGTGTGCCTGATTTAAATGCAGTCAGGAGGTGGAGGGTATTGCGGATGAACGTAACTTGATGGGAGTTAGGGGCGTACAGATTAGCTATGGTGATTGGTTTATTATGAAGTGTGCCTTTCAGACTTAGGGATGAGCCGAACACCCCCGGGTTTGGTTCGCACCAGAACCTTCGAACGGACCGAAAGTTTGCGCGAATTTTCGAACTATACGTTATAATGGACGCGAACGTTCGAAATCAAAAGTGCTAATTACAACGGCCAATATGCATGTTAATGTCATAAAACAGGTGGGGACCCGGGTCCTGCCCCAGGGGACATATATCAATGCAAAAAGACGTTTTTTCGGGAGCAGTCATTTTAATGATGCATAAAGTGAAAAAAAAAAAGTGAAATTTTCCTTAAATATGGTACCTGGGGGGTGTCTGTGAAGTGGCATGTGTTTCCCGTGTTTAGAACTGTCCTTGCACAAAATGACATTTGTAAAGGAAAAAAAGAAGCCATTTAAAAACACTTGCGGCGAGTGCGCATGCGCGGCGCCCTGTGATGGCCACTTAACACAGGGCTCCGCACCGCTCCGATCCTCTCACTTCCCCACAGCGAACCGCCGACATACAGCGGTTGTAGACCGGGACCGGAGGTACCCAGGAGCTATCAGGCCACATATTGAGGACAGGGGGGGGCGGCAGAATCGATCCTAAACCTGCGGATTCTGGGCTCTTGAAACGGCCGAATTTCACAAGATGGCGGCGGAGCGGCCGCCTCATGAGGTAATCCCCAGCCACAACGGATCTTCTCCCTGGCATGATGGACAAGTCACTGAGGTATGCAGGGGGGTTCCCTCACCATCAGCATGCAGTGGGCCACTATCCCCAGCTTCCACAATCTCCCTGCTGGACCAGACATTGGAGGAAATGCACAGGCTCTCTCCCTCAGGAGCTCCCACACATAGCCATGTTCCCCCTCACCATGTAGCAGCCCAGAATGTCACCCAGCTCTCTGTGCCTCATCTAGACATGTCCTTCATGTTTTCAAAGTTTGCTGAAATGCTTGATAGAGGCTTAGCTCACACAGCTCACAAGATTACTAATGATATAAAGGCTGATCTTCAGTTGCTGGGATCCCGTGTTGATAGTGTTGAAAATAAATTGGATGCCACGATCGATCGAGTGAACCAAAATTCTGATCGATTTCAGGAGCTACACGATCAATTAGAGGGGGCAATGGCTAAAATTGACGATTTTGAAAATAGGTCCAGAAGGCTCAATTTCAGGATCAGAGGCCTGCCTGAATCCATAACAGACATTCCAGACGCAGTTCACTCCCTTATCAAATCTCTCATCCCTGATAGCAGGGCTCACAGGCTAGAGCTGGATCGCGCTCATAGAGCATTAGGCCCCCCACGCCAAGACGGCCTTCCCCGTGACATAGTGGTCAAACCGCACTACTACAGTGTTAAGGAGGAAATCATGAGGAGGGCCCGAACAACACCGCAGATACAACTACAGGGTCACCCGATACAAATCTACGCAGACATCTCGCCCTTCACTATCCAGAAGAGAAGGTCCCTTAAACCATTGCTGGCGATCCTGACGCAAAAGAACATCAAATATTGGTGGCTATTTCCCTTCAGCCTGAAATTTGATTATAATGGCAAACCGTATAGATTCTCATCTTTTCCTGACGGGGAATTACTGCTCCGTAAACTGGGACTAATCCCCACGGATCCTCCATCCCCTATGCAGGCGTCCTCATCCGGAATGTCTAAACGCCCACCGCCTTCAAGCCCTCTCACCTCCCTCTGGAATACACCCAGGAACAAGAAAGCTAAAGAAGGACTACCTCCGTGACTCTGACGGGTCTCTTTTTTTTTTCTTTTCAATCCCGGTATCATTCCTGAATGTGTCGGGATCTCTGCTGGCCCCCTGATGTTTTTATTCATTGATTTTTATTCATTGATTTTTTTTTTCAGGCCTACTATTTCTATGTAGGATGTTACAATTTTCCATTGGTCTTGGTCTCTTGACTTTTATGATTACGGCGTTCATTTAATATGTTAATTCTGCCTTAATAGTTTGGGGTGCAGAGGTTGGAGCGGGCCTTTGCCGCACTCCCCCACACTTGGACAGGCAACCTGTGTGGTTGTGCCTCTCCTGGTATGGGTGTTACCCTCTTTGTGGGGTACTCCGTGTTCTTTATCTTGGGTGGGGTGAATCTTACTTTGCCCCAACCTCAAGACGACCCTTTTTCTGTTCCTCCTCCTTTCCTCCCTCTTTTCCTACTTTTCTTAATCTCTTCTTTATTTTTTGCAGCTTTGGAGGCGGTTTCTCTCATCCGAGGTTATTATCGGGATGCTGATCTGCTTCCGGGTTCCGTTGCTCTTGGACTGTGTACTTCTAGCATGAAGGTAAGTGCTCCGTTACCATATGCCCTTTCTCACACTCTGCTCCATGGCTAACAAGACCACCCAAGGTACTTCCCTCCGCATAGCTTCTCATAACGTTCAGGGACTTAATTCCCCTTTAAAACGCAAAAAGATTTTTCAACAATACCATGCCCAAAATATAGACATTTTATTTCTACAGGAAACTCACTTCCCTAAATCTTATCAACCCTCCTTCATTCACGCAAAATTCCCTAGATTTTACCTGGCCAACTCTGATAACAAAACCAAAGGCGTGGGTCTATTCTTCTCCGGTAGGACTCAGTTCACCCTGGTCTCTGAATTTAAGGACCCTGAAGGCAGATTCCTTCTTGTTAAAGTGCTCATCTCAGAACAACTCTACTCCCTCATTTCATATTACGCCCCTAACAAGGGTCAAGCAAAGTTTTTTCAATCCCTTCTCCAAACGCTAGCCCCACTTACGGACGGTATAGTCATATATGGAGGAGACTCCAACCTAGCATTTGATGCGGGCATTGATAAATCGCGTCCCCCAAACAAAAACCGGTTACGTCCGACCAGGCAGAGTCTACAGGTGGCCAGACAATTATACCATTTTGGCTTGGTGGATATATGGAGGGAACTTAACCCTAGGGCTAAAGATTATACACACTTCTCTAGCCCCCATCAAACCTTCGCGAGAATTGATCATTTCTTTATGCTTCAGCAGCATATCCCGTTGGCACAACGGTCGGTCATTAGGGACTCTGTTTTGTCGGACCATTCTTTGGTCGTTTTGTATTTATCAGGTGGCTCTACTTCTCGCCCAGAGTTCCAATGGAGACTTAATGCCTCCATCCTTAGCAATCCAACACAGGCTCGGGAGATTGAAAAGCACATTCAGGAGTACTTTAGAATCAATGATGCTGATGCGATCTCCCCTGCTGTGCTATGGGCGGCCCACAAGGCCACGATTAGAGGTCACCTAATCCAAATATCTTCTAGACTACGCAAGGCGCGTAAGGCAGAAATTGAGAGGTTGGAAAGGGAATTTTCAACGCTGAGCAAACTACATAAATCCAAACCTTCCTTACGCTCTGCGGATAGGCTTGATGCTGCCCGCACTGCGTTGAATTTAGCTCTCACCGCTAGGGCTGAGAAGGAGCTCAGATGGGAGGGAGGACGCTTCTATCACCAAAGAGATAGACTTGGGACTCTACTGGCTAGACGTTTAACTACTAAAAACAGATCCTATACTCTCCCTAAAATTAAATTAAAAAACGGTTCCCTCTCACAGAATCCTCAAAAGATCATGGAAGCCTTCCATGAGTTTTACCTAGCCCTCTATAGCAAACCGAAATCGGCACCCTCACATGACGCCGTTAATGCGTTCCTGTCCTCCATACAAATTCCTAGATTGAAGGATCATCATAGAGAGGAACTTGAATCCCCTATTTCCGCTGAGGAAGTTGAACATGTCATCAAAAATCTAAAAACTAATTCGGCGCCAGGTCCGGATGGCTTTGCTGTCCCTTACTATAAACACTTCTCCCAGACACTTGCTCCATACCTTGCACGCTTCTTTAACCATCTCCGGACTGGGACACCATTAGACACTTCTCTGAATTCAGCGTTTGTGACCGTTATCCCTAAGCCAGGAAAGGATCCTAGTGACACCTCTAATTACAGACCTATATCCTTAATCAATAATGATCTCAAAATTTTGACTAAAATTCTGGCAGACAGAATCTCAAATTTTATTCGCCATTACATTCACAAGGATCAGGTCGGTTTTATCACAGGGAGACAGGGACCGGATCAAATTAGGAGGGCGGTAGATGTTATCTCACTTTTGAGATCGGGATGGGATGGGACCCCCCCACAACAGGGTTTCTTACTTTCCCTGGATATTACAAAGGCCTTTGATTCAGTTTCCTGGTCCTTCTTGATCCCTACCCTGGAAAAATGGGGATTTGGTCAGTCTTTTCTGAATTTAATTAATGCACTTTACTCGTCCCCTTCTGCCCAAATCAAACTGCAGGGATACTACTCGAGGCCTTTCCCAATCTTACGAGGCACAAGACAGGGCTGCCCCCTTTCACCACTGATCTTTGCCATGATCATCGAGACTCTGGCCATTGCCATCAGATCTGATCCCAATATACAGGGGATCCGCTGCGGACCGCAAACACATAAATGCGCACTATTTGCGGACGATGTATTGCTTTTTATCTCGTCTCCAAGCACTTCTCTTCCAATTATATGTAAATTATTAGATGATTTTGGCAAAGTATCAGGACTTCGGGTCAATTATTCCAAATCACTGGCACTCAATATTAACTTACCTTCTCAGCTGGTCTCACAACTACGAGATAATTTCAGGTTTGGCTGGACAGATTCTGTGCTCCCATACTTGGGGATTAATTTGACGGCTTCAATAGACAGGCTGTACTCGGCCAACTATCCTGCCACCTTTCGCAGACTTGAAGACGATCTTGTCTTTTGGGACCGACTAGGTATATCTTGGTTGGGCAGGGTTAACTCTGTAAAGCTGACATTACTCCCCCGCATCCTGTATCTCTTTCGCTCTCTCCCCATCCCTGTCCCCAGGGACCGGATTCGGAGCTTTCAATCCAAAATTATAAGGTTTATATGGGGATCCAAAGGACATAGAATTGCGAGGGGAACGCTCTTTCGCAACAGGGACCAGGGTGGACTGGGAGTGCCGAATATTCTTTGGTACTATCAGTCGGCTCATCTCTCCCAACTCTCGACTATTTACTCAAAAATAGCTCATCCAGACTGGGTTCTCATGGAACGTCAGTCTATACCAGGTTACACCCTGGACTACATCCTTTGGTGCCCTTCCAAAGACAGACCCGCCATACTAGCTCCCACCCTATCACACTCGCTCTCTCTCTGGGACTCTCTTAGAAAGGAGCCACACCTGATCTCTAACTGGTTTCCACTATCACACATTTTTAGGAATCCCCTCTTTCCCCCTGGTCAAACCATCAGGGCCTTTAGCTGGTGGCTGGATAAGGGGTTATATAGGATTGGTCACTTTGTAACCTCATCAGGCCCTATCACATTAACCCACTGCATTAATAAACTTGGTATGCCACAAACTGAGAAATTCCGATTCCAACAAATTTCCCACTTCCTTAGATCATTAGGACTCTCATCCTCCAAGTCCCCACCAATAACTGAATACGAGCTTTGGTGTGGTCAGGCCATGGAGCAGAGGGGTGGGATATCGGTGATTTACCATGCTTTGGCTCAAACGGACTCTAAAACACTCTTCATGCTAGAATGGGAAACTGACCTTCAACAGCATTGGTCTCTCGCAGACTGGCGTAAAGCATCGGTGTACGCCACGAAAGGCCTACTCAATACTGCTCTGGTAGAAGCAAATCTAAAAGTAATGATGCGATGGTATATGGTTCCGTTACGACTTGCTAGAATTTACCCGACTGCTTCACCCCTATGTTTTCGTAACTGTGGTCATGTTGGTTCCTTTCTACATATTTGGTGGGAATGCCCGAAAATAAGGAAACTCTGGAACAACATCTTCCATATTATCAGGAAGCTTACCTCTTTTCCAGTACCTAACTCACCTCAATATGCATTACTTAACTTTCCCCAACAGGGTATCCCAAAATTGTCTCACTATCTTATAAGGTTTATCCTTTTAGGAACTAAGATGACCATAGCCCGGGCCTGGAAGCAGCCCACGGTATCCTTGCGACTAGTTAAACGAAAGATAACCTGGATTATGGTTCAGGAAAAAACAGTCAGCATCTTCTTAGACTTGGTGGATAGACACACAGCAGTATGGGAACCATGGATCAAGTACATTTCTAGTTTTACATGATCCTCGGAACTTTCAGACTGTCCCGGAGTGAGAGAGATCCCCTCCATCTAACGCTACTGATGTGCGCCTCCTCTTTCCTGTTTCTTACTTTCTTTTCCCTGCTCTCCCTGCCTTCCCTACTGACTCCTAGTTGCTTTAGGGTATTTCAAAGTTGTCTGCATTCGTTGAATCTATTTACATTTGACAGACTGCACATGATATACGGTGGTTAGCTTACTAGCAACTTTGCATCATATATTGTTTTTCTCAAGTATATAGCGTTAATTTCCCTCTTCTAGATATACTTCGTTTTCGATTGTTTTACAGGGGGAAGGTGATTCCCATCTCCCAGCACAGTTAGATCCCTTTTGGGGTGCTGGGGCTGGGATGTATCCTCATACCCCAGTCAGGGTTATATATCTAGATGACTATGTGTTAGTTTGCTACTCACCGAATGGTGGCCTACTGGGCTTGAACAAAGTCTCCTCAGAATATATACAATATCAAACAGTTTTTACTATGGGTATTGTCTCTTTTTTTTTTTTTTTTTTCTTTGGTTTGTTTGCTTGTCATGCTGTATTTTGATGCCACATTGCCTTTGTCAAATGTAACTTGCACTGTTTTTACATTGTTTTATTTCTTCGATCATTCAATAAAAATCTATTGAAAATAAAAATAAAAAATTGGGCCTTTGGCGGTGGTGGTGGACGGTGTTGCCACAAGACTGTAAGCCCTCATAGTTACTCTTGGTGGGCGCAGGAATGGGCCCTCCTGTGAACTATTAGATCAAGATTTGTAATTACCCGCCCCTGTTAAACAGGGGCTGAAAAATTGTGCCTTAGGCACTGGTGCTGGTGCCACAACACTGCAACCCCTCACAGATACTGTACTTGGGGCACAGCAGTCACACGTGTTGCGAAGCATTTTTTTAAAAATTTGTAATTACCCGCCCCCGTTAAACAGGGGCTGAAAAATTGTGCCTTAGGCACTGGTGCTGGTGCCACAACACTGCAACCCCTCACAGATACTGTACTTGGAGCACAGCAGTCACACGTGTTGCTGGTGCCACAACACTGCAACCCCTCACAGATATTGTACTTGGAGCACAGCAGTCACACGTGTTGCGAACCTCTTTTTTTCTTTAAATTGTAATTACCCGCCCCTGTTAAACAGGGGCTGAAAAATTGTGCCTTAGGCACTGGTGCTGGTGCCACAACACTGCAACCCCTCACAGATACTGTACTTGGAGCACAGCAGTCACACGTGTTGCGAAGCATTTTTTTTTAAAAAATTGTAAGTACACGCCCCTGTTAAACAGGGGCTGAAAAATTGTGCCTTAGGCACTGGTGCTGGTGCCACAACACTGCAACCCCTCACAGATACTGTACTTGGAGCACAGCAGTCACACGTGTTGCGAAGCATTTTTTTATAAAAATTGTATGTACACGCCCCTGTTAAACAGGGGCTGAAAAATTGTGCCTTAGGCACTGGTGTGGTGGCATGGATCATTGAGGAGGAGGAAGAGGATAGTCAGTGAACATAAGAGGACAGTCACTCAGCATCAGCATAGGCAGTCTTGAAGGGATGTGACATTAAAAATTATTCGGTTATATCCGCCTCAGGTGCCTGGTAGCTGGTGGTGATCCAAGACTGATTCATTTTGATGAAGGTCAGTCGATCAACCGAGGCGGTGGACAGGCGCACCCTATGATCGGTGACAAATCCTCCAGCAGCACTGAATGTGCATTCGGAAAGAACGCTGGAGGCAGGACAGGCCAGTAGCTCAATTGCATACTGTGCAAGCTCTGGCCAGTGATCCATCCTCAGGACCCAGTAAGCCAGAGGATTTTCGGTGGGAAAGGTGTCCAAGTCTGACCTTGCCCCAAGGTATTCCTGCACCATGTATATCAGACGCTGGCGATGGTTGCTGGAACCGATCATACCTTGGGGCTGCGGACTAAAAAATTGTCTGAACGCATCGGTCAGACGTCCACCTTCCCCACCGCTCCTTCTGCTACTGACCGAAGCCTCAGCAACTCGTCGCCCAGGACCAGGAGTTTGTAACCTCCCAGTTTCTGGGAACGCGTTGCACAGACCTTTCTGCAAGGCCTCCCTGAGATGTCTCATCCTCTGCTCCCTCTGCGACGGCAAGATAAGGTCCGCAACCTTACCCTTGTACTGCGGATCAAGGAGAATGGCCAGCCAGTAATGGTCCCTCTCCTTGATCCGAAGAACACGAGGATCCTTCCGCAGGCTTTGCAGGATCAGGGAGGCCATGCAGCGTAGGTTAGCTGAGGCATTCGGTCCGGAGTCTTCTGGGTCACTGAGGATGACATGATCGCCAGCCACCTCCTCCCAGCCACGTACAAGTCCACTGGTTTGTTGGGACTGTACATCATCCCTAAAAGACTGCTGCTGCTGATGCTGAGTGCCAGGCTCCACCTCCATGCTCACACAATCCTCCTCCTCCTCCTCCTCCTCCTCCTCATCCTCTTCCTGTGTGATGGGTGGGACAGAAGGAACACTGTCCGGATAAAGGGGGCCTTGAGAGGCAAGGAAGTCCTCCTCTTCCTGCCTCTGTTCTGCCTCAAGTGCCCTGTCCATTATCCCACGCAGCGTATGCTCCAACAGGTGGACAAGAGGGACAGTGTCACTGATGCATGCACTGTCACTGCTCACCATCCTCGTGGCCTCCTCAAATGGTGAGAGGACAGTGCATGCATCCCTGATCATGCTCCACTGACGTGGGGAAAAAAAAAACCAAGCTCCCCTGACCCTGTCCTGGTGCCGTAGTCGCAAAGGTACTCATTGATGGCCCTCTGCTGCGTGTGCAGTCGCTGCAGCATGGCCAACGTTGAGTTCCACCTGGTGGGCATGTCACATATTAGGCGGTTCTTGGGCAGGTTCAGCTCCTTTTGCAGCTCAGTCAGCCGAGCACTAGCATTATAAGATTGGCGGAAATGCACACAGACTTTCCTGGCCTGCCTCAGGACATCCTGTAAGCCTGGGAACCTGCCCAAGAACCGCTGCACCACCAGGTTGAGGACGTGAGCCATGCAGGGCACATGGGTGAGCTGCCCCTGTCGCAGGGCGGAGAGGAGGTTGGTGCCATTGTCAGAAACGACCATTCCTGGCTTAAGCTGACGTGGCGTCAACCACCTCTCGGCCTGCCCCTGCAGAGCTGCCAGAACCTCTGGCCCAGTGTGGCTCCTGTCCCCCAAACACACCAGCGCAAGCACGGCATGGCATCTTTTTGCCTGCGTACTTGCGTAGCCCCTTGTACGCCTACGGAGCACCGCTGGTTCCAAGGACAGAGCACTGGAGGAAGAAGAAGAGGAGGGGGTGGAGGAGAGAGGTGTGTCACAACCAGTAGCAGTAGTAGCGTTTTGGAGGCGTGGTGGTGGAACAACCTCCAACACTACTGCACCTTGTCCTGCATCCCTCCCAGCTGCCAATAGAGTGACCCAATGGGCCGTGAAAGAAAGGTACCGTCCCTGTCCATGCCTGCTGGACCATGAGTCAGCGGTAATATGCACCTTACCGCTGACCGCCCTGTCCAGCGAGGCATGGACATTGCCTTCCACATGCCGGTAGAGAGACGGAATCGCCTTCCGTGAGAAAAAGTGGCGTTTGGGAACCTGCCACTGAGGAACCGCACATTGAACAAACTCACGGAAGGGGGCCGAGTCTACCAACTGAAAAGGCAGCAGCTGAAGTGCTAGCAATTTAGCCAAGCTAGCATTCAACCGCTGGGCATGTGGATGGCTGGGAGTGTACTTCTTTCTACGGTCCAGCAGCTGGGGCAGGGAAATTTGCCTGCTGCAATCGGACGTCGGTGTACTTCAAGTACTTGGTTGTGACACACCTAATTCTACACCTTCAGTCCTCTCAGAGCAGCTTTCAGAGAGCACTGAAGGTGTAGTGGGGATGGAGATCCCAGCTGATGAGGAGCAAGGAGAGGTCCGCTTAGTTCTTTGGTGTGGGTCTTTTATGTGTGCCTGCCAACGAGCTGCATGGCAGGTCGACATATGTCTGGTCATGCTTGTGGTGCCCAAGCGGCTGATGTTTTGGCCACGCGAGATACGCTTGAGACAAATATTGCAAATAGCAGTGGTGCGATCTGATGCACTCGTCTCAAAAAAGGCCCACACCAAAGAACTTTTCTGATAATGTGCAGAGGCAGCGCCCTGCACAGGCGGAGCTCTGCGGTGTTGCACAGTTGCTGTGCTGGCCTCTACCTGGCCTCCAGGGGGCATCCTGCCTCGTTGGACATGTGAAGCCGCATCCTCCTCCTCCTCGTCCTCCTCCTCATCCTCTCTCCCTTCAGGCACCCACGTGGAGTCAGTGACCTCATCATCCCCTCCCTCTTCACCACTAGAGCAAACCTGGCAGTAAGCTGCAGCTGGTGGAACAGTACTGCCAGATTCCTCAAGCTGGGTATCATCATCCGAGCCTTCGAATCGTTGGGCATCCTCCTGGAGCATGTACCCAACACTGTGCTAAAAGAGTTCGGGGGACTCCTCAGGAGGACATGGTGGGTCTAGGGAAGGGGTGGCTGATGATGCCATTGAGTACGCGTTGGCAGCTGCTCTGCCAGTACCCTGAGCCTGGGTGAGAGAGGATGAGGAGGATGAGGAGGGCTTGGTCATCCATTCTACCAAGCCTTCAGCATGATGCGGCTCCACATGTCCAGCTGCCGAAAACAAAGACGCGCGTGTCCCATGGCCACGTGCTGATGACGATGCACGACCACGTCCATGGCCACGGCCACGTCCACTAGAAACAGAGCCTGCCTGCCCTGTGTTCTTGGCTCTGCACGCTCTGCCTCCCCTTGGCGGTCTTCCAGTCATTGTAGTCGGTAGTCCTGTGGGTGCTGCTGAGAAGAATATATAGGAGCTCTGTGTGATGCCACTAACACACTAGAAGTCCTATGGGTGCTTCTGCAAAGAAAATATAGGAGCTCTGTGTGATGCCACTAACACACTAGAAGTCCTGTGGGTGCTTCTGCAAAGAAAATATAGGAGCTCTGTGTGATGCCACTAACACACTAGAAGTCCTGTGGGTGCTGCTGAGAAGAATATATAGGAGCTCTGTGTGATGCCACTAACACACTAGAAGTCCTATGGGTGCTTCTGCAAAGAAAATATAGGAGCTCTGTGTGATGCCACTAACACACTAGAAGTCCTGTGGGTGCTGCTGAGAAGAATATATAGGAGCTCTGTGTGATGCCACTAACACACTAGAAGTGTCCTATGGGTGCTTCTGGGAAGAAAATATAGGAGCTCTGTGTGATGCCACTAACACACTAGAAGTCCTGTGGGTGCTGCCACTAACACACTAGAAGTCCTATGGGTGCTTCTGAAAGAAAATATAGGAGCTCTGTGTGATGCCACTAACACACTAGAAGTCCTATGGGTGCTTCTGCAAAGAAAATATAGGAGCTCTGTGTGATGCCACTAACACACTAGAAGTCCTATGGGTGCTTCTGCAAAGAAAATATAGGAGCTCTGTGTGATGCCACTAGAAGTCCTGTGGGTGCTGCTGAGAAGAAAATATAGGAGCTCTGTGTGATGCCACTAACACACTAGAAGTCCTATGGGTGCTTCTGCAAAGAAAATAGAGGATCTCTGTGTGATGGGACTAACACACTTCAAGTCCTATGGGTGCTTCTGGGAAGAAAATATAGGTCTGTGTGATGGGACTAACACACTTCAAGTCCTATAGGTGCTTCTGGGAAGAAAATATATGATCTCTGTGTGATGGGACTAACACACTTCAAGTCCTATAGGTGCTTCTGGGAAGAAAATATAGGTCTGTGTGTGTGATGGGACTAACACACTTCAAGTCCTATAGGTGCTTCTGGGAACAAAATATATGATCTCTGTGTGATGGGACTAACACACTTCAAGTCCTATAGGTGCTTCTGGGAACAAAATATAGGATCTCTGTGTGATGGGACTAACACACTTCAAGTCCTATAGGTGCTTCTGGGAAGAAAATATAGGTCTGTGTGATGGGACTAACACACTTCAAGTCCTATAGGTGCTTCTGGGAACAAAATATATGATCTCTGTGTGATGGGACTAACACACTTCAAGTCCTATAGGTGCTTCTGGGAAGAAAATATAGGTCTGTGTGATGGGACTAACACACTTCAAGTCCTATAGGTGCTTCTGGGAACAAAATATATGATCTATGTGTGATGGGACTAACACACTTCAAGTCCTATGGGTGCTTCTGGGAAGAAAATATAGGTCTGTGTGATGGGACTAACACACTTCAAGTCCTATAGGTGCTTCTGGGAACAAAATATATGATCTCTGTGTGATGGGACTAACACACTTCAAGTCCTATAGGTGCTTCTGGGAAGAAAATATAGGTCTTTGTGATGGGACTAACACACTTCAAGTCCTATAGGTGCTTCTGGGAACAAAATATATGATCTCTGTGTGATGGGACTAACACACTTCAAGTCCTATGGGTGCTTCTGGGAAGAAAATATAGGTCTGTGTGATGGGACTAACACACTTCAAGTCCTATAGGTGCTTCTGGGAACAAAATATATGATCTCTGTGTGATGGGACTAACACACTTCAAGTCCTATAGGTGCTTCTGGGAAGAAAATATAGGTCTGTGTGATGGGACTAACACACTTCAAGTCCTATAGGTGCTTCTGGGAACAAAATATATGTCTCTGTGTGATGGGACTAACACACTTCAAGTCCTATAGGTGCTTCTGGGAACAAAATATATGATCTCTGTGTGATGGGACTAACACACTTCAAGTCCTATAGGTGCTTCTGGGAACAAAATATAGGTCTGTGTGATGGGACTAACACACTTCAAGTCCTATAGGTGCTTCTGGGAACAAAATATATGATCTCTGTGTGATGGGACTAACACACTTCAAGTCCTATAGGTGCTTCTGGGAAGAAAATATAGGTCTGTGTCATGGGACTAACACACTTCAAGTCCTATAGGTGCTTCTGGGAACAAAATATATGATCTCTGTGTGATGGGACTAACACACTTCAAGTCCTATAGGTGCTTCTGGGAAGAAAATATAGGTCTGTGTGATGGGACTAACACACTTCAAGTCCTATAGGTGCTTCTGGGAACAAAATATATGATCTCTGTGTGATGGGACTAACACACTTCAAGTCCTATAGGTGCTTCTGGGAAGAAAATATAGGTCTGTGTGATGGGACTAACACACTTCAAGTCCTATAGGTGCTTCTGGGAACAAAATATATGATCTCTGTGTGATGGGACTAACACACTTCAAGTCCTATAGGTGCTTCTGGGAAGAAAATATAGCTCTGTGTGATGGGACTAACACACTTCAAGTCCTATAGGTGCTTCTGGGAACAAAATATAGGAGCTCTGCCTGCCTGCCACGAACACACTACAAGTCCTATAGGTGCTTCTGGGAACAAAATATAGGAGCTCTGCCTGCCTGCCACGAACACACTACAAGTCCTATAGGTGCTTCTGGGAACAAAATATAGGAGCTCTGCCTGCCTGCCACGAACACACTACAAGTCCTATAGGTGCTTCTGGGAACAAAATATAGGAGCTCTGCCTGCCTGCCACGAACACACTACAAGTCCTATAGGTGCTTCTGGGAACAAAATATAGGAGCTCTGCCTGCCTGCCACAAACACACTACAAGTCCTATAGGTGCTTCTGGGAACAAAATACAGGAGCTCTGTTTGCTGCCAGTGCCTGCCTGCCACGAACACACTACAAGCCCCTCTTTCCAAATCAATCTTTCTAAATGAATCTATCTAACTCAATCTCTCTAAGTAAATCTCTCTAACTAAATCCAGCAGAGTGACACAGAACGATCCTGCTCTATCTACGCCGGAACAGCATGTGACCGGCGCAGACGGCGTGGCGGCCTTTTATAAGAGGGGGCGTGTACTAAAGCCCCTGAGCTGTAATTGGCTACAGGCGTCCTGCCTGTAGCCAATTATGGCTCTTCGAGTTTCCGGCGCTGTGATTGGCCAAGCATGCGGGGTCACAGTGCATGCTTGGCCAATCATCAGCCAGCAATGCACTGCGCCGGCCGCGCCGGCCGCAATGCATTGCGGACGAACGTGATGCGAGCGGCCAAAATAGTTCTGGGCTCGCCGAGCGAGCGAACACCCGGTGCTCGATGCAAACATGGGTTCGCATCGAGCACCGGGCCCATCCCTACTGTTGGGTAGCAATGTTTTGTATTGGGCAGTGTTTTGAAATAAGTATAGACACCCCCTTAGATTTGGCGCCTACATTGGATGCGTGGAATGCTAGAGGGTAATGGTTGTTCCGGAATTTAGGGATATAATCTCATCTGAAGTGTGTTTCCTGAACTAGGGCAACGTGTATTTTGGATTTGTGTAGTGAGGAGAGAAGTTGGGCGCGTTTTTCGGGTGTATTTAGGCCTTGGATGTTTATTGAGCATAATTTAAGTTGTGGGTGGGGCCTAACATCTGTCGGTGATGGGTTTGAGGGGTGCATGACGTCCGTAGGGACTTGTCGGTTCGGGGACAATCAATAAATTTAGTTAGACAGAAGTTAGGAGGTGTTTGTTTCAGTAAGGTGTGTGGAGTGGAACGAGTCCACTAAGAGATACCGATGAGGAGGAAGAAAAATAATTTCTTCCGACCTCGAGGAGAGAGGGTGATCGGGTTAATGCAGGGTGGTGAGGGGTACGTCCACGGAGAACTGCGTGGGCGCAACCCTGAGCACCACTGTGTGGGGGTTGAAGTAACCAGGCAAGAGGGTATAAGAGTGTTAAGGAACTTAGGAATGTCTCCCTATTGCCCGACCAAACAGCATTTGGGAGAGACATAACCTAGGGTGTATGGTGTGGGGAGAGGTGTTGTCATGCCTTTTGATAGAAACTGTGACCGCAAATATAACGAAGCGTCGTTCAAAAAGAAAGGCTTAAGGGGGAATACTTATAGTGTGAGACCATAGGGTGGTATTAAAAAGGAATGCTTTTACCTCTGCATGTGGCAGATATCTAATATCAAAACCTGAAAACAAGCGTCATAACATCAGATAATTCAGAAGAGACCACATCGAGCCGAATGAGCGTGTAGGTTCACCCCTTGTGGGGAGTTACGTAGATGCAACTGGGTCCAAGGAGTAGGAGAGTATACAGTGGGAGTTCCAGGCGAGATAGTGTGATAGTACGAAGTCGCTATATATGCCAGAGAAGGGGCATCTTAGTACCTAGTACGTATGGTACATCGTTCGTCAGTTAACCTGGCGTGGCAGTGGGTCATCTTCTTAGACACAGCTGGTGTTAGTTGGAAGGGACCCTGTAGGAAGGTAAGGTTACGTGGCGAGTTGTGGTCCTCGATTGTAGGGCTGTATGGGCTGCTCGGAGCGGGGTATAGCCACAGAGGATCGTGGAGGTATGGGTGTTTTGTATTGCATCCTGCGTTTACCCAGAGGTGTCCAATTAACGTCCGTATAGCGAGTATGCGGTGGCTGTATGTACAGCAGTACTTACGTTGCCCAGTGTGTAGATTCTTGGACGTCGGCGTGAGATGTTGCTGAACGAAGTGTCCGGTGTTTGCATGTAGATCTCCCGGAGGTAGCGGAAGTTTGCGTAGAGAATATGACGCCGGATGTCCGATGGGTGTCGAGTTCCGGTCGCAGTGTCTTCTGGGGAATGTAGTCAGAGTCCGTAGTGAAGAGAAGCAAGTGGGAGTCGCCGAGTCTCGCGGTAGAGGAGGAGTCGAGGAGAGACGATTGGAAGTAAGCAGCGATAGTGGGAGGTATTTTCCTGCAGCATCGAGGGGTCAATAGGGAAACCTGCCGAAGTCAACAGTGTATTGTACAAAGTCAAAGCGATAACATCGCAAATGTGTAAAAATGTAAACTGCCAGAACAATGGGTGGGTCGCAGTGACTGCCATACATTAGTGGTCCCTCCTTGTTCTCCGGGTAGTCGGTGAGCGAAAGGGGTTTCGGCCGACACGGGGGCCCTGGTCAGCAGTGCGAGGAGGTTGAGCGGAGGGAGAGCGATTCCTTCTGCGGTCAGGTTCCTGGGCGTCCATAGGTTCGGGTGCGGAGGTGGGTCTGCTTACCGCCGAGCGACGAAATTCTGCAAACCAATCTGGAACCGCAGTCAGAGGGATGTTGAGAGTGTGACAGAAATGCGGGAGATCTTCCGGTACTTTCAGATAGGCGGTACGGCCTTGTGCCGTGGCGGTAAGACAGAATGGAAACTTCCACTTATAGGGGATCCCATTAGCTTTAAGTGATTCCAGCAATGGCCGCAGGTCTCTCCGGTGTTGCAAAGTGATAGCTGAGAGGTCTTGGTAGATCTGCACTGTGTATCCGGCATGTACAATCTGCTGTTTCCCTCTGGCCTTCCTGAGGATATCTTCTTTAAGCCTGAAGTCGGGTAAGCAGCAGATTATGTCCCGTGGGGGATCTGTATCCCGTCCTTTGGGCCGCAGGGCGCGGTGTATACGATCCATGGCTATGGGAGTAAGGGGCGGCCGGTCAAGGATATTGTTAAAAAGGCCAGTCACCTCAGCGGGTATTTGCGGTCTCTCTATGGCCTCTGGAAGACCTCTGACCCTTAAATTATGGCGTCTGCCTCTGTTGTCGAGGTCTTCCAGGTGCCTTTGCATGTCCCTTAGTTGGAGGGTGTGTGTATCTACGTGGTGAGTCGTCTTCTTGAGCTGGGTGCCTTGTTTGTCCACCAAATCTTCCATGTGGAGAACCCTGTTGTTGAGGGTGCGTATGTCTAAACGGAGCTCAGAGATGGCCGCCGATAATGTGTCCTTTATGTCTGCGGCAATGGTGCGGAGGTCCTGGATGTTTAGTTGGGGTTGTTGTGGGGATGGCGACACCATCGGTTCAAGTTCCAGGGTGCGTCCGGTGAGGTCTGGTGGTGGAGGTGAGGAGCGGGAGACATTGATCGTTGGAGGTGAGTCGTGTAGGGCGGGAGCCGAGGCCTGAGAGGATCTGAGGCGATCAGGCACCATGTTGTCTCTATGGGCGCGGAACATGTCCGGAATGTTAGTCAAGATCCCTCCGTTGTTTCTCCGTGGAGAGCGGGAGCGGGAGGTGGAAGAGTTCCTTGAGGCAGTCCCCATCTTTTGGGATGTTCAGAAAGAGGAATGTCTCGGTTAGGCTTGAGGCAGGTCGTGTGGCAGCGGGAGCGAGGAGATTAAGCAGCCATCTTCATGCCTGGTCAGGCCACGCCGCCAGAGAAATCATTTTTTATCTTAATATAGATACCTTGGTCATAATGTTCAGTTTTTAAAATAAAAGTCAATCGACCACACTATATTTCAATAGAATGTGAGATATAAATGGCACTAGCAGTGTTTTGATCCATATTTGATGTAATAAATGTATAAAAGATAATATTGAATGCAATGGCCGGGTGCAGTATGGTCACCGGGGCGTCCTCTGTTTGTTAGAAAGGAGATGCTACCTGTGAATGATTGGCTATTCTCACCATGATAAATTACTTATCCCAATTGACATGCACAGGACCATTGAGGCAAGGAGTGACGCATAGGAGATGCGTGCCTTGCTATGTACGTGGCGGCGTATTCAAGTTGCGCGCGCAAATAGTGCGTGCGGCGATATTATAGTGCGCATGCGCGGGTTCCCTGTGATGGATGCGCGGTAGACTGAGCTCTGGGTGGAGAGCAGACCAACGCAAGGTGAGGGGACGGGACGTGACGTAGATCCGCCACGCATGCGCATTGGGTCTGAGTGATCAGGTGATCACCTAAGGGGCACTATTTATAGCAGTCAGTCCGTGTAGCCAATCCCTTAGGAAGAAGTCTTGTATGACGAAACATGTCAGGGGCGTGGCTACACGGACACTGAACACTTGTTTGTATCTCTGGCGGTCTTGAATCTGATCCATTGATGTTCACCTAACCGGACTTTTACTGTTGGGGATTTTTTTTATGAGGAGGACCCATATCAGGAGCAGTCGTCGGGGAGGTGGTGAGATCTATATTAACAGAGTTTGGATCGTGGGCTACCATATTGAGCGCTTTGCCAGTTCATCTTTCACTCATGCTTGCTGTGGATATGTGCTGTGATTTGCTGATTTTGCTGATTTTCACTTTATCACATGTGAGTTCAACCTTTGAAGTGTGAGTGTGGTTATTTTTGAAATAAATTCTTTAAAACTGAGTCACGCTATGTGGAGCACTTTTGATTTTATATTTTCACATATGGAGAAAGTGATCGTGGCTTGATCGTATCAATAACCCAGGTGTGGTTAAATTGATCATTTGCCGACCACGAGACTGGAAGGCAACACCATCTGGTGAGTGCGGTCTCATTGGGAGAGGGATCACAAGACACGTCGGTGTGGTGGAAGATTGGAAAATAATTTCTTTGGATATATTTTGGTGGATTTATTTCCTTTGGAGATTGTTTCATTTTTCAAACACAGTTATTTATGGACTTTTAAAGTGTTCACTTCAACATTATTTCACGTGGTGTTATTTATACAGGATTATTTTATATTTCTGTTATTTGATATATATATATATATATATATATATATATATATATATATATATAAATATATATTTTTATTTATTTTTTGCTTTGAAGCGCCGCTTGATTATATTTTCAAACACTTTTTCACTACACGTTTGATGGTAATCTATTTTGTTCAAGGTTCTAAACATGTCCATGTTAGGAACATTTTCTAACTTTTATAAAGGACTGTGTGCTGTCCGAGGTGAGTTTGTGATCAGATTTGTATGTAGCTGATACTTTGTACATATTATGTTTATTATTATTGTTGTTAATTAGAACTATAAGTGCACAGAATGAGCTCAAACCCCACCCTGTGTGTACACTGATCTGCTGTTGATGATTGAAATAGATACAAATAGACAAACATTTGACTGGGCTTATTGAGTAGATACAATGTTTTGTTTTTCTTGCTTCTTTCCTCCAATGAGTTGTGGGTTAAGAACTCCACAATCTTCTCAACTTGTGATTTCAGATAAAGTAACAATGTAAGGCGGGAGATTGTGGAGGATCTTTTATTGTAACAATGTGTGAGTGCGGCATAAGTGTTTATTCAGCTCTGCCACCTTGTGGTCATCCCTGGTAGAACACTTGGGTGTGTGTGCAGTGCAAGGAGGTGAATAAGGAATTTATACAGCCAGAAAGAGGAGATGATCTCCACAATAAATCTAGAATCAGGATGGGAATAGAAGGGAGGTTTATCCCTCCCAGTCTGACAGATCCACGGTACTTCTCATCTAAAGATCAATTGTATTATTATTTTAGCATTGCCACACAAACATGCTCTACATAGAGCCGGACATTTCTAGTCATATTCTCCAATTGAGTTTTATATTATTAATACTGTCAGTTAAAGTTCACTGTAAAGGCAAACCCTTTGTCTTCTTATCACACTCAGACTTGTAATACAGGTGAGGAGTAATGACAGCAAATGTGATCACAGTACATCATTCTCTCATCTCTTTTCATTCCAATCTGTCTATGCTGATCGTCTTCTCACCGCTAAACCCCTCCAACCAAAACCATCCACCCCTCCATGTCTGTCTGTATCATTTATTAGAACGTATTTCATGTGAAGGAACGATGTGATCTCCTTACAGGGACTGATTTTATTGTCCTCCGTCCTTTATTTCTGCTGAATATTTTGTGGAGATCAGAGATCATTCAATACCAAACAGACATCCCCCAGCTGAAAGGAACACAGATCTCAGATCCTCCTCCTTTCCTCAATCCGAAGAAATCGCCCAGAACTGCGATTGGTGCAAATATGAAATCGATTCATTCAAATTTCCCGCCGGAATTCTATGGAACGTTCCAATGATCTCAGATAGAATAATCCGACACTAAAATCTGATATCTCTTCCTCCGGGAACATCGATCAACGCTCCTCTGAAATGTCGGGCAGTTTAACCAGGAATAATAAATCCATTAGAAATATGAATGTCTCATGTCTTCTAGTCTTTTCTTTACTCCACAATGCAGATTCCGCCCTGCTAGAGAATGTTTTCTATAGAGATCATCAATGAAAAGTCTACAGAACAAGAATTTTCTGGGCTGAAAACAGAAAAAATATCTCAGAACACATTGCTTTGAAATCCTCATCAGAAAGACATTACTGGCTGATGAAGGAAACGCCCAGAGCTCTGATTGGCTCAGGGTTAAAAGTTCCCCGCCTTAATTCTTCACGAACGTTACAGAGAAAGAAAATAACCCCATTATCCCGCCAAACCCGAGACCATCAGATGAGACATTTATCCGAGAGATATCATCAATGCTTTATTTTCATTGATTAGTCCGGAATGAATAGAAATGGATTGAGAAGATTGTTGAATAATGTAAAACATTTCCATATGTTCCGTTATTACTAGATGTGAAAAGGACTGGTAGAGATCATTACACTGTCAGATACAAATGTACAATGAATCTAGAAAACAAATGTTTCATGTCAGATCGGTCTCCACTTTGTAACTAGAAATCAGCAAAATGTTATCAAAGTTACGAAGTAAATTAAATTGTCTGCAGACTGGTGAAAGGGGCGGGGTCACATCCACAATTATCGGTTTCGCTCATTTCGATTACTTGTGCAAGAAAAGTTTTCTTCCATTTATTGTTGTAGTTTATAACTGATTGTGAACTCGCATTGTAAAAAATGATCTGAGATCTACCATGATCTGCAACTGTCTGCATGATTTAGCTGTTCTTACATGAACCAGCTGTGGTAAGCGTGAAGGGGGATCTTACAATCAGATTGTACAGTGTATGGTCAAGCTAGACATCGCACCACTTCCTACATTTCTTGCTGAAACAATGACCATCAATTCTCATCACTACATGAGAAATCTGTAGAAATGTATGTTCAGAGTTATCACTCATTAGCCCTTTGTTGTACGAGGTTGGTGGTCCCGATTCGTGTTGATGAATCGGAGATCATAATTTACCTCCAAATCCAGAGTGTGCGGCGTTCCTGTATAGCCAAATAGAACACATCCGTGCATGTATTCCATGCAGATTGCCTGCATTCCCTATATCACAAGAGAATAGTGGCAGCTCTTTGTATGAGAAGGTGGGTGGCCCTGAAAAGGGCCTTTGTGTAGGTGAAGTAGGTAGGCGTCTATGAGGGTTTAGCCTCCGAATCCGTAGAGAGTGCGCCCCTGGCGTTTGAGAGCATAGACGACATCCATGGCGGTGACGGTCTTCCTCTTGGCGTGCTCGGTGTAGGTGACGGCATCGCGGATGACATTCTCCAGGAAAACCTTGAGCACTCCGCGGGTCTCCTCATAGATGAGTCCGGAGATGCGCTTGACACCCCCTCTGCGGGCCAAACGTCGGATGGCGGGTTTGGTGATGCCCTGGATGTTGTCCCGGAGCACCTTCCTGTGCCGCTTGGCGCCTCCTTTGCCCAGACCCTTCCCTCCTTTACCGCGACCAGACATGACGAATATTTCCTGCTCAAACAGAAACTACGCTCAGCGGTCTGCCTGCCCTCAGTATATACAGCCTAAGCGGACCTGATGGGAACCTTCCCAGGAAAGAGGCGGAGTCACACCCATTCAATACAAACAAAGAGAATTATATGAATCTATAAATCTCCTGATTCAGATACAGCAATACATCTCTAGAAAATCAACGTTATTCCTACTTCTTAATGTTTTTTTATTTTATTTTGTCTTGTTTTTCTATTTATACCTGGAGATTACACGGGAAACATGACTTTTTAACACTTCATAACAGAAATACAATCGCCATGTTTCAAAGGCTCATTGCGATTTAATATTTATAAAACATTATTTTGAAAGGGAAACAAAATAAACATTTTTTCTAACAGACATCTCACCTTCATGGGTGTAAAGCCTGATGGGCCACAGATGGGAGACACGAGGAGAAGGGGCGGGGTCTAGTCACTTATTGCACTGTAGAGAATTTAATTTATTTAGATCCTTTTCAATATTTTGCAGAATGGAAACGGATGTGATCCATCAGAAGCGCAATATTTTCTTTATTGATTAATCGTACACATTTTGCTGGTATGTCATGATGATTGTTGCCTATTTCTACCAATAATGTCATATTTCCCGATTATTATATAGGAAGAACCAAATATGTGCAACTGCTATATGTATAAATTGTATATCAAAGAGAGAGAGGCATATCTATATCTATCTATCTATATCTATCTCTCTCTCTTTATATATACATATAATATTTCTATTTTTTTCTTACCATTAACATAAATAAATAGTTTTCTTTATTTACCTCGGAGATTACACTGAAAACAAACATTTGTCACACATCATAATAGAGAATACAATCACCAGCTACTATTGTTAATAACATTTTCATATTTATAAAAGATTAAGAAATACAGATGCCCCACATCCCTGTTTCTAAGACAAAGCCGAACTGATGGGGGACTGATAGAAAGGGGCGGGGTCACAGTCGTTCAATAACCTGCAGAGAATATCATTTACTTTATAATTAGAAATCAGCAAATTGTTCGGTGTTCCTAAGAGGAGACCGATTTGAAATGAAACATTTTTTTTTGTTTTACTGATTCATTGTGCATATGATGTATCTGGCAGTGTCATGATTACTACAGATTTATAGCAGTTCTTTCACATTTTTAATTATAGTTTTCATATGGGGGGGAAATCCGTAATCGCTACATGTCTAAAAAGGGAACATTCATTATCGGCCCACGATCCTATACAGATCTGATGATGAAACGTGTAATACTTTATTTGCCATCATATAGAAAGGTAGAGATCTATGAGAGAAGTCATCTCACTATCATGTTCTGTATGTAGGGGGGGGGGGGGGGGGGGCGGGGGGGGGGGGGGATTCGGCATTCGGAGGACTTGGAATAAAAGAGAACATATGGGGATGTTTTACATTATTCAATAGTCTTCAGAATCCATTTTGGGCTAATCAATTCTTCTAGAAAATAAAGCATTGGTGATATCTCTCGGATAAATGTCTCATCGGATGATCTCAGTGTCGGATTTGGCGGGATAATGGGGCTGATTGTCTGTAACGTTCTTCACTATTCAGGCGGCAAATTTGAAAGTAGCAATTTGAAATCTGAACCAATCAGATCTGTGGGCGTTTCCTTCATCGACCAGTAATGTCTTTCTTATGATAATCTCAAAGAAATGTATTCTGAGATCTTTCTCGGTTTTCAGCCCAGAAAATACTTGTTCTGTAGACTTTTCATTGCTCTCTATAGAAAACATTCTGTAGCAGGGCGGATTCTGTAGTGAAATAAAACCCTGAAACAAAGTAATATTTCGATGTGTTTATTACTCCGCCTGGAATCAAAGGGCCCATTGATGAATGTTCCCCGGAAGAAGGGAGATTTTATATCATTCAATTGCATTTTAACATCAGCCGATCTCAAATGGTTGCAACATTCCGTTGAAAACTAAGACAATCAGTTCTGAACGTTTTCCTATAATAGGAGAATTGTGAAGGAGGTTCTGAGATCTGTGTTCCTGATCCGTTGGGATGATTGTAATAAATTCAGCAACTAAAGGATGAACAGGGATGATCGGTCCCTGTAAAATGTGTAAATCTACAAGTATCCCCATCCCCCAATAATGATCTCCAGGCTCTTTATATGTAGTAATTGTTCTCCCTGTACAACTCTCCTGTATTAGAAGTGTGAATACATAAGGATGTATTTCCTGTGTAAAGCTATAAAGACAATTGAGGGCTCATTCCATGCGATGTGGTAGACACAATGAGGGGTGTGTGTGGGCTCTTTGTAGAGAGATGTGGGTGGCTCTGAGAAGAGCCTTTGTGTTATAAATGGATTTGGGAATAGAAAGGAGTTGTTGGGATTACTTGGATTTGGCGGCCTTGTGGCTCTCGGTCTTCTTGGGCAGCAGCACGGCCTGGATGTTGGGCAGGACTCCTCCCTGGGCGATGGTGACGCCGCCCAGCAGCTTGTTGAGCTCCTCGTCGTTGCGGACGGCCAGCTGGAGGTGTCGGGGGATGATGCGGGTCTTCTTGTTGTCGCGGGCGGCGTTGCCGGCCAGCTCGAGGATCTCAGCCGTGAGATACTCGAGGACGGCGGCCAGATAGACGGGAGCTCCGGCCCCGACCCGCTCGGCATAGTTGCCCTTCCTGAGCAGACGGTGAACACGACCGACTGGGAACTGCAGACCAGCCCGGGATGATCGGGTCTTGGCCTTAGCCCGAACCTTGCCTCCTTGTTTTCCACGGCCAGACATTGTGATATTCCTGTGTAGCTACTCTGAAATAGATCACCAACTTCTGGCACCTCCTTATATTTATACAATCAATGCGCTGACGTCACAAATAGCGATTGGCTACTTTTCAAGCCAGCCATTAGTGGTCTGACTTGTTTCTACACCAATCAGTAAACCATGAAGGGAAGCAAAACACTCCTCCCCATCACATGACTGAATCCTCCAATAGAAGAGTGAGGAGGGAGGAGGCTCATTTGCATAGGACGCCTATAAATACAGCACATGAGGGCGGCTCCAGCACACATCGGAATTGTTCTAATCAAATCAATCCTGATCATGCCTGAACCAGCCAAGTCCGCCCCGGCGCCCAAGAAGGGCTCCAAGAAAGCCGTGACCAAGAGCCAGAAGAAGGACGGCAAGAAGCGGAGGAAGAGCAGGAAGGAGAGTTATGCCATCTACGTGTACAAGGTGCTCAAGCAGGTCCACCCCGACACCGGCATCTCGTCCAAGGCCATGGGCATCATGAACTCCTTCGTCAATGACATCTTCGAGCGCATCGCCGGCGAAGCTTCCCGCCTGGCTAATTACAACAAGCGCCGCACCATCACCTCCCGGGAGATCCAGACCGCCGTCCGCCTCCTCCTGCCCGGAGAGCTGGCCAAGCACGCCGTCTCCGAGGGCACCAAGGCCGTCACCAAGTACACCAGCGCCAAGTAATCCCCCCATCCCCCATCATCACCCCAACACAAGACACAAAGGCTCTTCTAAGAGCCGCCCACCATTTCCATCAATGAGCTGTCATCACTTTTTGGCAAGTGTAGAATTAACAGATTATGAAAGATCAATTTTGTACAATCTGATGGGGAGTTATACATGTGTGGATGTATTAAAATAAATCCACCGAATACCAGCCAGTCTTCCAGATTCCCTTTATTGAGAAATGCCAGAAGATTTTATTTATTTTCCCCAACCTAGACCCGTTCTGTAGAATGGCTATCCGGAGGATCTAATTTCTAGATGGATATTGTCGGCTAGTGGGAACAAACAATTCAATCACATTGTATGTCTTCCCCGTATAAAATGCATGCACTTTGTCACCACTAGGTGTCAGTGTTGCTCCTCATAGAATACTTGGGAGATTTTCCCCGTAAATTGAAAGCGGATTTGTATGTATAGAAGGATTACACATATATAATATCTTTGTCATTTTTGACCTACACGTTTGTTTTCCGTTTTATAAATGATCTTGGACACTTCACAAATCACAATAATGTCTGGAGAGACATATTCAGGGGATGCTTACATATGAGGAATAGTTTAGGGATCATCTGCTTAGCATGTTTACTAATACATCCCCCTTGTGTTTTAATTTTGTCATACAGCATCTATTTTCTTTATGGGAGTCTAAAGATAATACATAATCATCTACTCACCTTAGATGGGGGGGGGGGGATCAGATGGACATGCATCGTCTTTCCTGGTCAGTATCGATCTCTCTCTAGTGTGTGTGTATATATATAATGTTGTATTGGGGTATTTGATAAATACCAGTTGCCACAGATTAGAAGATGAAGGTCACACATTGTAATGCACAATATCACACTCCCCTCAGATCCTGGGTGTTTATCTCTGTTTGTGTCATCTAATTTACTGACATATGGGCACAAATAATCCAATCTCAATGTTTCTAATTCTCACACTGAGGAGGAGTCTCTAATCTTTTATTATATAAAAAAATATATATATATATTTCTTTGTAAACTCCATGAGCAGGACGCAAGTATTAATTGTGGATTGAACTGTATTGAGATTGTACTGTCACCCTTGTATTGTAAAGAGCTTTTTAAACTGTTAGCTCTATATACATTTTGTCAAATATTATTATTATTATTTTGTGTTAATGTAGTACCCCAGCACCAAGTAAATCCCCAACTCCCCCCATCATCCAAACACGACACAAATGATCTTCTAAAACCCTCTCATATGCACCATATCAGAGCTGTCATTCTTCTAATGTGACATGATTGCATGAGAATTATAGTTCAAATAATGTTTTTACAGCATTTTCTGACAAATAAAACCTAATTAATGTAAATGTATCGGATTGATTATGCAATCTAGATGTCTCCCTGTGTCCATTCCCTCAAAGCCCCCGGTAGGAGTTAGCGGCACACCGAATAGAATGTAAATCCAGCAATAGGAGTCCGATGTCAGAGATCCGAATTCTCCCGAGCAGAAGGTGCCGATTTAAAGGATCTTTTCAGGGCCCCGAAAACGTATTTCATGTGCGGATCAGAGACCTGGAGATCCCCAATTCCCGCACACTGTCTGTGGGATCTCCCGGGGAGGGGGGACATTCACACTTCAATATTTCATGTGATCGCTATAAGGGAAATCATTGTACTGATCGGACATGTTAGAATGATCAGCAACAAGAACATTGTGTTATGCGGAGAATGGACTCTTCACTGTCATAGAATAGAATTCCATCATTTCACTCAAAAATAATATGAAGAGGATTAGCAGCCCCGATGTCACATTTGGATTACAATTCGATCTCCCGGCTGCACTTTTATTCAGCTCCCTGTATGATAATATAAAGGATCTGATTGGCTGGCACAGGAACCACAAGAGGCTGTGATTGGCTGATCGCAATATTTTCAAATTGCACGCCGAAATTTCATCGCTGTGCAGTTTGCAGATGATGGTGTTCTGCACTCGCTCTAAGGATCGCTATCTGGTGATTGGCTGATATAAAATAATTCGACGCTTGGAATGAGAAATGTACAACTCTCTCCGGGGAGACAATAATTGTCTTCTGTAGATAATGAATGAGAAGAATTGAAGAAGAGAGTGTAACATGTGCTGATGGGAAGGTGTAACGATGTGATCGATATGTGTGTGTGTGGAGGGGTTGGAGAAAGTTGTAGAGAGATTCCTGTGATAGATCGGGAGAGGAAATGTTTTCTTCCTACAGAAGAATGAATAGTGAGTGTGAGATTTCTAACTAGTCGTTTGTATGATTTATACACCGAGCTGAGAAAGAGGAAAGTGGAGGTGATCCCGGGATCTGTGTACAGGAGGGAGGGGAATGACTTTCTATTTATCTTGAACAGATTTTCTTTCCCCATCTCCTAATAATGATGAGGGAAGTATGGAGATCGGAAGAGAATCTTTCTAGGAACCGGAGATCGGAAGAGAATCTTTCTAGGAACCGGAGATCGGAAGAGAAAAGATCTCCTTCCCAGGGAGAAGTGAGAATTATTACTTTGAAATGGTCTTAGAATTGTTAGAGGTCCGATCGCAGAAGGGTAAGAATAAAGTAAATGTGATGGGGGGGGGGGTGTAGACATGTGGTGGTAAGTATTTGTATGATGTAGTGGTGATGAGATAGTATGGAGCTCTTTGTTAGGAGGATGTGGTGGCTCCGAAAAGAGCCGTTGTGTTGGGGGGGGGGGGTATTATGCCCTCCCTCTGTGGAGGCGAGCGTGCCAGCCGGATGTCTTTGGACATGATGTTGGGCATCTGCTTGTGGGGAGCTTTCCCTCCGGTGGACTTACGAGGTTGATTCTTGCCATACAGCGTTAACCCTGGCTCCATGTCTTGTGCCGGGCCTCCAGAGCTATCTTCTGCTCTTTTACTAGCCCTTTTACTAGCTCTTGCCCGGGCTTCTTCTCTCTGTCCGGTGTCTTGTGCCGGTCCTCCACATCTATCTTCTGCTCTTGACCGGTCTTCTCTGGTTCTTCTCTCTCTCTATCCGTTGTCTTGTGCCGGGCCTCCAGAGCTATCTTCTGCTCTTTTACTAGCCCTTTTACTAGCTCTTGCCCGGGCTTCTTCCCTCTTCTCCCTCTGTCCGGTGTCTTGTGCCGGTCCTCCACATCTATCTTCTGCTCTTGCTAGCTCTTGACCGGTCTTCTCTGTTTTTTTTTTTTCTTTCTATCAGTTGTCTTGTGCCGGGCTTCCAGAGCTATCTTCTGCTCTTTTACTAGCTCTATTACTAGCTCTTGCCCGGGCTTCTCCGTTGGCTCCTTCCTTCTTCCTCCCCTTCTTCTTCCAGTGTTGACCCGACGCTCTCTCCCGCTGTAATGCGGTGTGAGCGTTGCGCAACTACTTATATAGGCATGGGGCGGGGCCACCGGGTGATGTCACTCGGCGACCCCGCCCATTCATGACATCACCACCCGGGGCATGCCGGGACATTGATGTCATAAGGGGGCGGGGGTCACTGGAAGACATCAGGCGATGACCCTTCCCCCATGTCTATATAAGTCGTTGCATGCCGCACAGTGGCATTTTTTATTCCATGTGAATGGGTAGTGGGGATCTGGGGGCCTTCATTTGTATGCCGTCACTACGTGTCCTACAATTCCTTACATGTCCCCACAGTACTGTATGCCTTCATTACATGTCCTATAACATACTACATGTCCTTACAATATGTCTGGATAGGAGGGAAGCAGGAGACGTACAGTATGAACACGCTTCTCACACCCCTCTGTTCTCACACTCCTCTGTACTCAGGATATGAGGCTTGAATTCTCCTCCTTTTCGGTCACATGGGGAGAGGAGAAGGTGTG
>CM053028.1:627926051-628028994 GCA_028564925.1 Lithobates sylvaticus | reverse complement strand
AATTGTAAATTGTAAAACAAAGCGGAAACAACTACCAGATGTCCCCTAAGAAAGAGCAGATTCAGATGTCTAAATTGGTGGAGCACAGACGGGGATGGGGGGGGGGCTAGGGGAGAGTTACTTGGGGCAAAGTTCAAACTGCTAGAGCAGGTATGGGGTGTGTCATGACCCGAAATAGTTTAACAGCAAAAATTGGAACATACAGGGGTGTGTTTAATCCGATTCTGGAAAAAAGTTCTGGAAAGGGGCTTCCTTCAAAAAAACAGAAACTTCAGTGAAAGAAGAGGATTCATTGCAAAAAGAAAAACAATATACTGATAAACAAACAGCATCATGGAGGGAGGTTATCCTTGACTCTCTTGTGGTTGACTTTTTCCCATAATGGTGATGTAGGGCTCCGCGGTGTGGGTCGCTTGGTAGACCCCTGTTGAGAGTGTGACGTTTCCATTTCCGTGTCCAAGGAGATGAGCTTGAGATCCAGGAATAGGCGTTCACCTTCATGAAAATTGTGAATAGCATGTTGTTTGCCCTTATAAGAGAACTTGAGGGCAAATGGGAATGCCCAGCGGTATTTTATATCTTTTTTCGTTAAAGTTGCGAGAAGGGGTTTCAGAGACCTCCGTTTTTGGATGGTAAACGGTGAGATGTCAGCAAATATTTGAATATCTTTCTCTTGGAACTGTATGCGGTCCTGCTGGCGAGACCGCTTCATCACCTCTTCTTTGACGGAATAGTAGTGTGGTTTGACCACAATGTCTCTCGGAGCACCATCTTTCCTAGGAGGGCCTAGGGATCTATGGGCTCTATCCAGTTCTAGCTTGTGAGATGGTACAGAGGGAATCAGATGTTTAATAACTTCTTGCACAGCTGCAGGAACATCCGTGACTGTTTCGGGGATCCCTCTGATCCTAAAATTATCCCTCCTCGAGCGATTCTCGAGATCATCGATCCTAGCCTGGGCTGTTTCAAGCTGTTCTTGTACAAAGTGCAGATGATCCGTGTTTTGGTTTGCCCTGGAAATAGTGATATCCAGTTTGTGTTCTATATGCTCAATCCTGGAGCCTAGATTCTGAAAATCTGCCCTAATTTCTCCTGTGATTCTGTCAGTGATCCTGTCAGCATTTTGTGCCAGTCTTTTGTCAAGCATCTCTGAAATCCTATTAAAGAGGTCAGAAACATTGAAGGTAACATCAAGAGCCTGTACAGTCTGGTTAGCATTGAGGTCAGGCTGATGAGGAGATGCTGCACAGGGAGACATCCCATAGGGCCCAAAGGATCGCTCTAACAGAGAGACTGTGGAGGCTGGAGAGGGGGTTTCCCCTGCTGGTGCTGGGTCTGATAGTAGTGGGGAGTATGGCAGGGTATTTGTTGTCATCACTTGCCTGCCTGTGGAGTGAGAGACCTCTGCGGCCTGGTCCCGTGCCTGAGGTGCGGCCGCCATCTTGGAAAAATCTCGGCCGCCCACTGACTGAAAATGTGGCTCCAAAGCCCTCCTAGTGTGACTTCCTGACATGTGTGTATTCCCCGAAGCTTCCCCCACCCGCTCCCGCACTCGATGGGGTGCCTGGCAGCCGGTAACCGCCGCTAGCGAAGCTGTATGGCCGGCGTTGTGCGGAGCTCCGGTCTTACGCCGCCATCTTAGGAGACTCGCGCATGCGCACAAGGATATCTTCTTTAAGCCTGAAGTCGGGTAAGCAGCAGATTATGTCCCGTGGGGGATCTGTATCCCGTCCTTTGGGCCGCAGGGCGCGGTGTATACGATCCATGGCTATGGGAGTAAGGGGCGGCCGGTCAAGGATATTGTTAAAAAGGCCAGTCACCTCAGCGGGTATTTGCGGTCCCTCTATGGCCTCTGGAAGACCTCTGACCCTTAAATTATGGCGTCTGCCTCTGTTGTCGAGGTCTTCCAGGTGCCTTTGCATGTCCCTTAGTTGGAGGGTGTGCGTATCTACGTGGTGAGTCGTCTTCTTGAGCTGGGTGCCTTGTTTGTCCACCATATCTTCCATGTGGAGAACCCTGTTGTTGAGGGTGCGTATGTCTAAACGGAGCTCAGAGATGGCCGCCGATAATGTGTCCTTTATGTCCGCGGCAATGGTGCGGAGGTCCTGGATGTTTAGTTGGGGTTGTTGTGGGGATGGCGACACCATCGGTTCAAGTTCCAGGGTGCGTCCGGTGAGGTCTGGTGGTGGAGGTGAGGAGCGGGAGACATTGATCGTTTGAGGTGAGTCGTGTAGGGCGGGAGCCGAGGCCTGAGAGGATCTGAGGCGATCAGGCGCCATGTTGTCTCTATGGGCGCGGAACATGTCCGGAATGTTAGTCAAGATCCCTCCGTTGTTTCTCCGTGGAGAGCGGGAGCGGGAGGTGGAAGAGTTCCTTGAGGCAGTCCCCATCTTTTGGGATGTTTAGAAAGAGGAATGTCTCGGTTAGGCTTGAGGCAGGTCGTGTGGCAGCGGGAGCGAGGAGATTAAGCAGCCATCTTCATGCCTGGTCAGGCCACGCCGCCAGAGAAATCATTTTTATCTTAATATAGATACCTTGGTCATAATGTTCAGTTTTTAAAATAAAAGTCAATCGACCACACTATATTTCAATAGAATGTGAGATATAAATGGCACTAGCAGTGTTTTGATCCATATTTGATGTAATAAATGTATAAAAGATAATATTGAATGCAATGGCCGGGTGCAGTATGGTCACCGGGGCGTCCTCTGTTTGTTAGAAAGGAGATGCTACCTGTGAATGATTGGCTATTCTCACCATGATAAATTACTTATCCCAATTGACATGCACAGGACCATTGAGGCAAGGAGTGACGCATAGGAGATGCGTGCCTTTCTATGTACGTGGCGGCGTATTCAAGTTGCGCGCGCAAATAGTGCGTGCAGCGATATTATAGTGCGCATGCGCGGGTTCCCTGTGATGGATGCGCGGTAGACTGAGCTCTGGGTGGAGAGCAGACCAACGCAAGGTGAGGGGATGGGACGTGACGTAGATCCGCCACGCATGCGCATTGGGTCTGAGTGATCAGGTGATCACCTAAGGGGCACTATTTATAGCAGTCAGTCCGTGTAGCCAATCCCTTAGGAAGAAGTCTTGTATGACGAAACATGTCAGGGGCGTGGCTACACGGACACTGAACACTTGTTTGTATCTCTGGCGGTCTTGAATCTGATCCATTGATGTTCACCTAACGGACTTTTACTGTTGGGGATTTTTTTTATGAGGAGGACCCATATCAGGAGCAGTCGTCGGGGAGGTGGTGAGATCTATATTAACAGAGTTTGGATCGTGGGCTACCATATTGAGCGCTTTGCCAGTTCATCTTTCACTCATGCTTGCTGTGGATATGTGCTGTGATTTGCTGATTTTGCTGATTTTCACTTTATCACATGTGAGTTCAACCTTTGAAGTGTGAGTGTGGTTATTTTTTAAATAAATTATTTAAAACTGAGTCACGCTATGTGGAGCACTTTTGATTTTATATTTTCACATATGGAGAAAGTGATCGTGGCTTGATCGTATCAATAACCCAGGTGTGGTTAAATTGATCATTTGCCGACCACGAGACTGGAAGGCAACACCATCTGGTGAGTGCGGTCTCATTGGGAGAGGGATCACAAGACACGTCGGTGTGGTGGAAGATTGGAAAATAATTTCTTTGGATATATTTTGGTGGATTTATTTCCTTTGGAGATTGTTTCATTTTTCAAACACAGTTATTTATGGACTTTTAAAGTGTTCACTTCAACATTATTTCACGTGGTGTTATTTATACAGGATTATTTTATATTTCTGTTATTTCACACATATATATATATATATATATATATATATATATATATATATATATATATATATATATATATATATATAAAAAAAATATATTTTTATTTATTTTTTGCTTTGAAGCGCCGCTTGATTATATTTTCAAACACTTTTTCACTACACGTTTGATGGTAATCTATTTTGTTCAAGGTTCTAAACATGTCCATGTTAGGAATCTTTTTTTTTTTTTTTTTTTCAAGTATATTTTATTTTTCCAAGAAGTAAAAAATACAACAGTGCATGTCCAACAAACTAAACCGTGGGGGTTAATAGCCCCAATATGACAGTAGCACGCAAGAGTTATATAAACATAGAACAAATAAAGTAGGCCAGTACAGAGATAGAAATTGAATAAAACCAGAGGAACGGGATGATCCGAGAAGTTGGGTCTCGTGTGGATTTTCAGGGTCATGTATTCAGCAGGTGAGACCTGTGGGGGGGAACATCTATGGAGCAAGAGGGTCCCCGCCACCCCAAGTGGGATCATGCTGTGGCGGGGCCTCGCACTTCCCAATATCCCCTTTCCACGAACAGCAAGCTTGACCCAATGAAAAAAAAAAAGGGGAAAGAAAAAAAAAAAAAAAAAAAAAAAAGGAAAAAAGGGAATAACTTGAACCTCGATGAGCGTTCTATCAGGTGAATGCTCAGTAAGGCTCGGAAATCCTAGGGAATTGCCTGGGTTACGACCGAGGCAACTGCCAACTATAGTGGTGGTCGGATCAGTCAACCGTTGTTCTTAGGCCTGAAGTCTAGTAAACATGCGTGTGAGAAGCAATAAAGAAGAGAAAACAGCTTACCAGAAAAAGGAAGAGAAGAGAGAGGAAGGCGAGAGGGGGAAGAAAGTAGAGGAAAGAAGGGTGGAAGGGAAGAGGAGGGTGGGGGTGGAGAATCAGAGAAGTCGACTGGGGTGGAATGGACGTACAGCCAGTGCTCCTGAGGTCAATGAAGGAGAGTGACTCCAGTAAACAACGCCCAAGGTTCCCAGGTTTGGAAAAATGTATCAGAGCGATCCAAGATCACACTGGCCATCTTTTCCTGGTTCATAATCCAGGATATTTTCCGTTTAGCGAGGAGAGTGGAAACTGAGGGTGTTTTCCAGGCTTTAGCCAGAGTAAGCTTAGCCCCTAAAGTGATAAAATGAATGAGGCGTTGTGTGAACTTGGAGGCTTCCCTAACTGGGAAATTAAGGAGAGCAATGAGGGGGGACTGTTGGATAGGCAATGTGGTTACCTTGCGTATCCAAAAGAAGATTTTGTTCCAAAAATAACGGATCCTGGGACAGGTCCACCATATATGAAGCATGTCACCCCTCAAGTTGCAGCCCCTGAAGCATAGAGGTGAGGTCGCTGGGAAGATAGATGCCAGTTTTGTGGGGACCCGGTACCATCTAGTGATAACCTTGATGCTGGCTTCTATGAGACCCGTGTTGAGAATGCCTTTGAAAGAATGGGAGAAATTCCTGTGCCAAGTTTCTAATTTCCAGTGTTGGGACAAATCTTCCTCCCAGGCTAGCATGTAGGGTGTCTTAGACTGCTCCGAGGACAATGCCTTGTAGATCAACGAGATTCCCCCTCTCCGCTCAATGGCCTGTCCACACCATTGTTCATATGGAGTGATTTGTGGCCCATCCTTTAGTGTTTTGCATCGTTTGCGTAGGAAATCGGAGATCTGGGAAAACCTAAAGAATTCAGACTCAGGCATATCAAGTTTACTGACGCAGAAAGTTTTAGTTAGAGGGCCTAAGGGTCTGAGAAAGTGACCAATTCTGTAGAGCCCCTTATTGAGCCACCACTCAAATGCTTTTATGTCAAGCCCCGGTTGGAAATCAGGGTTGTGAAAAAGGTGTGTCAACGGTTCTGTGGGGGAGGACAGTTGACTGTTGCTTTTCAATGTGTCCCAAAGGGCAAAGGAGTGTGACAGCGTTGGGGATAATATGGAGGGCCGGAGTTTCTTGGGGCACCAGAGGAGGTAGTCCAGAGTGTGAAGGGGAACCGCCTGCCTCTCGATGTGGACCCAGTCGGGCTGGTCCCACCGCGAGTAAACCGTGGACAGTTGTGCTAGTTGAGCAGCTTGGAAATACCATAGCAAGTTGGGCAGGCCTAGCCCCCCTTCCACCCTGGATCTAAATAGGACCGATTTTGAAAATCTATTGCCTCCTTTACCCCATACAAATTTGTTGATTCTGGCTTGAAAGAGTTTTAGACGAGTTTTATCAACTGGTATCGGGAGGGCTCTAAAGTAATATAATATGCGGGGAAGCAAGGTCATCTTGATCGTATTGATTCTACCCAACCAGGATAGGGAGAGCCGAGACCACCGGGAGAGTTCCTCCTCTAATTTTTTGTAAAGAGGCGGATAGTTTGCAAGGTGGAGGAGTTCCACCTTGGGGGTCAGTGAAATCCCCAAGTACTTAATCGCTCGATTATTCCAGGAGAATCGGAAACTCTCCCTGAGTCTGGTCAGAAGGGAATCGGGGATGTTAATGTTAAGAGCTTGGGATTTGTCGTAGTTGACCTTTAGACCCGAGACAACACTAAATTTGTCTAATAGACGGCAGATATTAGGGAGGGTTATCAGTGGGGAGGAGACAAATAATAAAATGTCGTCGGCGAATAATGCGCATTTATGGTGTTTGGAGCCACATTGAAAGCCTTGGATGTTTGGGTCCGATCTGATGGAAATCGCCAGGGATTCGATTGCTATGGCAAATATTAATGGGGATAGTGGGCAACCCTGTCTAGTACCCCTCAATATGGGGATAGAATCCGAGTAAAATCCCTGCAGGCGCACCTGTGCCGAGGGAGTGGAATAGAGGGCATGGATGATATTAAGAAACGATTCACCGAATCCCCAACGTTTTAAAGTGGAGAAAATGTACGACCAGTGGACAGAATCAAAGGCTTTTTGGAGATCCAGGGAAAGCAAGCATCCCTGCCTAGGGGTACCCTTGTCCCAATTAGAATTAATGAGGGAAATTAAATCAATTGCACGTCTGGTTTGATCAGGACCTTGCCTCCCTGGGATAAAACCCACTTGGTCCTTGTCTATGTATAAGCTAATGAAGGAGGCCAGGCGGTCTGCAAGGATCTTAGTCAGAATCTTCAAATCATTATTGATGAGGGATATCGGTCTATAATTACCAACTGAGCTGGAGTCTTTGTCAGGTTTGGGCAAAACCGTGATATATGCTGTGTTAATCGATGTGTCTAGGATACTTCCCTGTCTAAGAGCATTAAAAAAACGGGCCATGTAGGGAGCTAGTGTGGAGGAGAACGATTTGTAGTAGGGTATAGAGAAGCCGTCTGGACCCGGCGCTGAATGTGATTTCAAATGTTTAATAACCGCGCAGACTTCCTCTGCAGAGATAGGGGCATCAAGTTTTAGACGGTGAGAATCTTGCAGGATGGGGCACTGGATAGAATCGAGGAACCGATCTATATCAGGTTGGGAGGGGCCACTAGGATTGCCATACAGGGATTTGTAGAAGTCATGAAATTCCCTCATGATACGTTGAGGGTTTTGTGACAGGGTGCCACCTTGGATTTTAATTTTGGGGAATACTGTAGTTCTGAATTTTGGGGTGAGTCTCCCTGCCAGCATGGAACCGATTCTGTCCCCCTGGCAATAAAATCTGGAGCTATTCCATCGCAGCCAATTCTCAGCCTTAGTTGTCAGGGCCAAGTTCAGGGCCGTGCGGGCTGTGTCGAGTTGTGATGTGGGAACCTCTTTGGGGTTGGCCTTATGTTTTTTGGATAAGGAAGCAAATTCCAGCTCCAATTTTTCAATGTTTAATTTATGCGCTCTGTTCCTTTGGGATGCTATTTGAATCAAGTGACCTCTAATGACGGCTTTGTGAGCCGCCCAGAGGCTAGAGGGGCTTATATCTGACGTGTCATTAGTAAGGAAGTAGTTACTGATTGCAAGTTCGATTTCTGTCACTCTGATCGGGTCACTCAATAAGGACTCGTTAAGTCTCCAGCGTCTACTGGGTTTAAGTCCAGCGGGGCGCTGAAGAGACAATACCACCATGGAGTGGTCCGACCAAGCCACATCTTTGATGAAAGTTCTGGTAACCAGTGGAATGGAGAAAGGAGCTATGAGTATATGATCTATTCTTGCGAACGATTTGTGGGGATTAGAATAGTGTGTAAAATCACGGAGGGTCGGGTTCATTTCTCTCCAAATGTCAACCAGGCCATAATGGGATATCAGTTTGGCTATGTGGAGGCTCTGCTTGGTGGGTCTAGTGAGGCGTTTTCCAGGGGGTTTGGACTTATCCAGCCCCTGGTCGAAGGCTGTGTTGGAGTCACCCCCAAAGATGACAGTGCCTTCTAGCAAAGGAGTCAGGGTTGTCATTAGGTGTTGGAAAAAGGGTAGTTGGCCTTTGTTGGGGGCATAGTATGAAACGAAAGAGTATAATTTGTCGTCTACTTCTCCAACTACTAGAATAAATCTGCCCTCAGGATCAGTTAGTTCAGATTTGAGAGTAAATTTACACCTTTTGGAGATGAAAACCCCCACTCCCTTAGTTTTGTCTTCAGCATTGGCTAATGAGAAAGATGGGAATTTGGAGTGAATGAAGGACGGTTTGAAACGTTTAGGGAAGTGTGTTTCTTGAAGGAGGACTATATCGGCCTTTTGAGAATGCAGGTATTGGAAGACCTTGCGACGTTTAGCGGGAGAGTTTAGGCCTTGAGCATTATGTGAAACAATTTTAAGGGGTATGTTCCCTGAGGGATCGCTAGCCATTGAGCAGAGGTGGAAGGCAATCTAGTAGGTCAGTAGCACTTACCGGGAGGAGTCCAGGGACATCAGCGTGGTCTAGGAGCCAGATCGCGACCTCTATGAGCAGAGTCTGTTGTCGGAGGGTATCACCCCAGTCGACTTCTGTAAGAGAATGATAGTGAATTCTTTGTGGAGAAAGGAGGGAAGAAGGAAAGAGGAGGAAAGCGGGAGACAAGGGAGTCTTCCGTAGAGTGGAGGTGATCGGTCCCTCCATCTGGTAGTAAGAGTCTCTCTGAGATTCCCTTCCTATAAAACTAAAGGAAGAAGGAAAAACAGAGAGTGGTCCTGTCAGGAGAAGAGTGAAGTACCTGTTCTACAAGACAGGGGGAGGTGCATGAACACCGCCCCAGCAGGGAGGCCATGTGACCAGTATCTGGAAAAACGGATACACGCTACAGGTACAGTGTGTATTCGGTAACCTCTATTGCCCCAGCAGGGAAGGCCATGTGACCAGTATCTGGAAAAGACGGATACACGCTACAGGTACAGTGATTTGTATTCGGTAACCTCTATTGCGACCGAAGCTACGATGCGTGCGAGAATGCGATGCGATTTGCGAACGGAGTGCGATCGTGCGAAAATGAAGCGAGAAGGATATGCGAAGTATTGCGATTGCGATTGCGATTGCATTGCATGCGGCGACGGAAGGCGATATTAAACTTTTAAAGTTCTTCTAGGGAGGAGAAGGGCGGGAGAGAGAAGGTTTGTAGGAAAGAAGGAGGAGCAGGAGAAAGGATAGGAGCAGGAAGAGGAGGAGGAAGAGTGTAGGAAGAAGAGAAGAATAAGCAACAAGAGAAAAGAGGGTAAGGAAAAAGGGAGGAAGGAAGGTGAAAATTTAGAAGGAAAGCAAGGACGGGAGGTGGGTTAAAGACTTGGTAGGAGGCGAGGCAAAGGAGAAGGAGTCAAAAAAAGTGGGTGAAATGATAGAGTTTAGAGCTGGATGGAAAATAACAAGGAACGGTAGGAGGTGTGTAAGGTGGAGGAAAAGGGGTATGTCGGAATGAGGGGGCCCCCGTCCAAGTGAAATGTAGATTTAGAGGCAAGGATGGGAAAACAACAAGGAACGGGGGTCAAAAAAATAAAAATAAAAAAAAAATAAAAAAAAAAAAATTACAGCCTATCATGAGTGGATGTGGTAACCTGAAGATACAGGAAGATCAAACTGAATAGGGAAAGGTAGGGGAGGAGGGTGAGGGGAAAAAATGGGATAGTGGGTGGATAGTTAGGGGTGAGGCCCCGGTGGCATAGCAGGAATGCAATGAAGAATACATTTGTGAAACCTAAAGGAATGAGCATTATACAATACCCTCTGCCCCAAAAAGAGGAGAAAAATAAAAATAAAAAATGAAAAAAAAGGAAATGGGGGGAAGGCATGTCTGCCCCCCGTGAGGCCTATTGCAAGACCGCCTCGGCATAGGCGTGAGGACACTTCAAAGAAGTGCACGTCTTGCAGTGCCCCTAAAAAGGAGTCTTACTGCCTCCCAAGTGTCAGAAGGGAGGTCAAAAATGAAGGGCAAAGAGGAAGAAAGTCAGTTCACGTCTTGAGCTTCAGGGGGGGGTGGTTTCCTTGGATTTCTTCGATCTTGCCGATTCCCAGACTGGGTTCAAAGGGCTGGTCGGGAGTTGTCGCTTAGCCGAGTTTTGTGGGTAGCCTTGCTGCAGTGTGTTCGGTTCTTGGGAGATGAGTCCAAGGTGTAGAAAGAGTCTTTCGCCTTCCTGCAGGGATCCAAAGGTGTAAGTCTGGCCCTTGAGAAGGAATTTGAGTTGGAATGGGAAGAGCCACCAATATTTAATTTCTCTGCCCGTCAAGATTTGAAGTAGTGGTTTTAAGGCTCTACGCTTATGAATGGTGGAGGGGGAAAGATCTGCGAAGATTTGTAGGTGATGACCCTGGAACAGTATTTTGGACATGGTCCGAGATTTCTTCATCACATCTTCCTTAACAGAGAAGAAGTGTGGTTTAACCACGATATCACGGGGGAGACCGTCTGCCCTAGGGGGCCTGAGGGCTCTGTGGGCGCGGTCCAGTTCAAGTCTGTGCTGGGGTATGTCAGGAAGCAGCTCCTTAATGAAAGCTCTTATGGTGTCAGGGACGTCTTTATAGGATTCAGGGAGTCCCCTGACCCTGAAATTATATCTTCTGTTCCGATTCTCAAGGTCGTCGATTTTAGCATTGGCAGTCTCTAATTGTTCCTGTAAGACTTGTATACAGGCAGTGTTTTGGTTTGTTCTGGAGATTGTGGTTTCCAGATTAGATTCAATGATTTCCATTCGTGACCCGATGTGTAGGATGTCGGCTTTAATGTCACTGGTAATTCTGTTAGCAGTGTCCTGCAGCATGGCAGCAAATTTGGAGAACATATCAGCCATATTCACAGGCTGCATTAGGCCTAAATCCCCAGGCTGTAGTGGTTGGTGTGTCTGGGAAGGGCCTGCTTCCATGGGGGGGAAGTCCATGTCTGACAGGGTCTGCTCAAGGAGGGATTCTGTGGATGCTGGGGATACAGGAGGGAGCGGTGGGTTACCTGATGAGATTCCCCTGTGAGGAGAGGTTGAAGGCTGCGTGCTGGAGAGGCTGGAGAGGCAGGCTGAGTCTGTGAGGTGAGGAGCGGTCGCCATCTTGTCTGCTCCAGGCGGAGGAGAAGCGGCTTCAAAAGAGGGTTTTAAATTCCTCCTCACTGCCCCAGAGTACATCGGAGCGTGTACCGGGCTGTCCGCAGCCCGAGAGGATAAAAAAAACGGGTGGTTGTAGCGTGTACCGGCGCTATAGTAATGCCTGTGTTGCTGGAGCGGGACGGAGCTCCCGGACTAAGCGTCCATCTCAGGTGCCGCCGCGCATTGCCACACAAACATGCTCTACATAGAGCCGGACATTTCTAGTCATATTCTCCAATTGAGTTTTATATTATTAATACTGTCAGTTAAAGTTCACTGTAAAGGCAAACCCTTTGTCTTCTTATCACACTCAGACTTGTAATACAGGTGAGGAGAAATGGCAGCAAATGTGATCACAGTACATCATTCTCTCATCTCTTTTCATTCCAATCTGTCTATGCTGATCGTCTACTCACCGCTAAACCCCTCCAACCAAAACCATCCACCCCTCCATGTCTGTCTGTATCATTTATTAGAACGTATTTCATGTGAAGGAACGATGTGATCTCCTTACAGGGACTGATTTTATTGTCCTCCGTCCTTTATTTCTGCTGAATATTTTTTGGAGATCAGAGATCATTCAATACCAAACAAACATCCCCCAGCTGAAAGGAACACAGATCTCAGATCCTCCTCCTTTCCTCAATCCGAAGAAATCGCCCAGAACTGCGATTGGTGCAAATATGAAATCGATTCATTCAAATTTCCCGCCGGAATTCTATGGAACGTTCCAATGATCTCAGATAGAATAATCCGACACTAAAATCTGATATCTCTTCCTCCGGGAACATCGATCAACGCTCCTCTGAAATGTCGGGCAGTTTAACCAGGAATAATAAATCCATTAGAAATATGAATGTCTCATGTCTTCTAGTCTTTTCTTTACTCCACAATGCAGATTCCGCCCTGCTAGAGAATGTTTTCTATAGAGATCATCAATGAAAAGTCTACAGAACAAGTATTTTCTGGGCTGAAAACAGAAAAAAAAATATCTCAGAACACATTGCTTTGAAATCCTCATCAGAAAGACATTACTGGCTGATGAAGGAAACGCCCACAGCTCTGATTGGCTCAGGTTTAAAATTTCCCCGCCTTAATTCTTCACGAATGTTACAGAGAAAGAAAATAACCCCATTATCCCGCCAAACCCGAGACCATCAGATGAGACATTTATCCGAGAGATATCATCAATGCTTTATTTTCATTGATTAGTCCGGAATGAATAGAAATGGATTGAGAGGGGCGTGGCCTGGCCGAGCTAGGAGATGGCTGACTAAAAGACTCTCTCCCGCCGCTGCCTCTCATATAAGCACTTTTACCGGAGCACAATCGCGAAAACGGATCTCTACATCATGGGAACAGCTTCCCGCCAATCGTCGGCATCAAGATCCCGTTCCCCCCGTGAAAATCCGGGCTCGGGAGGCCACAATATCCCTGAAATGTTCCGGACCCAGAGGAACAACATGGCGCCGGCTCGCCACACCACCTCACGGGCCTCATCAGCCCCGTCAACTGAACCGACGCTTTCACTCCATCCCATCATGTCGGATAGACCTCGGGATAATGATCACCCCCCGCAGCCTCAACTTAACATACAAGACCTTAGATCGATCGCGGCCGACATTAAAGACACCCTGTCGGCAGCTATTGCAGACCTCCGAATTGACATCCGCGCGCTTTCCGAGAGGGTGGTAGAGGTGGAGAAGACGACCGCGCAACATGACATGGTTCTTCATAAAGTTACCAGGAAAATAGACGACCACACACTGCAGCTGAGAGAAGCCCAACGACTCATGGAAGACCTCGAGAACCGGGGACGCCGCCACAACTTGCGGGTCCGCGGGATGCCTGAGACCGTGGAACCTGAGAGACTCGCATCCGAAGTCATGGCGCTCTTTAACACAATCCTACAAAGGGCGCCAGAAGCTCCCATCGTATTTGAGCGGATCCACAGGGCGCTGCGCCCCAAGGGGAGAGACACAGATCCCCCGAGGGATATAATTTGCTGTATCGTGGACTACAGCATTAAGGAGGACATCCTGAAGCGTACCAGGGCTATACCGCGCCTACAACATCATGGAGCAACAGTACAGATTTTTCAGGATCTATCTCCGATTACCCTGCAACACCGCCGAGACCTGAAACCACTGCTGGAGTCCCTGCGCTCAAACGGTATTCAATACCGATGGCGGTTCCCTTTCTGCCTGACGGCGACTCACCAAGGCCGGACGGCCTCCCTGAAAGCTCCGGAGGACCTCCGTAACTTCTGCCGTACTCTCAACATCCCGCTGGTGGAAGTTCCAAATTGGTATGCACCATTCCGGGTGCATCCAACAAAACGACACATGCCTCCGGAGGAATCTATGGACACCCATGACTCCCAACGCTCCAGAAGAAGATCCCCGTCAGGTTCCAGACGCCGCACCCCAAGACCTGAAAATGGCGACCCGACTCCAATAAATTCCCCGGGTTCCAGGAGGACCCGACGGGATTACTGAAGCCCTCCTTATCGCATCTTTGAGGCGGAAGGTACAGTACCATTTCTATTTTTGAACAATTTACAAGACTGTACCGCTACTTAACACCCGTTGCATGTCGAGTGCTCCACACTATCCGTTACTCTTACCCCCAGCAGTAAAGCTGATCCCTTGACGCTGACAGACTCCCCCCGCACCGTATATGATGAGTCCGAAGACATCAAGAAATCTATTCTTCACCGCCCCGTTTAATTTCACGAACGTTCAGGAATGGAAAAAATACCACAGAACTTACTGTTGTTTTTCCCCTTTGGCTGAAATACACGGCTGTTTAAGCAAAAACGAGCCGACACCGTACTGACTGCATGGACGGCATAGGTCACCCATCACCGATCGGTTTTCTGAGACGCTTTGCTGTAAGACGGTGACTATTAAACATACTGGAAGTTATCGCTCAATTACTGATATTACCACGGTGTTAACACATATCGTTTGCCCTGGAGTTGTTAACCTAAGCAGACCTTGTTCCAATGTTCGAGCACTATGCTCAGTGATTCTGTGTTAAACAAATATTGTTCACCTCACGTGATCATTTTAGTGCCACGCTCTAGGACAGAAGTCCTGCACCAACAGATAGTTCCGCAGAGACATGGTCCAGTACCCACACTGAACGTTACTCATGCACAGTTTTATCTTCGGTTTTTTCATGTTTTGTTTATTCTAGGTTATATTTACGCAGCATACAGGGTACTTGGGATGATTAACCACCAGACAATGCATACTATTGTATACGTCCCATGCTGATATTGCTTCTGTTATGGATTCCGAGCCAAACAAAGAAGGATGGGTAAAGTAGATAATCTTCTGCAGTTTTTATATATGTAATTGCATTTATTGGCAGCCTACATATGCATTCATACACTGACACTTGGCGAACCGTCAACAAGGCAAATTAATATCAACGACGTCCATATTAGGCTGGGTTTGTTGAAGAAGTTAGGTCCCATTTATGCAGACCATGACACGTAACATCACACACAGGTACCTGTTAAAGCGCCATTCGGCTAAGACATATAACAGTACCTATCCACCTAATATAAATACACATAAGAGGATCCTATCAACCCACTTTTTACTAATTATACTGAGTTCTACTTGTCTAGCTCATAGACAAAACATAGGTTGGTTGAACTCTACATACTAGTCTTCTACACACGATGGCTATGTACTTCACACCTTATACAGCTTTTTCTAAGGGACATACCTCCCGTGCCATTAATACTCCGGTAATAGACTCTCTGAACACGGTTTAAGAGGTCAGGTCAGAATCTCATTTTGGTTGATAACCTGCTGAGACATCTTATTTCCCCTCTGAACGACTTTGCGACTCACACAATTAAGTTGTCTCTTATACTGAAGTCGACAAGGTCCTAACACTACTGGACAAATAATGGCATTTAACTTTAACTTAATCCCCTAAAATATATTAGCCAAGTACCAAGTTAGCGTACTTCTACACACTTATAAACGATCTCTAATAGGACTATATACAATCCCCATATGAAAATTACCTTTATTCCAAGAATCCATTAACGGGTAACACGATTATTTAAACTCAAGACTAGACAACATATTGGCAATGGATATCTGGGGTTTATCCCCAATTTACAGATTTGGTAAACGGGGAACATCACGTAATTGCAGACTATTTGATTGGATTTCATATCCATATTATATTTTATTCCACTCGGTCACTTGATAACTGTCTACCCCACAGGACGGGACATTCTTTATTTATATCCTAATTATTACCTTCACACAATCTTAATTAGATAGCATCTACTTACTCCCTCACACAATCTCCCTGAGGGCAACCCAGATAATTTATATCCCATATCCAGATGTCACTATCTCCACACGCCTTATTTGAAGATGTTTGGGAGGTAGCGGCGGCACCTTTATGATTTTCCTTGAACGTTTTTCTTCTCTTTTGGTCATCTGTTTCTTGGTTGGTTCTAGCCAACCCCCAGACAGCGCAGTGGAATATCTTGCTGCTTGATTTTAGTGATCATACTGCCCACTGAACAATCGCTGTATCTCTATAGTCTACTGTGTAATAGACTAGGTTAATATTGTTCTACCCCAGTTGCTCTTACCTATTCCCCACAATACAGTATTTTCATTAGTGCTATTGACAGTATCCTAGTACCCCCCTAATCACACTTTCTATAGCACCATCTGGCACATTTACATAATCTTTGAAGCACTACCATATAGTCACTAACCCACAAACGCCAGAAACTATTATCATTTAAGGGGAACTTCACCAATTGTATCCTACCCATTCTTCTACCCGCCCTTCTTCCTGATATTGACAATCTAGCATTGTACTCTATCCTATCTCCCTCTTAATACAACATACAAGACTCTTCTAACCGTGCCCTCCTTAGAACAACAAGATAGTAGTGGCATGGCGGATCCTCCCTCTTCCCCGACTCTCAACACAATACCTTCTGATACTAATTTCCCCCAAATTATTCTTCGCTCGCTCAATGTTTGTGGTCTCAACATACCCGAGAAACGATCACAACTATTATATACTCTACGAAAAGAGAAAACACATATTGCGTTTATTCAAGAAACTCATTTTCGCACCAAAGACATACCCAAACTCACCAATATACACTTCCCCACTGTCTATCATGCCACTTCTGATACCACCAAAACGAAAGGGGTGTCAATTTTACTATCTAAAAACTGCCCATTAGCTGTTACTGATGTTAAATCAGACACAGAGGGTTGATTTATCTTTATTAAAGGCTCGCTACATAGCCGGCCTATCACTCTTGCCAACATCTATGCGCCCAACAAACAACAAGTCACCTTCTTCCGCGATACTCTTCAACTGCTCAATGAATTCTCTTCAGGTATCTTAATCGTTGGAGGAGACTTCAATGTACCCCTAAACCCCTCCCAAGATTCGTCAAATGGCTCATCCTCTCTGCCATACAGAGCTTTGAAAGCCATCAAATTGAAATTGCAGGAACTGACTCTCCACGACACATGGCGCACTTTACACCCTAATGATAGAGACTTTACATTTTTCTCCGCACCACACAACAAATACTCAAGGATAGATCACTTTTTTATCTCCCAGGCGGATCTGTCGCTTCTCACCAAAGCTACAATTGAACCTATGCTCCTTGCAGACCACAATCCTATCTCCATTTCGCTCTCTTTTCCACAGACACGCAATCCACGCCCGATCTGGCGTTTGGACAATTCCCTATTGACGGATTCAACACATGTGCAAAATCTCAATAAACAATTAATCCAATACTTTCAGGACAATGTTACCCCCGATGTTACCCCTCCAATAACATGGGCAGCGCACAAATGCGTGATTAGGGGTGAACTCATATCTATTACGGCACACAGAAATAAACTTCGTCGACAACACATAGCGGATTTATCAGAAAAAATTCACACTCTCGAACGTCTCCACAAAGCATCACTCGCCGAACGCACTCTTACGCAACTTCTCCAAGCTAGAGAGGAACTAAAAGATGAATTGGCTAGTAGAATTAAATGGAAATATATGTTGACTAAAAAAATATTCTATGAATTTGGCAACAAATCAGGCAAGCTACTTGCTAGAGCACTTCAACGTAAAAAAACAGCGACGACCATTCATAAAATAATAGACTCCACAGGTAAAGCACATGTATCCCCAGCTGATATCTCTAGCCAATTCGTCACGTACTTTAACAATCTATATAATCTACCTCAAGCTCCTCAAACAGCTGACACTTCAAGTAGACGTGAACTGATTACAGAATTTCTGACGCAATATGGCTTACCTCGTATCTCCCCAGAAGACGCCTCAGCACTGGATGGCCCTATAACAGGAGAAGAAATCAGAGCTTCCCTGAAACTTCTCAAAGTAGGCAAGACCCCCGGCCCGGACGGGTTGACAGTAGGATACTACAAGACATTCTTAGAAACTCTTATCCCACACCTGACAGACACATTCAACACGTTTGCATCACCAAATCAGATACCTGCAGACCTTCTAGAGGCACATATCACCTTAATACCCAAGCCTGGAAAAGACGACACCTTAGTAACCAACTACAGACCGATATCACTTTTGAACGTAGATCTGAAACTTTATGCCAAGATTCTTGCTAATCGACTCCTTCCTCTTCTCCCAAACATGATCTCACTGGATCAGGTCGGTTTTATCCCTGGAAGAGAGGCCAGAGATAACACCATCAAAGCATTACACATACATCATTGGCTATCTCACAAATCTGCGCAGAAGGGTTTCTTTTTATCACTCGACGCGGAGAAGGCGTTCGACAGGGTGGCTTGGGACTACTTAACAGAAACATTGCGAGCAATGGGATTACCACATCGGTTCTTACAAATGATCTTAACGTTATATTCTCGTCCCACAGCAAAAATACGAACCAACGGCCACCTGTCGAACTCCTTCTCCATCTCGAACGGTACTCGCCAGGGTTGTCCACTCTCCCCTCTTATTTTCGTCCTCTCCCTAGAACCTTTTCTTCGTAGAATTAGGGCTAATCCTGACATTAGAGGAATACAAATATTAGAAAAACAATACAAAATAGCCGCTTATGCAGATGACATCCTCCTCTTTCTATCAGAACCGGTCATAACTCTACCCAACTTACTGAAAGACTTCTCCCTCTTTAAGAAACTATCAAACCTACAAATCAATTTTTCAAAGTCAAAGGCATTAAATATTTCCCTCCCCTCGAGAGTGGTCTCTCAGTGCAAGTTAAATTTCCCCTTCTGTTGGGACCCTAAGGCCCTTACTTATTTGGGGATCCAATTGCCATCACATCTGGAAGAACTCTATGACCTCAATTATCTCCCGATACTACGGACCATTCAGAACGACCTTCTCAAATGGAACACAGGCCAATTTTCATGGTTTGGTCGAATAGCAATACTTAAAATGAACATCCTTCCACGCATTCTTTACCTCATGCAAACTATTCCAATTAAACTCCCCAATTCTTTCTTCACGTCCTATAAAAGAATGAGCCGCAATTTTATTTGGGCCTCTAAATCACCTAGAATTGCTATAGATACCTTGACGCTCCCAAAAGCGAAAGGAGGCTTAGGCCTCCCCGACATTCAAAAATATTACTCAGCATGCCACCTCGCAAGAATTGTCGATTGGCACATCCACAAACTCTCCAAAGACTGGATCGCTTTGGAAAACGCTGTTGATCCGACTCCCTTAACCACCCTACCATGGATATCGACGTCTCACGTGCCGAAATCTTATACAACCCACCCCATTACCGGAGCGACCTTGCTAGTGTTTAAACAGGTGGCTAAGTCGCTGAAATGGACGCCATACCCCGGACCAATGTCCCCCCTAGATGGTAACCCTGACTTCCCTCCAGGGATTACTAATTCTGGCGACTCAACGAACACAACAACACGCACTTTAAAAGCCTCTCAATTCTTTCACGATGCCTCCATCATACCCTTCTCAGAAGTACTTTCAAAATTTCCGGAACAACGTATTCCCTTTTTTTCAATGTACTTACGGGGCGTGGCCTAGCTCTGCAGGAAGATGGACGCTTAATCCTACAGCTCCCGCTACCTCACGACGAAACTTCTGATTATCGGAGGCTTTCAACTATCTAACACCCGTTCACACATGGGGACTGCATCGAGGACATCCTCAGCCTCCCGTTCCCGCTCCCCACGGCGACACTCCGGGTCCCGGCAAGGCAACATCCCAGACATGTTCGGGGCCGACAGGAGAAACATAGCGGACTCCCGCCTCAGGAGCTCTCAGGCGGCAAACTCCTCTCAGAATGGGATACCGCTCCTCCCCACCCCTACCGCCTTACCGTCGGATGGAACCTCAGATCATCCTCAACCACCGCCTCAGCCCCAATTGAATATCCAGGACCTGCGGACCATAGCCACGGACATCAAGGAGACTCTCTCAGCTGCCATAGCGGAGCTACGCCTTGACCTTCGGGCTATCAGCGACAGGGTAATGGCGGTTGAGGATGTGGTACAACAACAAGGCTCCCAACTGAAGAAAACCACTCACCATGTGGATACCCACACCCTACAACTGCGTGACATGGCCCGACACCTGGAAGACCTCGACAACAGGGGGAGACGCCACAATTTACGGGTCAGAGGTCTTCCAGAGTCCGTCGAGGGAGACAGGCTAACACCGGCAGTCACCAGCATCTTTAACGATCTCCTGCAGAGACCTCTCCCCACTGCGATTGAGATGGAAAGGATTCATAGGGCTCTACGACCCAAAGGCAGGGATAATGATCCCCCCCGGGACATTATTTGTTGCATCTCTAACTTCAAACTGAAGGAGGAAATTCTCAAGCAAGCCAGGGGCCGACCCCAGATACAGTTTGATGGCAACCTGATCCAAATATATCAGGACCTGTCTAACATTACCCTCCAACACCGAAGGAATCTGAGACCACTCTTAGACGTCCTTAGATCCAAGGGTATTATCTACAAGTGGAAGTTTCCCTTCTGCCTATCGGCATCGTCTCAGGGACGCACTGCACTCCTGAAGGTACCGGAGGATCTGCCTCATTTTTGCCACACATTGAACATCCCGATCACCGACGTGCCGGACTGGTTCGCGGAGTTCCGCCGCTCTGCTGTGCATCGGGATCCACCACCTACCGAACTAATGGATGCCCAATCTTCTCTACCACTCCACAATGGATCTCCTTCCACTACTGATGACCGCGCTTACCGCAGAGGATCCTACCGACGCCACAGTCCTCCCCGCTCCCAAGCCCCACGACGGGCTAGGAGAGATTACTGAGGCTGCTCTCTATGCAAATCGCAGAGTCATCTCCCTGACATACACGACCTCATGAGAGAGATGCTCCGGATACCTTCTCCACGGTTCTTACACCCCTTTCGCTCTTCCGAGCATGTTTTCAGCCGATGCCAGATGAGGATCGAACTGTGACCTGGTGCCTACTTTGCATGTACTCCTCCATCTGGTACTAATTGGTCATGCGACCTATACTGAATACCGAGCCAGCAAGTCTACACTGCCTAACTCAAGACCTCGTATACTGCCAATACTATGTCCCCCGACCGAAGATTGACCGTTCTGGGCCTTGCCCGGGGATCCTTATCTCCCCCTCACGAACAGACTTTATGGACTTTTCAACGCTCAACCTAATCCCTCCACTGCTGGCGTGAGTCCCACTATAACCTTACTGTGGCCGTACGGTATGTTTTACATTAGACATTTCTTTATTTTCACCATTTTTTTCGGCCTGACTGTAGACTACAAACCCCATACTGCATTGCGCTAGATCTCCCGCCTGACTCTGCAAGCAAATGTATCCCCTTACTACTGCACGTCATCACCTCAGCGACAATCTATGATTGGTGCTCCTCGATGTCTCCTGTTTTCTGACGCGCTAAATTCACCCATACGTATAACCAGCACAGGACTTATGCCGACAAGGACGCCCACACTCTGCAATACACCGGAACCTCCACTACTCCTCTCTCCTCGTTGTCAGCCACCCACGATTGATATCACTACCTACACACAGAAGACGCTATAGCTTCCCCCTGAGTAATGTAGGCAAACTACCTGTTACGAGCGACCTGGATCCCCTGTCCCTCACGAACGCTCCAATTATTGGCAGATGCCATACCGGGACTCCATCTACACACGCGCCCTCAATATCAGCGGATACTACCCACCTGCTGCGACCACACCACAACACCGTCCTGTACCCTTTACGGTTTGCACTTAACGTTTAGTTGGCATCACAGCGATGCCCCGCTTATTGACTCATTGTCATATGTTTATGTTGCATACTCTTTTACAGGTTTAGTTAAGTTAACAGGTTTGCTGATAGACCTATAATGTTTACCTATAACTGCTTACTAATGCACGACTACACCAAAGGTGCACGTGATGTTTCTTTAATGCATTGACCTTATCAGGCCTCAGATCACTCTGCATATCTGTGACACCAATGTGGGACCACATGCTTTTCAATTACCGCCTCACGTACCATTGATGACTCATCCCTCTCCCATCTTACATGCACCCCATGCTAATATTACATACACGCATGTAACTATTTAATCCGCCCCTTCCCTGACCACCCAGACTTATATGTCCCAGTGCTTTTCTCATCCACTAATTACCCAGATCCCACGTTATGTCAACTCGCCTCCCTCACACATGGTTCTATTGTAGTCGTGATGTGGCGGGACATTGTCCTGTTACACATTCCTTTTCACCTCTTCGTTGCGGAACTAGTACCAACCCCCACACAGTGGTGATAGTACGGGCCACCACTTCTTGTGAAGTGTGGACGTCGCTCTCCCGCTGAATTATTACCGAATCCTATATTTTAGAGAAGGTTGGGAACACTCTCCCGCCAACTCTTCGGTTAATTTGGGGTAACTACCCCACCACACACCCTCGAAAGATCTCGTAGCCTCGGCTTTAAGCCCAATCTTGCACCTGTAGATTCTTCTCTCCTTTGACCCCCCCCCCCCCCCCCCCTTTTTTTTTTTTTTTTTTTTTTTTTTTTTTTTTTTGGGAGATCCAGTGAACCTTGCTGTTTATAACACAAATGGATGACTCCCCGACATCACAAACTGAACCGCCTCCTTTCCCCCACGTCAAAATTTGTTCTCTCAATGTCCAAGGTCTCAATACACCCGAAAAACGCTCATTACTACTTTCCTCTTTGCTAAAATCTAACGTTCACATCGCCTTGCTTCAAGAAACCCATTTCAGAACTGATACTGTACCAAAACTCCACAACAAGCACTTTCCCACTGTCCACCATGCCCCTAATAGCACTGCCAAGTCCAAAGGTGTCTCCATCCTTATCTCCCGCCACTGCCCACTTCATATAACTGATGTACAGAAAGACGAGGGTGGTCGATTCATCTTTTTAAAAGGGAGACTACAGGATAGACCCATAACCATTGCGAATATTTACGCTCCCAACACGCACCAGGTTACCTTCTTCCGCACCTCCCTTGAATTACTTACGTCATTTTACTCTGGCACCCTTATAGTTGGAGGGGACTTTAACGTAGCTCTGAACCCACTGATGGACACGTCTAACGGACACTCCACACTGCCCTACAAGGCACTGAAGGCGATTAGCTCGCAATTCCATAACCTGTTATTGCATGACTCTTGGCGTACAATGCACCCCACTGAAAAAGACTTCACCTTTTTTTCTGCCCCCCACAATAGGTACTCGAGGCTTGACTACCTCTTTGTATCACAGAATGACCTTTCCCTTCTCTCCAAGACCACGATTGATCCAATGATTCTGTCGGATCACAACCCTATCTCCCTGACCTTATCCCTACCTGACAAACGACCCAAATCCTCCATCTGGCGGCTGGATAACTCCCTTCTAACCGACCCAGAGAATGTTCGCATTGTGTCAGAACGCCTCTCTCAATATTTTAGGGAAAATATCACTGATGACTCCTCCCCAGCATCAATATGGGCCGCCCACAAATGCGTCATTAGGGGAACCCTCATTTCATTAGCTACTAAACGTAATAAACTACGGAGAGAACGCATTGATCTCTTGACCAACAAGATCCGTGATCTTGAAAGTAAACAAAGCCTCCCTCTCTGTTGAGATTTTACCTGAACTGACGCAAACTAGAGAGGAACTCCTCAGAGAATTACAATATAGACTGAAACGCAATTACACCATGTCCAGGAAGGTTTTCTACGAGCTTGGCAACAAGTCTGGTAGACTGCTGGCCAGAGCTCTCCAGAAACAAAAAGCGACCCAGGCTATCCGTATGATCAAAGACCCAAAGGGCACATCCCACTCTAGGACAGAGGACATTACGGATCAATTTGTTAAATACTTCTCTAAAATATATAACCTCCCTACTCCTCTTGCCCCATCTTCGCTTCCTGACCGTGCTGCCGCCATACAGGAATTCCTTCATAAATACTCACCTGCACCCATCACTGCTGATGACTCAAATACTCTGAATTCCCCTCTCAACTTAGATGAATTCCTTCAAGCACTGAAACAGCTGAAGCCGGGGAAGAGTCCGGGCCCAGACGGCCTAACGGGCAGTTATTATAAATCCTTCCCTGACACTTTACTCCCACACCTAGTCAAGGCTTTTAATAGCCTCTCACCCTCTGACTCGGCCCGTAGGGACCTTTTGGAGGCCCACATCACACTCATTCCAAAAGCGGACAAAGACACCACATTAGTCACTAACTATCGCCCCGTTTCCCTCCTTAACGTTGATTTAAAACTTTACGCCAAGGTACTGTCCAACCGCATCCTACCCTTTCTCCCGGATTTGATTGGTCTAGACCAGGTTGGTTTTGTCCCTGGCAGGGAAGCCAGGGACAACACCATCAAAGCTCTAAATATACACCACTGGATCACCAACACCTCCACCCCAGGCTTCTTTTTATCCCTGGATGCGGAGAAGGCGTTCGACAGAGTGGCATGGGACTATATGGAAGCTGTACTTCGAGCGGTGGGCATACCCCCGCTCTTACTTCAAATGATCATGATGTTATACTCATCTCCATCTGCTAAGCTTAGGATCAATGGCCACCTGTCGGACGCCTCCTCCATCTCCAATGGCACACGCCAAGGGTGCCCTTTGTCTCCCAGTATCTTCCTACTCACCATGGAGCCGCTTCTTCGCAGGCTCAGGGAAAACCCTGACATTAAGGGCATCTCGATCAAAGACAAAACGTATAAAATAGCCGCTTATGCGGACGACGTCTTACTATTTCTAACCGACCCCATTGTCACCATTCCCAACCTCCTCAAAGACTTCGCTTTCTTCAAGACCCTCTCTAACCTACAAATTAACTTCTCCAAATCTAAAGCCCTGAATGTTTCACTCCCCGCTAAATTAGTGTCACATTGTAAAACTAATTTCCCCTTTGGATGGGAACCTACCGCCATTTCTTACCTTGGTATCAAACTGCCTACTAAATTCTCAGACCTATACATCTTAAACTATCAATCTACGATTCAAACCATACAAGGGGACATACAGAAATGGCAATCGGGATCCTTTTCTTGGTTTGGGAGAATAGCAATTTTGAAAATGAACGTTCTACCTAGGATCCTATACCTGCTACAAACTGTGCCCATCAAATTGCCTCCATCCTTCTTTTCAGCTTACAATAGACTATGCAGGACTTTCATTTGGTCCTCCAAACCATCTAGACTCAAATGGTCACACATGACACTACCTAAGCTACTAGGTGGGTTAGGCCTACCTGACATTCAAAAATATCACCTAGCTTGTCACTTGACAAGACTGGTTGACTGGCATACACACAAACTGCATAAAGACTGGATCCAGATTGAACAGGTATTCTCCCAAGTCCCCCTATCGCATCTACCATGGATACATCATGCACATATCCCTAAACCTCTAGCTTCCCACCCACTAATAGACACTTCCATACGCTGCTTTCGCACGGCTTGCGTACACATGAAACTGAATCCGACAAATGGCCCCATGGCGCCACTGACCGATAACCCTTCATTCCCTCCAAACCTGACACTACGCACTACCCGAGAAGAAACACACAGTCCCTGCCCAAGGGCCCTTGGCTTTTTTCGAAACAAAGAACTCCTATCCTACCAAGCGATGGTATCTGCTTTCCCAGACTACCACTTACCGTTCTTCAAATTTCTGCAACTCAGGCATTTTTTCCAAAATTCTGCCCAGACTACACAATGGTGTAGGGACTACTCTTCTTTTGAATCACTATGTGTTCAAACTGAACCACAAAGACACTTGATCTCCCAGACGTACGCTCTTCTTTTCAACACCCATGTCATTAAGAATGACAGCAGAGTCCGAAAATGGGAATCAGATCTTGCCTTAGACCTTTCCACGGAAGACTGGGAACGTGTTTATCACCACGTGCACAAGGGCTCTATAAATGTCTCCACCCAGGAGAGTAGATACAAACTACTGTCTAGATGGTATAGAACGCCGGACATACTGCATAAATTTCAACCTACCACTCCCTCTTCATGCTGGCGCTGTAACTCCGCTTTAGGTACCTTATTACATATCTGGTGGGACTGCCCGGCCCTCCAAGCTTACTGGACAGAGATCCATCAGCTGATCTCTCAAATTACAACATACACCCCCGATTTCACGCCTGCTCAGTTTCTCTTACACCACACGTCCATTCCCCAACGCTCTTACTCGAAATCACTAGCCATGCACCTCATAAATGCAGCAGTTCAATGTATCCCAATCCACTGGAAAACCCCTTCACCCCCCACCATAACTGAATGGAAACAGAGGGTAGATAACATATCACACATGGAATCCCTCATACACCAGGCCGCGGATAACCCCACCAAATACACTACTACGTGGGCCTGCTGGACACATTTCAGGGACTCATCCAATACCCCTGACCCCGTACCTACCCCACCGGCGGTACCTTGATTGCTCTAATAGACTACTTTCTAACTATATGCTTCTCCTCGCTGTCTCCGGGCTAGCTCCCCGATCTCCCAATCTACTTTGACCTGTTCACCTGTATATTACTGTTCTTTTACCTGGTATTTACCCTTGCACTTCCCCTGCTATTCAGATTACTGACCCTTTGACCACATCATTTTCTGACACATGTTTGGTTACTAATATTCTTAACAGGCTTACACATACTGACAAGCCGCTTCTCTAGCACTCATTGACTGCTACTGAGTTCTCGCCCACACTCACAGCAAGATCCCCTAGGGGGTGACTGTGGGCGAGATATGCTTAACCGGCTTGATAATACGCTACACATGGGCATGCACAACCCACCACACGTTGCTTCCAAGTTTTCAACCCTACTACCCTCCTTTTGATGATCCGATACTGGGCTACACGTCCTGATCTGACTCGATACGGAAATCTTCGAGACTTTCTGTTTAAGTTAATTCTCATACAAGTCTCTGACTTTTCTTTAACACTGTTCACAATGTTATGACAATGTTCTGTACACCACTGTTGATAATTTTTCTTGTTTCTTTCTTTACTTCAATGTGTACTGTATACATCGAACATTTTTGCATTTACTGTACAACTGTAAACCTTCAATAAAAGCTTTTGAAAAAAATAAAAAAAAATTTAAGGTACAATTTTCTTGGATTTGAAAGTTTGCTATTAGTTCAGAGACTAGCTGGTTTAACATACTCTGTAATTCTAGAAATGTACGTCCATGCTTATGGAATAGGACTGTTCAGTTATTGTTTATTGTCATTATACTCCTGTATTTGCATTTATATATTCAATAAAAATTATTTGAAACAAAAGAAATGGATTGAGAAGATTGTTGAATAATGTAAAACATTTCCATATGTTCCGTTATTACTAGATGTGAAAAGGACTGGTAGAGATCATTACACTGTCAGATACAAATGTACAATGAATCTAGAAAACAAATGTTTCATGTCAGATCGGTCTCCACTTTGTAACTAGAAATCAGCAAAATGTTATCAAAGTTACAAAGTAAATTAAATTGTCTGCAGACTGGTGAAAGGGGCGGGGTCACTTCCACAATTATCGGTTTCGCTCATTTCGATTACTTGTGCAAGAAAAGTTTTCTTCCATGTATTGTTGTAGTTCATAACTGATTGTGAACTCGCATTGTAAATAATGATCTGAGATCTACCATGATCTGCAACTGTCTGCATGATTTAGCTGTTCTTACATGAACCAGCTGTGGTAAGCGTGAAGGGGGATCTTACAATCAGATTGTACAGTGTATGGTCAAGCTAGACATCGCACCACTTCCTACATTTCTTGCTGAAACAATGACCATCAATTCTCATCACTACATGAGAAATCTGTAGAAATGTATGTTCAGAGTTATCACTCATTAGCCCTTTGTTGTACGAGGTTGGTGGTCCCGATTCGTGTTGATGAATCGGAGATCATAATTTACCTCCAAATCCAGAGTGTGCGGCGTTCCTGTATAGCCAAATAGAACACATCCGTGCATGTATTCCATGCAGATTGCCTGCATTCCCTATATCACAAGAGAATAGTGGCAGCTCTTTGTATGAGAAGGTGGGTGGCCCTGAAAAGGGCCTTTGTGTAGGTGAAGTAGGTAGGCGTCTATGAGGGTTTAGCCTCCGAATCCGTAGAGAGTGCGCCCCTGACGTTTGAGAGCATAGACGACATCCATGGCGGTGACGGTCTTCCTCTTGTCGTGCTCGGTGTAGGTGACGGCATCGCGGATGACATTCTCCAGGAAAACCTTGAGCACTCCGCGGGTCTCCTCATAGATGAGTCCGGAGATGCGCTTGACACCCCCTCTGCGGGCCAAACGTCGGATGGCGGGTTTGGTGATGCCCTGGATGTTGTCCCGGAGCATCTTCCTGTGCCGCTTGGCGCCTCCTTTGCCCAGACCCTTCCCTCCTTTACCGCGACCAGACATGACGAATATTTCCTGCTCAAACAGAAACTACGCTCAGCCGTCTGCCTGCCCTCAGTATATACAGCCTGAGCGGACCTGATGGGAACCTTCCCAGGAAAGAGGCGGAGTCACACCCATTCAATACAAAGAGAATTATATGAATCTATAAATCTCCTGATTCAGATACAGCAATACATCTCTAGAAAATCAACGTTATTCCTACTTCTTAATGTTTTTTTATTTTATTTTGTCTTGTTTTTCTATTTATACCTGGAGATTACACGGGAAACATGACTTTTTAACACTTCATAACAGAAATACAATCGCCATGTTTCAAAGGCTCATTGCGATTTAATATTTATAAAACATTATTTTGAAAGGGAAACAAAATAAACATTTTTTCTAACAGACATCTCACCTTCATGGGTGTAAAGCCTGATGGGCCACAGATGGGAGACACGAGGAGAAGGGGCGGGGTCTAGTCACTTATTGCACTGTAGAGAATTTAATTTATTTAGATCCTTTTCAATATTTTGCAGAATGGAAACGGATGTGATCCATCAGAAGCACAATATTTTCTTTATTGATTAATCGTACACATTTTGCTGGTATGTCATGATGATTGTTGCCTATTTCTACCAATAATGTCATATTTCCCGATTATTATATAGGAAGAACCAAATATGTGCAATTGCTATATGTATAAATTGTATATCAAAGAGAGAGAGGCATATCTATATCTATCTCTCTCTCTTTATATATACATATAATATTTCTATTTTTTTCTTACCATTAACATAAATAAATAGTTTTCTTTATTTACCTCGGAGATTACACTGAAAACAAACATTTGTCACACATCATAATAGAGAATACAATCACCAGCTACTATTGTTAATAACATTTTCATATTTATAAAAGATTAAGAAATACAGATGCCCCACATCCCTGTTTCTAAGACAAAGCCGAACTGATGGGGGACTGATAGAAAGGGGCGGGGTCACAGCCGTTCAATAACCTGCAGAGAATATCATTTACTTTATAATTAGAAATCAGCAAATTGTTCGGTGTTCCTAAGAGGAGACCGATTTGAAATGAAACATTTTTTTTTGTTTTACTGATTCATTGTGCATATGATGTATCTGGCAGTTTCATGATTACTACAGATTTATAGCAGTTCTTTCACATTTTTTATTATAATTTTCATATGGGGGGGGGAAATCCGTAATCGCTACATGTCTAAAAAAGGGAACATTCATTATCGGCCCACGATCCTATACAGATCTGATAATGAAACGTGTAATACTTTATTTGCCATCATATAGAAAGGTAGAGATCTATGAGAGAAGTCATCTCACTATCATGTTCTGTATGTAGGGGGGATTCGGCATTCGGAGGACTTGGAATAAAAGAGAACATATGGGGATGTTTTACATTATTCAATAGTCTTCAGAATCCATTTTGGGCTAATCAATTCTTCTAGAAAATAAAGCATTGGTGATATCTCTCGGATAAATGTCTCATCGGATGATCTCAGTGTCGGATTTGGCGGGATAATGGGGCTGATTGTCTGTAACGTTCTTCACTATTCAGGCGGCAAATTTGAAAGTAGCAATTTGAAATCTGAACCAATCAGAGCTGTGGGCGTTTCCTTCATCGACCAGTAATGTCTTTCTTATGATAATCTCAAAGAAATGTATTCTGAGATCTTTCTCGGTTTTCAGCCCAGAAAATACTTGTTCTGTAGACTTTTCATTGCTCTCTATAGAAAACATTCTGTAGCAGGGCGGATTCTGTAGTGAAATAAAACCCTGAAACAAAGTAATATTTCGATGTGTTTATTACTCCGCCTGGAATCAAAGGGCCCATTGATGAATGTTCCCCGGAAGAAGGGAGATTTTATATCAATCAATTGCATTTTAACATCAGCCGATCTCAAATGATTGCAACATTCCGTTGAAAACTAAGACAATCAGTTCTGAACGTTTTCCTATAATAGGAGAATTGTGAAGGAGGTTCTGAGATCTGTGTTCCTGATCCGTTGGGATGATTGTAATAAATTCAGCAACTAAAGGATGAACAGGGATGATCGGTCCCTGTAAAATGTGTAAATCTACAAGTATCCCCATCCCCCAATAATGATCTCCAGGCTCTTTATATGTAGTAATTGTTCTCCCTGTACAACTCTCCTGTATTAGAAGTGTGAATACATAAGGATGCATTTCCTGTGTAAAGCTATAAAGACAATTGAGGGCTCATTCCATGCGATGTAGTAGACACAATGAGGGGTGTGTGTGGGCTCTTTGTAGAGAGATGTGGGTGGCTCTGAGAAGAGCCTTTGTGTTATAAATGGATTTGGGGATAGAAAGGAGTTGTTGGGATCACTTGGATTTGGCGGCCTTGTGGCTCTCGGTCTTCTTGGGCAGCAGCACGGCCTGGATGTTGGGCAGGACTCCTCCCTGGGCGATGGTGACGCCGCCCAGCAGCTTGTTGAGCTCCTCGTCGTTGCGGACGGCCAGCTGGAGGTGTCGGGGGATGATGCGGGTCTTCTTGTTGTCGCGGGCGGCGTTGCCGGCCAGCTCGAGGATCTCAGCCGTGAGATACTCGAGGACGGCGGCTAGATAGACGGGAGCTCCGGCCCCGACCCGCTCGGCATAGTTGCCCTTCCTGAGCAGACGGTGAACACGACCGACTGGGAACTGCAGACCAGCCCGGGATGATCGGGTCTTGGCCTTAGCCCGAACCTTGCCTCCTTGTTTTCCACGGCCAGACATTGTGCGATTTCTGTGTAGCTTCTCTGAAATAGATCACCAACCTCTGGCACCTCCTTATATTTATACAATCAATGCGCTGACGTCACAAATAGTGATTGGCTACTTTTCAAGCCAGCCATTAGTGGTCTGACTTGTTTCTACACCAATCAGTAAACCATGAAGGGAAGCAAAACACTCCTCCCCATCACATGACTGAATCCTCCAATAGAAGAGTGAGGAGGGAGGAGGCTCATTTGCATAGGACGCCTATAAATGCAGCACATGAGGGCGGCTCCAGCACACATCGGAATTGTTCTAATCAATCCTGATCATGCCTGAACCAGCCAAGTCCGCCCCGGCGCCCAAGAAGGGCTCCAAGAAAGCCGTGACCAAGAGCCAGAAGAAGGACGGCAAGAAGCGGAGGAAGAGCCGGAAGGAGAGTTATGCCATCTACGTGTACAAGGTGCTCAAGCAGGTCCACCCCGACACCGGCATCTCGTCCAAGGCCATGGGCATCATGAACTCCTTCGTCAATGACATCTTCGAGCGCATCGCCGGAGAATCTTCCAGCCTGGCTAATTACAACAAGCGCCGCACCATCACCTCCCGGGAGATCCAGACCGCCGTCCGCCTCCTCCTGCCCGGAGAGCTGGCCAAGCACGCCGTCTCCGAGGGCACCAAGGCCGTCACCAAGTACACCAGCGCCAAGTAACCCCCCCATCCCCCATCATCACCCCAACACAAGACACAAAGGCTCTTCTAAGAGCCACCCACCATTTCCATCAATATGCTGTCATCACATATTATCGTAATTAGAAATTCTAAATACATTAAATAATAAAAAAGAAATAAACCGATTGTACACAAATTGTCATAATCTGTTGATGAAGTTGTACATTCGAAGCTGTTTTAAAGTTAGAAATCCATCCCAATATCCGCTGATTCTCTTCATTCTGGAATTCCTGACATTTTATTTCCTCCTAGACCCCAGTCTGTACAATGCATATTGGAGGATCTGGGAACACTCCATCCAATCGCATTGTAGATCTACCCAAATCTCCGTATTGAAGGCATGTGTTTTTATAACCACTAGGTGTCAGTGTTGCTCCTCCTCAGAGAATACATGGGAGCTTTCTGTTCCCGTAAATTGAAAGCGGATATTTATGTATACAAGGATGAGACATATATAATCTTATTTTGTATACATCATTTTCACCTACACGTTTACTGTATGGTTTATGTAAGACTACACAAAGCATGCTAATGTCTGCAGAGACACATATACAAGGGGATGCTTACATTTTCCGTTTAGGGATCATCTGCTTAGAATTATTACTTATACATCACATTGTGTTTGATTCACATTAGTCATATAACATCTATTGTCTTTATGGGAGTCCAACGATTATACATAATCATCTACTCTCATTGAGGGGGGGGGTTATATCATCAGCTGGGCACACATTGGCTTTCCTGGTCTGTATCTATGTATATAGGTGTGTGTGTGTGTGTGTTTTCTCTAATAAAAACAAAGAGTATTTGGTAAATATCAGGTGCCCCCGATTACAATACACAGATTGGATAGTGGAGGTTACTGGGAGCATTTGACCCTCTGTCATCTAATTTACTGAGATATAGGCAAACATAATCCAATCTCAATGTTTCTAATTCTTACACTGAGAAGGAGTCTCTAATCGTTCATTATAAAAACATTTCTTTAGATTGTAAACTCCATGAGCAGGGTCCTCCTATTACTTTTGTATTGACATGTATTGTGATTGTACTGTCACCCTATTTTATTGTAAAGAGTTGTGTAAACAAACAGTTGGCAATATATATATATATATATATATATATATATATATATATATATTCTGTATGATAATAATAATTAGTATTCAAGTAAATCTCCTACACCCCCCACCATCCCAACAGGACACAAAGGCTCTTGTAGAAGCCACTCACATACACCATATCAGAGCTGTAATTTCAGTGTTAAGTTAATATGACGAAGATATCATGAGAAATGTGTGTTTAGTGAATTTTCTGACAAAACCTTAATGCAAATTCATCAGATTGATCATGCAATCTAGATGTCGCCCTGTGTTAATGCCCTCAAATTCCCGGGTATGAGTTCTAATTCTGTTCCCAAAGATCACGTTGTAATCACCTATTTGTCTTATAAATGGGATTCGGAAAGAAAACAATGAAATCTTATTGTAGCGCTTCCTAGATCCCCGCACAGAAGTCATTTCTCTTGTCACCAGTAGGTGTCAGTGTTGCTCTTCCATAGAGAATACATTGGAGCAGTTTAGTTGAATTGTATCTACATGGATCTGATAGAAACCAATGAGAACACCGACCGATCCCAGATGTGTCCGGAGCAGGGAGGACAATGCTGGGGGGACACGATTCATTGTCTGCTCAGCGATCTGTCCCTCCATGTTGTACAGCCGGTTCCATCCAGTACAATTCTGTACTAAGTCACCTTTCTACGTGTCATTCGCTGAAGAACGGAATAATCCGATCAGTGAGATCGGAGGAGGATTTTCTGTGTTATGGAGACAAGCAGTCCAATGTCAGAGCTCCTAATTCTTACACATTGTATGATGTGGAGGAACTCCCCTCCCCCATCCCACACAAAGAAGGTAACTCTACTAACACAGAGAACGGGCAGATCTTGGCGGGCATTTTAAAAATGCCGCTTTTTTTTTAAGTAAACCAATCATGAAAAGGGGTGTGTTTTAGTTGTCCAATCAGAATGCAGTGATGTGTATAAATAGACGCCGCACAGCCCGTGTTCTCACACTTGTATTCCTTCTTCTGGAGATTGGAAGCATTGATCAGCCATGGCAAGAACCAAGCAGACCGCTCGTAAGTCCACCGGAGGGAAAGCTCCCCGCAAGCAGCTGGCCACCAAAGCCGCCCGCAAGAGCGCCCCGGCCACCGGCGGAGTCAAGAAGCCTCACCGCTACAGGCCCGGCACCGTGGCTCTCCGAGAGATCCGCCGCTACCAGAAATCCACCGAGCTGCTCATCCGCAAGCTGCCCTTCCAGCGCCTCGTCCGAGAGATCGCCCAGGACTTCAAGACCGACCTGCGCTTCCAGAGCTCCGCCGTCATGGCTCTGCAGGAAGCCTCCGAGGCTTATCTCGTAGGACTCTTCGAGGACACCAACCTCTGCGCCATCCATGCCAAGAGGGTCACCATCATGCCCAAAGACATCCAGCTGGCACGCCGCATCCGCGGAGAGAGGGCCTAATACACCCCCCGACCAACGTCCTCCTCATCACCCCCCACACAACACAAAGGCTCTTCTCAGAGCCACCACATCCTCCTCACAAAGAGCTCCATACGATCTCATCACTACTTCATCATACAAATACTTCCCACCACATGTCTTCATTCTTCTGCACTCGGAAGCTCAGTCTGTAAACAACGTTCATCTGTAACTTCATTTCTAATACAATCCCAGAGTAACAAATCACATCTTTCTTCTATGACTCAATACAATGGAACATTATAGAGCCGAGTAAAACAAACGTTCCTGTAAACACATTTTACAATCTGTCTATTTGGACTCCTCACATTCTCTCACACAAGACACATCATTGTATTTTCTAGAAACCCGACAATTTCTTATTCCAGACAACAAGAGAATGTTTGTCAAGTCATTAGAGATCTGAAGATAGATCAGATTACAGCATATTATGGGAGGGGGAAACCTTACACAGCCCACATGGAGATGTCAGGGATGTCCTCTACTACCTCCTCCCATACTACAACCCTCATCATCGGAGATCAGACATCTCTGCAGGGGCGGCACACATTACAGGGAGGAATGGAGAGGAAAAACAATAATCTGGAAGCACATTATTCATTCATTATCGCCCATCTGAGGGATCTACTGTTGCACTTGCTGCAAATATGTTATGTTATGTTATAAATGTCCGGCTACAACCAATCCAAATTAGCCCGCTTTATCTGACAGCCAATAAGAGCCTTTACAGGAATATACGATTAGATACCGAGCCGGAAAAACAAATGTTCCCTCCAAAAGTCACATCGGGATGTTAAGGTTTATTTTTATGTACATATGATGAATCTGTAATTTGTGTTTAGAAAAAACTCCATTCTCCTCATAACACAGGAGTCTTGTTGCCGATCATCCTAACATGAGCGGAGGATGATGTGTCCCCCGATCATTAGAATGATTCTCCTTATAACGTTCATAATGGCCGCATTATAAAATGAAATATTAATCCGCGCTCATATGTGATTTGTGTCTCCTCTATTAGAGATGACATGCGGAGCACTGTGTGCCATAAGCGAAGTGGGTGTAGGTAGGTGTGTGTGGCTCTGTTAGGAGGAGGTGGGTGGCTCTGAGAAGAGCCTTTGTGGGGTGGAGATGAAGGAGATATCCGGCTACTGCTGCCTTTATTTCTTCTTCGGGGCGGCCTTCTTGGGCTTGGCTGCTGTCTTGGGTTTAGCCGCCTTCTTAGCCGGACTCTTGGCGGCTTTTTTCGGCTTGGCTGCAGCTTTGGGCTTCTTGGGGCTCTTTGTCGCCTTCTTGGCGGGAGCAGCTGCAGCCTTTGCCGGTTTCTTGGGGCTCTTAGCGGCCTTCTTGGGGCTCTTGGCGGCTTTGCTGGGGGCTTTCTTCTTGGGGGACTTGGCTGGCTTCTTGGCAGCCGCAGGTTTCTTGGGCTTGGCCGCAGCCGATGGCTTCTTCTTGATGGTGACTTTCTTGGCCTTGTCGCTCTCTTGCTGCTTCTTGTTGATCTTGAAGGACCCGGAGGCTCCATGTCCTTTGACCTGGACGAGGCTCCCCTTAGTCACCAGCGCCCTGATGGCGATCTTGAGGCGGCTGTTGTTCTTGTCCACATCGTATCCTCCGGCGGCCAGGAGCTTCTTGAGGGCGGCCAGGGAGACCCCGCTGCGCTCCTTGGAAGCGGCCACAGCTGTGACAATGAGGTCGGACACGCTGGGACCGGACGGCTTCTTGCTGCCTTTCTTGGCTCCTCCGGCTGCCGCCTTCTTAGTCGCCTTCTTCTTGGCGGCGGGCTCCGCTGGAGGAGCGGCGGCTGGGGCGCTCTCAGTCTCCGTCATGATGCTCAAAGAGTTTTTCATAAAAGATCAATACCGTGTTTGTGTGGTGCTCTGGTTTATATAGAGACGTTCTGCACTTCTATTGGTTGATATAGAACTTGCCTTCTGAACTGCTATTGGTTACACGCTAGACACGCCCACTGACTGTAACTCCGGTGTTGGGGAATCTTCTCTCTCCTGTTGTGTTTCCCTGGCAGAGAGAAAAACGATTTAAATATGAAATGGAAGGATGTCCAATCTTCATCGGGTACCCGATCTGCTCACTGGACTGTCACCTACCGATCTGTCACTTACCGCTCTCATGATCTGCTCAGGAGGCTGAACACAGAGGCTGCAAACACATCCATCCTCCTGAGTGTGTTTCCCATTCTTCCTTCTACCTGCTTTTCTACACACATTCTCATCAGAAAACAATCTTCTCACATCTCCCACTACAATCATCTTCTCATTGATGAGTGAAGAGTGAAGACCAGGAAACATTTCCCTCTAATACAGAATTTTGCTCATCTCTGGAACAAAAACATCAGCCGGTGACATGAGATCCTTGTGTCATGTGATGTGAGAGAGTATTAGAGATACAAAGGTGTCAGCTGATGAGAACATGTCATATTTCATGTACTATTTATCATTCTTTGCTCATTATGACAACTGTAAGTTTGTACTAGTCACTGCACACAGCAGACTAGTAAGTAGTTTATTCTGGTGGTTATGTATCATTATTTCACCATAATAAATATATTGTCTTTCAAATAATCTGAGTAAGTTTATTGTCACATTTTACTACACAGCTAAATTGCCCACTCAGAAAAAAAAAAATATATATATATAATATATATATATATATATATATATATATATATATATATTTTTATATATATATATTTTTTTTTTTTCTTAAGACTTCATGGGGGGAGTAAACCGTGCATTCTTGGTGTTCGTGGAAGAATAGCGTACCATCATTGACTTCACCCTACACTATATGTGTGGTGTCAGTGGGAGGAATGGTGACTCATCAGTGGGAGGAAATGTGCCTCATCATTGGTTTCATTGGGAGGAACAGCACCCCACTATTGGTATAAGTGGGAGGAATAGTGCTTGTGACGGACCTAGCCGGGACACGGGCTGTTGGAGGGGACTGAGTGCGAGCCTGCTACCTTGCGATTATGGGCCCTGGCATTTGGGGGAACAGTGCTCTTTGAGCTGCAAGCCTGGGACCCCTGAGCTGGTGGTACTTGGATTCAGGTCCATGCTGGCCCCCCAATACACATAGAATCTGTATGTGTATTTGGCATATTAGCAAGAGACGCTAATGACATGAACTCCAGCCACCTGTGTTATGTAATTGAGTATAGTCTGGCTTGTAGAAGTGTTTCACCTATTGTTGTGTGTGCTAATTAACCCTGCAATTGAATGAAGGAGCCCAGTGTTGATTAAGATAATTAGCTCATGCTAATTAGGTTAGGCTTGAGTCATCTGTCAACTGTATATAAGTGTGACATGTCAAATAAAGATTAATTCCTGATGTACCCTACACTGGTGTTGTCTGGTGACTGGGTGAGCTAAGGGGGTCTTGGATTGTGTGGTACCGGACAGAGGAAGCAGTTACGGCGGACATCTTGGGTACGAGGTCCGTCACAATTGGCTGGCAGCGGTGGGATCGTGCTTCCTTGTCGTGAACACATCCAAACCATCACCTGGATCCAAGGCCCGGATAGCAGAGGTACAGATACGTCTTCATGGAAGAGGAATTCGGAAGGAGGTTGCGAGAGATGCGGATACAGCACAGAGGACCAGTATCGGTGCAGGTCCTGCTGGGATGGTATGATTCTGTTCGCCTACAACTCTGGAAAGAAGCGCTAGCCTGTGAGCAGCGACACCAGGGAAAAGTTCTCCCCTCCATCCATGTAAGGTACTGGTCGCAGTATGAAGTACGAATGCTGTTATTGGGGGAACAACCGAAGCAGGAGTGGACAGCTGAGTTAAGCAGGCTGATCCGGGCAGAAATGCGTTTGGACGAGAGCTACAGAGCCCTCCGGTGGTATGTAGCCCAAGTGTGCCCGTGGACAGCGGATGACAGGCCCACGGAAGGCTTTGATTATAATGGCCTGGGATTGTTGTACTGGAGGCTGTCCGAGGACCCCGACTTTGGGAGTGATCTGGAGTGGCGTTTGGAGGAAATAATGGAGCACAGAGAGCAAAGATTGAACGTCTCGGAAGTGCTCTGGGCACAGGAAGATTTGGAGTTCCTGGCCGCTCAGGAATGGGAGCTTGAGATCGCCTACATACAGCTGCTAGACACTGCTCAGCAGCAGGGTGGGGCTCCCTTTGCCTGGGACTATGAGGAAATACCAGCAGACAGCTCTGAAATCCTGGCTGAAGAGTCGGCGATGTGGCATAGTAACAGAGTGCTTTGCCCACCTGCCCCCGCAGCTATGGACGCGGAGGTCTTATGGCGGATGCAGGAAGTGCTGACAACAGGGCAGAGCTCTGCTAACCTCTGCCCAGCACCGATGGCATCTTCTAGGTTCCACGGACAGGTGGTGAACCTCTATCCCCAGCCATCAGTTGTAGAGACTGGGGATTTAATAGACTTTTCTGCTGAGGAAAAACAACCTCATGAGCCTCCATCAGAAGAGCTGGTATTAGGGCCAAACTTCACTGAGCTCTGCCCAGCACCAACGGCAGTATCCGTGGAGTTACAAGGAACTTCTCCAGCTGAAGCGCAGGTCACCGGACAGAGGGTCCAAGACCTCTGCCCCACACCGGTGGCAGTTATGGAGGCTCAGGGTGAGAAGGTGGCGATCACTTCCCAGCAGCAGATACAGGGGGAGAAGAGAGAGGAGGTGGTTGTTGTCCCTCCTCAACAGTCGGCCAGGGTGGAGAAAGCGGTCTTTCCTCCCCAGCAAAGATCCGTGCACCTGGGAGACAATACCACAGACATGTCATCCCAGCGGCCAGATGAGGGAATGGAAAAGGAAGCAGCCGGCTCCCCTTCCCAATGGCAGCTACACAATTTGGGAGTGGAGGAAGCCAGCCTCCTGCCCCAACGGTTAACCAGAGCGGAGGATGTGGAGTCCCCAGCAGAAGTGCTGGCAACAGGGCAGAGTGCTACCCACCTCTGTCCAGCACCAGCAACAGCTGCGGAGTTCCAGGGAGCTGGGGCAGTCGGCCTCTCTCCCCAACAGTTAGCTGGAGGAGATGATGTAGGGAAGCTCCTACACCCACCTGAACTGCTGGCAACGGAACAGAGCGCTGCTGGCCTCTGCCCGCAACTAAAACAGGACAGATTCCCTGTAAAGGTGGATGGGAATGCAGTCTCCACCAGTATAACCCAGGGATGCTGGGCGGTCGGCCCAGATCCCCAACAGCAGGATGGAGTGAGCCCAGTCACCCTGTCTTCTCTCCAGCGGCTGAAAAGACTCCAGGGGGAAGGGCCAGTCCAGGCCTCTCCCCAGCGGCGGATATGTTCTATGAGAGAGGCAGAAGTTGGCTGGGTGAGTCGTGCTCTGTTTGGAACAATTTGTTTGGGGTACTGTGTGGGTACAGGCATTAGAGCACTGGAACCACTGACTAACTTCGGAGTCAACCCGTCTGGGGTCTCCTCCTGTGTTAGTCTCCTGCCGAAAGGGGAGAAATGTGACGGACCTAGCCGGGACACGGGCTGTTGGAGGGGACTGAGTGCGAGCCTGCTGCCTTGCGATTATGGGCCCTGGCATTTGGGGGAACAGTGCTCTTTGAGCTGCAAGCCTGGGACCCCTGAGCTGGTGGTACTTGGATTCAGGTCCATGCTGGCCCCCCAATACACATAGAATCTGTATGTGTATTTGGCATATTAGCAAGAGACGCTAATGACATGAACTCCAGCCACCTGTGTTATGTAATTGAGTATAGTCTGGCTTGTAGAAGTGTTTCACCTATTGTTGTGTGTGCTAATTAACCCTGCAATTGAATGAAGGAGCCCAGTGTTGATTAAGATAATTAGCTCATGCTAATTAGGTTAGGCTTGAGTCATCTGTCAACTGTATATAAGTGTGACATGTCAAATAAAGATTCATTCCTGATGTAGCCTACACTGGTGTTGTCTGGTGACTTTGTAGGCTAAAGGGTCTTGGATTGTATGGTACCGGACAGAGGAAGCAGTTACGGCGGACATCTTGGGTATGAGGTCCGTCACAGTGCTCTATTATTGGGGTCCTTGGATTGTGTGGTACCGGACAGAGGAAGCAGTTACGGCAGGGACATCTTGGTTGTCCTACCAAATCTGCCCACTGGCCATCCCACAAAGGCTCATCCCATGTCCTCCTCCTTCTCCATCCTATGTCCTTCTCATCCTCCTGCAATCCAATCTCCTCCATCCCACATCCTCCTCCTCCAGTCCCATCTCTTCCATCCCACATCCTTTTCCTACTGCAGCCCCATCTCCTCCATCCCAAACTCTCCCCTAGTCCCATCACCTCCATCCTATTCCTCTGTCCGGCATCTTCTTCCATGGCGTTGGCGTCTCTTCTGGGCCGCTCCGCGCAATGGGAGGCTCCCGCTGTGTGAGGCTTCGCTGTGTCTGGCAGGTCTTTTATAATGGAGGGCACCTGGTGACCCCGCCCCCTCTGACGCACGGGGACGTCATGGGGAATTCCCTATGGCTTTCCCCATGACGTCAGAGGAGGGCGGGGTCACCAGGTGCCCTCTGTTATAAAAGACCTGTCAGACGGAGCAAAGCCTCACACAGCGGGAGCCTCCCATTGCGAGGAGCGGCCCGACAGAAGAACAGACGCCGACTCCATGGAAGAAGATGCCGGACGAGAAGACCAGCGCAAGAAGAAGATGGAAGAAGAAGATGGAAGAAGATGCCGGAAGGAGAAGATGAAGAAACCGAAGGATGAAGAAAGGAAGACCAGAAGAAAGAAGAAAGAAGATTTTAATAAAGGAATTGTCAAAGACCGTCTCCTGTCATTTTTACAATTTTTGACACTTTTTTGGTGAAATGGTACCCTTACCATTTCACACAGGGGGGGCCGGGATCTGGGGGTCCCCTTGTTAAAGGGGGCTTCCAGATTCCGATAAGCCCCCCGCCCGCAGACCCCCACAACCAATGGCCAGGGTTGCGGGGAAGAGGCCCTTGTCCTCATCAACATGGGGACAAGGTGCTTTGGTTGTCTTAGACCCCCAAAGCATCCTCCCAATGTTGAGGGCATGTGGCCTGGTACGGTTCAGGAGGGAGGGGAGGCCGCTCTCGTCCCCACCTCTTTTCCTGCAGCCTGCCAGGTTGTGTGCTCAGATAAGGGTCTGGTATGGATTTTGAGGGGGACCCCACACCATTTTTTTTGGCTAGGGTTCCCCTTAAAATCCATCCCAGACCTCAAGGGTCTGGTATGGATTTTGAGGGGGACCCCATGCCATTTTTTTTTTTTTTTGGCTGGGGTCTCCCTTAATATCCATAGCAGACCTGAAGGGCCTGGTTATTGAATTTGGGGGGACCCCCACGCTTTTTTTTTTTAATTGTTTTTTTTTTTTTTTATCAATGACTTTTTTTTTTATGAATGGCTTTCAATGAATGACTGTTCTCGGGAGCCGTCAATACATTAGCCGCAAGTGATTTTAAATAGCTTTTTTTCCTGCAAAAATTACACTTTTTTGCAGGGACAGTTCTAAGCACAGGAAACATGTGCCCCTTCACAGGCATACTATAGACACCCCCCAGGTACGAAATTTAAAGGAATATTACACTTTTATTGTTTCAATTTAAGCATTATTAAAATCACTGCTCCTGAAAAAATGTCAGTTTTAAAAAAAATAAAAATTGCATTGATACATGTCCCCTGGGGCAGGACCCAGGTCCTCAAACACTTTTTATGACATTATGCATTAACATGCATATTAGCCTTTACAATTAGCACTTTTGACTTCGAACATTCGCATCCATTATAACTAATAGGGTTCTAATGCTCGCACGGACTTTAGGTCCGTTCGCGGGTTCTGGTGCGAGCCGAACGGGGGGGGGGGGGGGGTGTTCGGCTCATCCCTAATCATCAGTCTTCCTAACCCAATTACAGCCGGAACAGAGTGCACTAGGCCGCCGACGCGGCGTCCTTTTATAGAGTGGGGCGTCCTGCCTGTAGCCAATTATTGCTCTCCTCGCTGCCGGCGCTGTGATTGGCCAAGCATGCAGGGTCACAGTGCATGCTTGGCCAATCATCAGCCAGCAATGCACTGCGACTGGCGCAATGCATTGCGGGCCGCTCGCATCACACAAATGTGATGCGAACGGCCCAAATAGTTCTGGGCTCGCCGAGCGGGCGAACGCCCGGTGCTCGATTCGAACGTGGGTTTGAATCGAACACCGGGCCCATCCCTATCTCTGACACGGTCTGTAAATTTGAATCCAACTGGGAACCCTGGGCCATTTACATTGGTGCTCCTTGGATCACTAACTCCATAATTTCCTAAACTAAGTCCTATAGTTGTTGCTCCGAATACCCTGCCTATTCTCCCCTCTCTCCCTCCAACTTTTCTTTCCCCCCCCCCCCCCCCCCCCCCCCCCCCCCCCCCCCCCCCCCCCCCCCCCCCCCCCCCCCCCCCCCCCCCCCCCCCCCCCCCCCCCCCCCCCCCCCCCCCCCCCCCCCCCCCCCCCCCCCCCCCCCCCTCTAGTTCTCACTTTTCCAACTTCTGCTCTATATTCACCTTACTTATTGGAGTTTGTCAATTAAATGACAGGTCAATACTTTTGGGAGCCTTCTCGACTACTGTTAACCTTGCGGAGTAGGTCATGATTGTAGCCGGACAATCACATAGATGGATGGTTGGACGACGAGGATTTCCCCTATAGGGCACAGTCAGCTCCCGATCGGGGTGCCTGGTAGTGGGGAACCCTCGATCGTTACATCGCCAAATAGACCTTCTCCTCCCACACCTCCTAAGTTGCACCATTGGGTCCCATCTAGCCTTCCTGTAACCTATACCAGTTCACTTGCATGTCATACCTAATGGTCTTGTATTACCCGTTGTTGCAGATGCTTACGTTTACTATGTGTATGTACCTTGTCATTTACCATTATATTATTTTGACAAATATAATAAAATACTTTGAAATAAAAAAAGAGGGCAAGCAGGCTCTGTGTCTAGAAGCAACAGTGCTGGTTGTGGACACAGGGCATCCTCATCAGCACGTGGCCATGGGACACACTCTTCCTTTTTTTTCGGCAGCTGGCCATGTTGAGCCACAACATGCAGAAGACTTGGTAGAGTGGATGACCAAGGCGTCCTCATCCTCTCTCACCCAGGCTTAGGGTACTAGCAAAGCAGCTGCCAACGTGGCCTCTTCCCTAGGCTCAATGGCATCAGTCACTCCTTCCCTTACCCCTCCATGTCCTCCTGAGGAGTCCCCCGAACTGTTTGAGCACAATGTTGGGTACATGCTCCATGAGGATGCCCAGCGTTTTGAACACTCTGATGATGATACCCAGCTAGAGAAAGGCAGTAACGTGAGCCCAGAGAGAGGGGATGCCCAAGAAGGACAGCAATCTGGCAGTCATGTTCCCCCAGCTGCAGCATACTGCCAGGTTTGCTCCAGTGATAAGGAGGGAGGGGATGATGAGGTCACTGACTCCACGTGGGTGCCTGATAGGAGAGAGGAGGAGGCACATCTCCAATGAGGCAGGATGCCCTCCAGGGGCCAGCTTAATGGCAGCACCACAACTGCATCACAAAGCACAGCTGCGCATGTGCAGGGTGCTGCCTCTGCACGTTATTCCAAAAGTTCTTTGGTGTGGGCCTTTTTGAGACTAGTGCATCAGATCGCACCGCTGCTATTTGCAACATATGTGTCAAGCGTATCTCGTGTAGCCAAAACATCAGCCGCTTGGGCACCACATGCTTGACCAGACATATGTCGACCTGCCATGCAGTTCGTTGGCAAGCGTACCTAAAAGACCCACACCAAAGAACAAAGCGGACCTCTCCTTGCTCCTCATCACCTGGGATCTCCAACCCCACTATACCTTCAGTCCTCTCTGAAACCTGCACTGAGAGGAATGAAGGTGTAGAATTAGGTGTATCACAGCCAAGTATTTGCAAGCAATCTGCTATTGGTACACCAACGTTAGATTGTACCAGACAAATTTTCCTGCCCAAGCTGCTGCACCGTCAAAAGAAGTTCACTCCCAGCCATCCACATGCCCAGCAGTTGAATGCTAGCTTGGCTAAATTGCTAGCACTTCAACTGCTGCCTTTTCAGTTGGTAGACTCTGCCCCCTTTCTGTGAGTTTGTGGAATGTGCGGTTCCTCAGTGGCAGGTTCCCAAACGCTACTTTTTCTCACGGAAGGTGATTACGGCTCTCTACCGGCATGTGGAAGGCAATGTCCATGCCTCGCTGGACAGGGTGGTCAGCGGTAAGGTGCATATTACCGCTGACTCATGGTCCAGCATTCATGGACGGGGATGTTACCTATCTTTCACGGCGCATTGGGTGACTCTTCTGGCAGCTGGGAAGGATGCAGGACAAGGTGCAGTAGAGTTGGAGGTTGTTACACTACCACGCCTCCAAAATGCTACTACTGGTGATTCTGACACACCTCTCTCCTCCACCCCTCCTCTTCATCTTCCTCCATGGCCTATTCCTGTGCTTTGTCCTCTAAACCAGCGGTGCTCTGTAGGCGTTCAAGGGACTACGCAAGTATGCATGCAAAAAGATGCCATGCGGTGCTTGCGCTGTAGGGATGGGCCCGGTGTTTGATTCAAACGCATGTTCGAATCGGACATCGGCTGTTTGTCCACTCATCGAGTCCAGAACTCTGCAGGCCGTTCACATCAAATTTGTGTGATGTGAACGGCCCACAATGCACTGCGCCAGTCGCAGTGCATTGCTGGCTGATGATTGGCCAAGCATGCACTGTGACCCTACATGCTTGGCCAATCATAGCGCCAGCAGCGAGGAGAGCAATAATTGGCCACAGGCAGGATGCCTGTGGCCAATTATAGCTCAGGGGGTTTAGTACACGCCCCACACTATATAAGGATGCCGTGCCGGCGGCCTTGTATAGTGTGTTCCGGCGTTCAGGGAAAGAGAATTGATAGGCAGGGACAGTGTGAACTATTTTCCATGCATTTCCGTGTGGGGAAAATGCAGGGAAAGAGGAATAATAGGCAGGGATAGTGTGTTCTTCTCAGGCATTTGCATGTGGGGAAAGTGCAGGGAAAGAGGAATAATAGGCAGTGATAGTGTGTTCTTCTCAGGCATTTGCGTGTGGGAAAAGTGCTGTTCTCTACAAATCCAGCCATGTGCAGGAGTTAGTGTGTGCTGTGGGAGTCCAGCACAGTATAAACCTGCACCTGTCTCTACCATTTTGTGCAGTTCTCCATTAATCCAGCCATCTGCAGGAGTTAGTGTGTGTGTGTTGTGTGAGTCTAGCACAGCACAGTATACAACCTGTACCTGTATCTGCCCTTCTGCCCTGGTGTCATCTAATCCAGCCATCTGCAGGAGCTATTGTGTGTGTTGTGTGAGTCTAGCACAGTATACAACCTGCACCTGTATCTGCCCTGGTGTCATCTAATCCAGCCATCTGCAGGAGTTAGTGTGTCTGTTGTGTGTGTGTGTGCCCTTGTGTGTGTGTGGTCTGTGTGTTGTGTGTGTGTATGTTGTGTGAGTCTAGCACAGCACAGTATACAACCTGCACCTGTATCTGCCCTTCTGCCCTGGTGTCATCTAATCCAGCCATCTGCAGGAGTTATTGTGTGTGTTGTGTGAGTCTAGCACAGCACAGTATACAACCTGTATCTTCCCTTCTGCCCTGGTGTCATCTAATCCAGCCATCTGCAGGAGTTAGTGTGTCTGTTGTGTGAGTCTAGCACAGCACAGTATACAACCTGCACCTATATCTGCCCTTGTGTAATCTAATCCAGCCATCTGCAAGAGTTAGTGTGTGTGTGTTGTGTGAGTCTAGCACAGCACAGTATACAACCTGCACCTATATCTGCCTTTCTGCCCTGTTGTCATCTATTCCAGCCATCTGCAGGAGTTATAGTGTGTGTGTTGTGTGAGTCTAGCACAGCACAGTATACAACCTGCACCTGTATCTGCCCTGGTGTCATCTAATTCAGCCATCTGCAGGAGTTAGTGTGTGTGTTGTGTGACTCCAGCACAATATACACTACCCAATAGCTGTTTTTCCCATCTCCCTGCAGGCCAATACAATGTCTGGAAGGCCAACAAGGAGAGGCAGACAGTCACGAGCCAAGAAAAGAGGGCAAGCAGGCTCTTTGTCTAGAGACAACAGTGCTGGTCGTGGACGCGGTGCATCGTCATCGGCATGTGGCCATGGGACACGCTTGTCCTTATTTTCGGCAGCTGGACATGTTGAGCCCCATCATGCCGAAGGCTTGGTAGAGTGGATGACCAAGCCCTCCTCATCCTCCTCATCCTCTCTCACTCAGGCTCAGGATACTGGCAGAGCAGCTGCCAACGCGTACTCAATGGCATCAGTCACCCCTTCCCTAGACCCACCATGTCCTCCTGAGGAGTCCCCCGAAACGGTTTGAGCACAGTGTTGGGTACATGCTCCAGGAGGATGCCCAGCGATTTGAAGGCTCTGATGATGATACCCAGCTAGAGGAATGCAGTAGCGTGAGCGCAGAGAGAGGGAATGCTCAAGGACAGCAATCTGGCAGTCATGTTCCACCAGCTGCAGCATACTGCCAGGTTTGCTCCAGTGGTAAAGAGGGAGGGGATGATGAGGTCACAGACTCCACGTGGGTGCCTGAATGGAGAGAGGAGGAGGCGGCACATCTCCAACAAGGCAGGATGCACTCCGGGGGCCAGCTTGAGGGCAGCACACCAACTGAATCACACCGCAGAGCTCCGCCTGTGCAGGGCGCTGCCTCTGTGCGTTATTACAAAAGTTCTTTGGTGTGGGCCTTTTTGAGACGAGTGCATCAGATTTCACCGCTGCTATTTGCAACATATGTCTCAAGCATATCTCGTGTGGCCAAAACATCAGCCGCTTGGGCACCACAAGCATGACCAGACATATGTTGACCTGCCATGCAGCTCGTTGGCAAGCGTACCTTAAAGACCCACACCAAAGAACAAAGCATACTTCTCTTTGCTCCTCATTAGGGATGAGCCGAACACCCCCGGGTTCGGTTCGCACCAGAACCTTCGAAAGGACCGAAAGTTTGTGCAAATTTTCGAACCCTATTCGTTACAATGGACGCGAACGTTCAAAATCAAAATTGCTAATTACAATGGCCAATATGCATGTTAATGTCATAAAACAGGTTTGGGGACCCGGGTCCTGCCCCAGGGGACATATATCAATGCAAAAAGAACTTTTAAAAACTAACGTTTTTTCGGGAGCAGTCATTTCAATGATGCATAAAGTGAAAAAAAAAGTGAAAAATTCCTTTAAATATGGTACCTGGGGGGTGTCTAAAGTATGCCTGTGAAGTGGCATGTGTTTCCCGTGTTTAGAACTGTCCCTGCACAAAATGACATTTGTAAAGGAAAAAAAGAAGCCATGTAAAACCACTTGCGGCTTTAATGTCGTGTCTTGTCCTGGCCATATGGCTGAAAATCCTTGAGAAAAATGGCATGGCTACCCCATCACCCCCCCCCCCCCCCCCAGCCCCTTTGGGTCTTGTATGGATATTAAGGGGGACCCCGCACCCAAAATAAAACCCTATACCTACAACCCTATATACTCTGAACAGCAGTATATAGGCGGTGCAAACAAGAGAGGGACTGTAGGTTTGTTTTAAGTAGAATCTGAACAGGTACATTATTTATTTTTTTTATTTTTTTTTCACTTTCCTGTTAGTGGTCATAATGTTTTTTTTTTTTTTTTTTTTTTTTCACTGTAAGGTTTTTATTGGTATTTTCAACAGTATACAAGGTAATAACAATACAGAAAATCATATAGAAAATAAAAAAATAAAATAAAATAATAGTTAGGAACTAGAAGGAGAAGCACATGACCACGTTGATGATTCTCTTTCATCCAATTATACATATCTAGATATAATTATACATTGTTGTAGGTATTGGTCCATATTTCCCACAATTTGTCAAATCTATGACATTTAAGCGAGTTAATTGCTAAGAATCTTTCAAACGAGTAGTTTTGTTGTACTACTCTTGTTACCTCCGTAACATTAATAGTGGGTGTGACCTTCCAGTGTCAAAGTATCAGGGATCTGGCCGCTAAAAAGATATGCAATACCACATGTCGCATATTATGTGGATACTTTTCTTTTTTTTTTTTTTCCTTTTCAATATTTTTATTGAGTTTATATCATACAAAGATACATGGTAATAACAATTTCTGGTGAGGCAGTACAATTGATAGAACAGAATATACATTTGTGTATAGTAACAAAAACAACTAAGACTGACTGCTAGTTAAAGCCAGTGTAAAGTAACCCTGCCCTAGGTTGGGTAAAGTTCAGGAATAAAAGGAGACCAGGAAGACAAGTACATCTAGTCAGAATGTCCTAGCATACAATGAGTGTGGCACAGTCCCATCAACCCATATTGTAACCTGTGATAAACTTGAGAGAAAGATTGCTTGTGTTGGGCCATTTCTCCACCCCAAGGGGAACACTGTGGAGAAGACGGACCAGGACAATCTCTCCCTGAAAATTACGTGGCCGGTCGGGAGGAAGAAGTGTGATTACACTGGACTGCCAGTAATATTACAATGTCAGTGATACGTTGAGTATCGAGGTCAGGGGCTCAAGCATACAGGGCTGTATGTTATCATGCAGCAGAACACGATTGCCTTACTGTATGGCCTGAACTATTCCGGGTGAGATGATAGATTAATGTCGATGGCTGAGTTCCGCTTGTAAGGGAATCAGACTAGAGAGAAGTTTTGTCTCCATACGAAGAAAGAAAAAGGAGGCGGGAGCAGCGAGAATAGAAGATTTAGTAAAGCTGGTGAAGTGTCAGCAAGATAGAAAAGGGGCTAGAAGAAAAGAGGGGAAGAAGGTCACCTAGAGGGAGAGAAGGTAATCTGGGTCGACTATGCTCCTGGAATTAGTGGAAGACCTATGTATTTTGCCCAGGGTTCCCAAATTAAGTTGAATTTGTGGGTTTTGTCAAGTAGCTTGCTGACAATCTTCTCCTGGGCCATGATCCAGGAGATTTTGCGTTTCATTCCAGCTAGTGGAACTGTGTGGCTCTTACAGTTTTTGGCAATAGTGATTCTGGCTCCTAAGAGCATATAGAAGATCAAAGATTGTGTATGTTTGGAAATTTTCTCTACTTGGACATTGAGAAGCGCTATTTCCGGAACCTGTGGAACGGCTATGCCAGTAATCTTCCGCAATAAGTGGAAAAAGCTGTTCCAAAAGTTCCTAAGCCGAGGGCATGTCCACCATATATGGAGTAGAGAGTCGATGTGGCCACATCCCCTGAAGCACAGAGGGGAGGAATCTGGGAAAATTTTTGCCAGGGTGGCAGGAACACGATACCAACGAGTTATGATTTTAATGCTAGCTTCCATAAGAGAAATGTTCAGATACCATTTATTCAAGTCCCACTCATCCGCCAGATCTTGTTCCCAAAGTCGGACATAAAGCGGTTTGATTGAGGTTCTGGCTAGAGAATTGTAGATAACGGAGATATCCCCCTTCTGATCCTTTATGTTGGAGCACCATGTTTCCTAAGCAGTCAGTGCTGGGGGTTCTTGATTGTTAGACCATTGAGAACGTAGGAAGTGAGTGACTTGAAACAGTCTGTATCTTTCGGAGGTGGGCATTTCCAACTTTTTTTTTTTTTTTTTCACTAAAATTTTTATTGAGAAAAGTAACAGTACAATGAATACAATCATTCCAGAATGAATATAAGAGCAGTATACAGACATAGATTATTCCAAAGTAGGATCTCTAGATCAATGGTAATAGGTAGTAGAGGTAACCATATGTCAGATTGTACAGTTAATACAGTAAGAATATAGTAAGAGAGACATGTCTTCTGAAGCATGTAAACACAACATATAACGAGGAAATTAGACTGCAATACAAACTAGGGGCAGTTCCTTAAACAAAGTCTAAAAAGCATGTAGGTAATTGTGGGTTAACATTAACCAGGATCTGTAGTGGCCCTAGATGTGTATAGTTATTTGACCGTCCTGGAACCGAACCGGGGGAAATTCCCTCTCAACCCATGCACCCCTATTGGGAACATGCTGTGCAGAGGGAGCGGGAAATTGAGAAACTCAAAGTATAATACGGGTGGTGGACCACAAAGGGCGTATCGAGCCTGGGTGCATTGGTGGTGGTTGGAGTCTCACGGGTAAAGAGGCATATCCAATACTTAGGGTTTAGAGCTTCCCGTGATTGGAAGAAAGATGGGGTAGGACGAATGGACAGGGGGGGGAGCAGATGAAAGTCAAGGTGTAAGCGAGAAGAAAACCTAAAAGGTGAGGGGGGGGGGGGGTGGACAGAGGGCACGAGAGTCAGCATATGAGTCGAGTACATCAGCAGGCGATCAAGAATGAGAGCTAGTGTAAGAGTGAGGACAGAGTGAGGACAGCATAGCATGACGGATACCTGGCCGTTTGACTAGAGTTAGTACTGGAGCTCGCAGATGTGCCTTTAAGGTGCATCAAGGAGTTCCTGATATATTTGGGAGGTCTTAAAGTGGATCCAGCATGACCATATATTGCTACATGCGGTCGGAGTGTCTTTGGCTTGATGGATAATACTTTCCATCTCTGAGGTTCTGTCAATACGTTGAAACCAATCTGCTAGGGTCGGTGGAGACGTAGACCTCCAACGAGTAGGTATGCATTGTCTGGCAGAGTTGAGTAGGTGTGGAACAATGGATTTTTTGTAAACTGAGTGAGGGAGCGAGATGTGCTGTAGGAGAAATTGTGAAGGAGTAAAGTCCACAGTATACGTGGAGATGCGAGCTACAGCATCAGTGACTTTCTGCCAGAACGGTTGAAGCAAGGAACATTCCCACCAAATGTGAAGTGGAGTACCCGTTTCCAGTCCACATCTCCAACAGATTGGAGGAGTTTCCGGGTGGAATTTGTGTATTATATTAGGCGTTCTGTACCATCTGGCATAAATTTTGTAAGAGTTCTCTTGTGCTGAGACACTAATAGTATTCTTGTGTATACGTTGATAAATCATCTCCCATTCTTTACTGGAGAGATTTATGTCAAGTTCCCTTTCCCAGGTCATGACTAGCGTATTAAGTTTAGGGTCAAAATCTCCAAATAGGAGCGTGTAGGTTTGTGAAACAAGGTGCCTTTGGGGGGAATCGCTGGTACATAGGGTTTCAAAAGGCGTGTGATCCCTGGACCACATAGCAGAGTCATGTCCCCCTGTGAGGTAGTGTCTGATCTGGAGAAAGTTATAGAACTGAATGCGGTGATCCGGGAAGCATGTTTGAGTATCGTGAAAGGAGAGTAGAGAACCATTGCGAAAGAAGTGGGAGGCCCGAAGCGTAAGGGGTTCTAGATTGTCAGTCAAATTCCGAGAAGGTATACCCGGAGGGAAGTCTGGGTTCCCTTGTAACGGGGTCATAGGACCAGGGTAAGGGGACCAATTTAGCGCCCGGGCAACACGTTTGAAAGCTTGTAGGGTAGCGCCAATGAGAGGGTGAGAAGAATAGGCCTTAGGTATCTTGGAATCTGAGATCCATGGTAAGAGGGTAAGTGATGTGTCGTCAAAGGAGTTCTCGATTATGATCCATTCTTTGGAAATTGCGTGGACGTGCCAGTCAATTATTCGAGTAAGGTGACATGCCTGATAATATTTTTGGACATCAGGGAGGCCCAGACCCCCTTTGGATTTCGGGAGCGTGAGCGTGAGCGTGTCCCAGCTAATTCGAGGCGATTTTGCCGCCCATATTAAGTTACGGCATAGTCGCTTATAAGTTGTGAAAAAAGATGTGGGTAGGCCTATTGGTATTGCTTGGAGGACATAAAGAATACGGGGTAAAATATTCATTTTCAGTATTGCTATGCGCCCAAACCATGAAAAATGTCCAGATGTTCATTTGAGGAGGTCATTTTGGATGGTTTGTAAAATTTTAAGATAATTTAATCGGTAAAGGTCGGTCAAGTTGGTAGGTAGTTGGATTCCCAAGTATGTAAGGGAAGTATCTTCCCAAGTGAAGGGGAAGTTAGATTTGCATAGAGACACGGTTTGTGGTTGGAGGGATAAAAATAAGAATAAAAATAAGGGGCGTGGCCTGGACGGAGACTGAGATGGCTGCTTGACTCGTGAGCTCCTGCGTGCCCGGGACATCCTAGCCTTTAAACGGGAGCCTACCGCATCTTCCCTGCTATGCACAGGACCACTAGGAGCTCGTCCACCCCCCGCACCCCCAAAGACCCCCATACTCACCTGGGGAGGAACATTCCCGAGATCTTCCGAGCCCAGAAACTTCAGGCCCTCGCTCCACCACACGTGCCGACACAGGCCCAAGCCGCGGCCTCGCCTGACAGACCGCCAGCTATCCTCATGCCGGGAGCATCCTCCCCCAACCCCAGCGGGGCTCTACCCCCCAGTCTTTTCGATTTGGAAAAGGTTGCCTCGGACATAAAAAGCACAGTCACAGCGGCGATTGCAGATCTAAGGACGGACCTCCTGGCAGTTGCCCACCGCATTGACAACGTGGAACAGATTTCACAGACGCACGCGGCAGCCATCCGCCAGGTACAGTCTGCCTACGACTCTCAGTTAGCTCAAGTTTTTGAACTCCACAGACACGTGGAGGACTTGGACAATAGGGGACGGAGGCATAACATCAGGGTGAGAGGGATCCCTGAAACGGTGGAGCCGGGCGCCATCCAACAAACCATCAGCGCTCTCTTTAATGACCTGATCGAGCGCCCAGCAGACTCCCCCATTGATATGGAAAGGGCACACCGCGCTCTCCGTCCCCCCCCTCGAGACAACGAACCCCCCAGAGACATAATATGCTGCATTGTCAACTTCCCCCTCAAAGAGGAAATCCTTCGCAAGGCAAGGGAAAGAGGGCGCATACTCTTTAATGGAAATGAGGTGAAACTCTTTCAAGATCTCTCCCAAATCACCCTCCAGAATAGGAGAGCACTCAGACCACTGTTAGATGCCCTGCGGACAAGGAATATACAGTATCGCTGGAAATTCCCGTTCGGTCTTTCTGCATCCGCCAGGGGGCGCTCTGCACTACTACGCACGCCGGAAGACCTTCAAGCCTTCTGCGACCAACTTGACCTGCCCAACATTGAACTTCCGGAGTGGTACGCGCTTTATTTCCCAGTGGAACCCTGGCTTCCAGTTTCCCTCAACCCGTCGCCGAAGTCCGCCCGCCAGAGATCAAGACGACGCAGACCAGACCCGCTGTCTCCGAACGACCGCTCTTCTCGTCGAAACCTGCACCAACGCAGCCCGTCACCCCCTCGCATGTGACGCGTTCCGCTAGACGAAGGAATGCCTGCTACCCGGACTGCATGCTGCGGACTGTGAGTAACCCTCTACACCCCCCATGCGAACCTCCCCTGACCCTACCCCTTCAGGGTCCCCCAGAGACTTCCCTTGCCTCCTCATTCACCCTCATCCCAATGCCCGTGGACATGGACCCCACGTCACGGACCGCGCTGTGCCTCGCCGAAATATTGTTCTTCCCCTGCCCCGACCATGGAGCCACAGGACAACGTCTCCTAGGCACGTAGATGCCATAACACCACACAGCAAGCGGACACCCTGGAAACGCTTCCTTGCACTCTCAGCTTACCATAGGTTCACCCGGATCCCCACCAGCGCAGTGTCTCGCAACTTCTCTTGCCCCGCAGCACAAATCCCCCACGCTGGAAGGACGCCCCACGCTTGCGAAGATGGGACTTCCTCTCCTCAGACATGGGTGCTGGTCCCAGGGACTGAGAATCCCCCCCCCTTATGCCAGCCTCTCAAGAAGGACTACACCGAGTGGAAGCCCTTCAGATAAGTAGACTCAGGCTGCTGCCCTCCACCCTTGATCCCCAACCTGTTGTGCCGCAACCTCGAGACACAGACCCCCCCCTGATTTGGGGACCCACACCCGCATCATAGCCCTATTCCCCCGATGCTGACAAAGCACCCGCTGCCCCACAGGCAAAGTATTGATCCTAATATATGAAGCCTCTGCTAATCCCATTGTGATTCATGCAATTACAAACGTTGTTATTTATGTGTTTTCCTTGTCTGATCTTTAGCTCCGGCCCGCGCTCTGCCAGCCCCTTGTGCTGTTCCGGTGGAAACAGGGCTTGGTCCAGCCCGACCAAACGATGTTACCACACGCCAAGATCTAGAGCGCCTTTATCCTCACTTCAGACTATCACCAGGTGCCAAGGTAACTAATTTCCCCCCTTTCTCCCAAAAGCCCTCCTCCAATGCAGGAATGTACCCCCTACCCTTTCAATCCTCCCTTCCTCTGCTCCCCCCCCCCTTTTCCCCCCCTTTTTTTTTTTTTTTCCTTTTTCTCCTCCCCCATCCGCTTCTCTCCCCTCCCCCACCTTCCTCCCCCCCCCCCATCCTCCCCTCCATCTCCCTCCCCCCCTTCCCCCACTCCCCCCCCCCCCCCCCCCCCCCCCCTTATCCTTCCTCTCATCCCCCTCGTCCCCTGCCCTGCCCCGTCTACCCCCTCTCCACTCCCCCCCCCTCCCTAATCCCCTTCTCTCTCTCCCCTCCCCCTGTCCCTCAGTCCCCCCATCCCATAATTTCCCCCCCATGCCCCCTCCACTTCCAATACTACCTTAGGCCAGGATGTGCCTGACTTGGTATGGAACTGCTTCTCCCTGAGGGCTCTTCTCACAGGTTGCTATTAACATGAGTAATGTTTGATGTTCAGGGTTTTTTTTCTTTTTGTTATGTTCCGCTTTTCTTGCAGGCAATGTTTAATTGATCTACCTAGGCCCCATAAGCGGGTTACAGTACATTATTAGAACGTTTCCCTCCACAGGGGATATTTGTATTCGTATTTGTATTTTTATTTTTATTTTATTTTTATTTTCATTCGCATTTTTACTCTTTTTTTTTTTCTTTTTTCTTTTCTTGTATGCAACTACGTAACTGTACATGATATGAGTGGACTTCCCACATAGGCTCTTCCCCATAATGGTAGGCTCCCCACTACGCTACATTGACTCCTATCTCAGATAGGAATTTGCTCCCTCACACTCTGGACTCCCGGGCCGCAGCCACGCTGTGGTTCCCGTTCATACCATATACCCCCACACGGCAGTCTCTTGGAGACGCTGCCGACACACCAGGAACTCCTCTTAGACCCTATAGGTGGGTAGTTAAACTACTTCCACCCCTGGTACACCTTTTCTCTCCATCTCTTTCCCCCCTCCCAAACTAACCCTCTACGCCTCTTCTCCACCCGCCTAGTCTCATTTCCCTTGAACCCCCATTCACTTTATACCACCCTCTACTTCTCTAACCCTCCTCTCCCTCTCACCCCCCCCCCCCCCCAACCGGCCTCTCACCCACAAACCCCCGTACTCCACCCACTCTCGCCTCTACTCCAGACTAACCCTAGGGGAGTGACCCTCGCCCCCACCGTCCCATTTAGCTGGGCCCTACTGCCATACTAGGTCCCTACCCCAGCCAACACCTACCCCCCCCCCCCCCAAAATGGGAAAAAGTAACCCACTGACTCTGAAATGCCTCTCACTCAACGTGAAAGGCCTTAATATCCCAGAAAAGAGATCGCAAACACTCTCCGCTCTCTCCAAGCACAAAGCGCATTTCATTTTCCTACAGGAAACTCACTTCCGCTCTGATGCCATACCTAAGCTCTCCAACCACACATACCGCACAGCCCTACACGCCACCAATCCCGACGCTAAGTCGAAAGGCGTATCGATCCTTATCTCGAAGCATGCAAACTTCCTCCTGACTGACTCCCTAGTGGATCCAGCAGGCAGATATATATTTCTTAAAGGAACATACGCCTCTAAGCCAATCACGTTAGCTAATATTTACTGTCCTAATGAGCACCAAGTATCCTTCTTTCGAAAAACCTGTGCACTTTTATCTTCATTCCAGAGCGGCTTAGTTCTCCTGGGCGGGGATTTCAACGTCCCCCTAAACCCCCTCCTTGACACGTCAACGGGCTCGTCCTCTCTCACCTACGCGGCACTACGCCAAATTAAGGCCCAACTCCAGACTCTGAACCTACACGACGCCTGGCGCATCCTCTACCCCTCATCCAAAGATTATACCTACTTCTCGTCTCCCCACCAAAAATATTCTAGAATAGACTTCTTTTTTCTCTCCCAGACCGACCTGCCTACCTTAAGCCAATCGTCCATAGAACCTATGTTCCTGTCAGACCATCACCCCATCACGGTCACTCTATCATTCCCGGAAACGAGTCCCAAATCCAAGATTTGGCGGTTTAACCCTTCCATACTAAAGGACCCAGTTGCCCTTGAATCTATACGCTCGCGAATCAAACTATACTTTCAGGAAAACACTAACCCAGACATCTCCCCCATAACCCTCTGGGAAGCACACAAGTGTGTGATACGGGGCGAACTAATCACTTTGAACGCGCAGTTCAAAAAACTTCACCAAGAACGAGTAAACACTCTCCTCAAGAAACTGAAAACACTGGAACTCTCCCATAAACAGACACAGGCCCAAAACACATTACAGGACCTGATCCAAACCCGCTTACTCCTCACAGAAGAATTAGGGAAACGCACAAGACGACGTTACATTCTAGGCCAACGTATATTTTACGAACAGGGCAACAAGAGTGGACGCCTACTGGCACGCTCAGTCCAGAACGCTAAATCCTCCTCTACTATTCACTCTTTGCGAGACTCCAAAGGCTCCACCATAGCCAAGAGTGAAGACATAGCGAAGGAATTCGAGACTTTCTACCACAAACTGTATAACCTCCATCCCCCTTTACCGCCCCGATCCTCAGGTGATACCCGTCAATCACTCATAGAGGATTTCATATCCCAGCACGGCCCCAAACCCATAACCTCCCAACAGGCACAATCCCTAGAGGGACAATTTTCGACTCTAGAATTAGAGTCTGCGATGAAACAGATGAAAATAGGCAAGAGCCCTGGCCCTGATGGCTATACCCTTCAGTACTACAAATCCTTCGCAGATGCTCTCACTCCGAACCTATTACAGACCTTCAATGCCCTGTCCATACCCCAAGACCGACCGAACAGACTATTAGAGGCGCACATAACCGTGATCCCCAAGGAGGGTAAAGACCCCCTCCAAGTAGCTAACTACAGACCAATATCACTCCTCAACGTGGATATTAAAATCTACGCAAAAATTATCGCCAACAGACTACTCCCTCTGATTCCTGACCTTGTTTCCACCGACCAGGTGGGTTTTGTCCCGGGCAGGGAAGCCCGCGATAATACTATCCGAGTCCTCAACCTCCACCACTGGCTCACATCGTCCAAACTCCCGGGATTTTTCCTTTCACTTGATGCGGAGAAGGCATTTGACAGAGTGGCCTGGGACTATATGCGGGCAGTCCTGAAAGGTATCGGCCTCGCGGACCGAATGCTTACCTCCATAATGTCACTATACTCTAACCCCACAGCTGCGGTGAGAGTTAACGGCCACCTGTCAAATGCCTTCCCCATCAACAACGGTACGCGTCAGGGATGCCCCCTCTCTCCTCTGATCTACGTCCTCTCCCTTGAACCCCTCCTGAACAAACTTAGAGGGAACCCAGATATTAAGGGACTGCAAGTCAAAGATAGGGAATTTAAAGTAGCTGCTTTTGCAGACGACATCCTTCTCTCCCTCTCAGCCCCACGCACATCCCTGCCATCTCTCCTTCTAGACCTTAAAGCCTTTGGCTCTATCTCGAATCTTAAAATTAATTACTCCAAATCCCATGCCCTAAATATCTCCCTCCCCACCCAGGAAGTGGAGCACTGCCAAGAGGCCTTCCCATTCCACTGGGAAAAGACTGCCATCACCTACCTCGGGATCCGGATCCCCACTTCCCTCTCAGACCTGTACTCCCTCAACTTTCTCCCTGCCCTGACTGAAGCACAAAAACATCTGAAAGAGTGGTCATCACTTAATGTCTCCTGGTTTGGTAGAGCAGCTCTGATCAAAATGATCATACTCCCACGCATATTGTACCTAATCCAAACCATCCCAATGGCAATCCCAAAGGGATTTTTTTCCTCATATAGGAAGGCCTGCTCCACCTTTCTTTGGAAAGGGGCCCCCCCTAGAATTAAATACACCAGACTCACACTTCCTAAACCCATGGGGGGTATAGCACTCCCGGATCTCTACAAATATTATATAGCATGTCATCTCACGAGGATAGCCGACTGGAACATCCACCCCCATGTGAAAGTCTGGGTCTCTCTCGAAAACGCGTTCTCACCTACCCCACTACATCTCCTTCCATGGCTACTCCCAGGACAATGGCCCACGACCTTAACCCCACACCCCTTTATCTACACCTCTTTGATGCTCCTTAGGAATCCCCAGGCTAGCAGACTCCTAGCTTCCTCCCCCGGTCCATTGACCACACTGAGAGGAAACCCAGACTTTCCTCCAGGGGAGAATCCCTCTTTCCTTAAACAGGAATGGCCCTTCCAAGAAGTCCTTGCTACCCAATTCTTCCCCGAAGGCAAGCTCGCCTCGGTAGAAGATCTCAGGAATATTTCGAATACCTCATCCTTTTCCTTCTGGACCTACAGGCAAATCTGCCACTTCCTATCCACGCATTCCAGAACTGCCAACTGGACAAGACACCTCACCCCGTTCGAGGCTCTCTGTCGCAATAAGATTCCTCAGAGACACCTTATCTCCCTCCTCTACAACCTTTTGAATGAACCTGGGGACCTCCCCCTCTCCCCATCTCAAGAGTCTTGGAATAGGGACCTATCTCACCCCCTGACGCCCGCAGAATGGTCTAGAGTGCACGAATACACACATAGGGGCTCCTTGAATATCGCCATCCAGGAGAACGGATACAAAGTGCTCACTAGATGGTGTAGAACGCCATCCCTTCTACACAAGTTTTCACCATCTACCCCCAACGTGTGCTGGAGGTGCAATACTGAAGTTGGGACCATGATTCACATATGGTGGGAATGCACCCACATCCAAACCTTTTGGAGGGAAGTCCATAGACTTACCTCCTCGATTACCACGTACCCCCTCAATTACACACCGGCACAGTTCCTCCTGCACCACACGTCACTCCCCAGGAGAACATACTACAAATCTCTAGCCATGCACTTGATCAACGCTGCTAGAGTCTGTATTCCCAGACACTGGCGTACCACCCAAAGCCCCTCGCTGAAAGAATGGTTTCTGACGGTCTCTAGAATCTGTGACATGGAGGAGCTGATTCACATTTCCCAGGAGAGAGTGGAGACTTTCTCGACCACATGGGCCTGTTGGTTACACTTCAAAACAACACCCGAATATAAACAACATATCCCTCCTGATTAGGCGAAAATCATCCATTCCCTCACCCTCTCCATTGTTGAAAGCAATCTGTCCGAGTGGTCACTCCCCTGGATCTCCCCTCCCCCACATTTCCCCCCCCACCCCCCCCTTCCCCATATCCCTCCCTGACCCCCCCCTCGCCCCCCCCGATGTTCTCCCCCGCTCTGTCCCCCCCTCTCTAATTTCCCAGGCTTTTCTTCCCTTTCTCTTCTATCTCTATCTTACAGGTACCTTGCACTAGGTACCTAGCACACCAAAGAAAATAGCCAGGATACTCGTTAACCAGACTCAAACAATTAAAGCTCCATCTAACGGACTCTCCCATTATGCAACTGTAGAGGAGCGTGTGCTACATTTATGCCTACTAACGATGTAAAAACTGTACAGCACTCATATGCGTTGTGTCTTATATGTACTAATCTGTACTTTGTTTCATCTTTGCTTGTTCCTGTACCGTATTGAAAAGTTTAATAAAATCTTTATGGGAAAAAAAAAGAATAAAAATAAGGGGCGACAGCGGGCAACCCTGACGAGTGCCATTGGAGACAGAGAAGGCGTCCGACATGCGACCGTTGATCCGTAGGCGAGCAGTCGGATGCGAGTATAATGCGAGTATCATTTGCAGGAATTTAGGAGGGAAACCCAAGGCCGTAAGTGCAGCGGACATATAGTCCCATGCCACTCTGTCGAACGCCTTCTCTGCATCCAACGATAGAAAGAATCCTTTTTGGGTAGTGTTGTGAGATAACCAACGGTGTATGTTTAGGGCCTTAATTGTATTATCTCTGGCTTCCCTCCCAGGGACGAAGCCTACTTGATCTAGGGAGATTATTTTAGGTAGGAGTGGAAGGATACGATTGGCAAGAATTTTAGCATACAGTTTTATGTCTACATTCAGGAGTGAAATGGGCCTATAGTTAGATACTATAGTATCATCTTTACCTGGTTTGGGGATCAGTGTGATGTGTGCTTCAAGGAGGTCCCTGGGAGTAGAGTTAGGAGAGGCAAGCGAGTTAAAGGTAGCAGTAAGGTGTGGCGCTAGCACGTCGATGAAGGTCTTATAGTAGGAAACAGTCAGTCCGTCCGGGCCAGGGCTTTTGCCTGGTTTTAGTTGTTTTAGGGTAGACAGAGTTTCTTCTAAAGTAATAGGGGTATTAAGAGTTTCCGCGTCTGCCGAGGAGATCGGAGGGATGCCAAAGTGTGTCAGAAAGGATGAAATAGAGTCCTGTCTATTACATAGTCGGGCAGTCGGGTCACTCTCCGGAAGGTTATACAGCTTGGTAAAGTACGAAAGGAACTGAGTGGTGATTGCCTCCGGAGATACATGTGTCTTGCCCTCAGGATCAATAATTCTTTTGTACCCCCTTACCATTTCACACAGGGGGGGGCCGGGATCTGGGGGTCCCCTTGTTACATATTATCCTTTTTTGCTAATAGACAATTTATATTGCTTTTTCTCCTTTCACATGGTTTTACTACACCTTGCTGTAACTCCCTCCAAATACTCTATTATGACTGAGCGAACCAATGCTAATTCATCAATATGCATGTATTACATGCCCTCCCACAATCATATATATATATATATATATATATATATATATATATATATATATATATATATATATATATATATAGTGCTCTCCCCACAGCCTGCTTGCTTTTCATTTCAACCTTTCCATTTTACATATACGCTACAGTACTTATCCTAGACTAGCCCTTCCTTACGACTTCTTAGCTCAAAGTAAGTGTTGACAGAGGTTTATGCAGCAAATTTATAGAACTGATTTTGTCTTCATCTCCTTCTATGCACTTATGTGAGAGGTAACGGCAGTATCGCTGTATAGTTTTATATTCTCATTGTTGTCTTGTTAGGCACTAGCCAACCCCCTTACAGCGCAGTGGATTGACTTATATCTGCATTTTATACACCTGACCCACTGACTGCCAGCTGTACCTCTCTGGCCTACATCTCGACAGACTAGGCTAGTTTATTGTTCATTTAACCCTCCCCTAAACTGTACACAATTTATTATTGGTGACTCCTCATTGTCACTGTTTTCATATTATATCCAACTTATCATTCCTGCTATTTTCTATGCTAGACCCAGGTTTAGTGATCACAGTATAGCATGACGGATACACCTTCTCCTTCTGGGAGACCGATTACCCCACCCAAAGAACCGCACTTTCCTCAGGCTAAATTTTGCTCCATCAACATCCGTGGCCTGAATATCCCCGAATAACGGTCACAATTACTATATGCCTTACGGAAAGACAAGATTCATATTGCATTTTTGCAGGAAACCCATTTTTGCTTGGACAACATTCCCAAACTTCACAACCACCACTTCCCCACAGTATATCATGCCACACGACGTCTCAAAATCAAAGGGGGTCTCCATACTACTGTCCAAACATTGGCCATTGAAAGTATCTGAAATTAAACAAGATAGCAATGGTAGATATCTTTTTATCAAGGGTACGTTACACAACAGGCCTATCACGCTAGCGAATCTCTATGCACCCAACAAACGACAGGTTCCTTTCTTCCGAGAATCACTTCATCTACTTACAGAATTGTACTTGGGCATTCTCATTTTTGGTGGAGACTTCAATGTAACTCTTACACCTGCCCTGGATTCTTCCAATGGGTCCTCATCTCTACCTTATAGAGCACTAAGGGACATTAGAAAGAGACTCCAAGAATTAATCCTTCATGATACGTGGCAAACTCTGCACCCACATGAAAAAGATTTCACATTTTTCTCACCACCACACAATAAATTCTCTAGACTAGATCACTTTTTCATTCCCCAAGCTGATTTGACACTCCTCACAAAAGCAACCTGTCGGCTAAAATCCACTCCCTGGAAAGACTGCACAAAGCCTCCCTTGCCAACCAAACTCTTTTAGATCTACTACAGGCCAGGGAGGAAATCCGAGAGGAATTACATAAAAAGCTTAAACGCAAATATATGTTGACACAAAAATTATTCTATGAGTTTGGCAATAAAACTGGTAAATTGCTGTCCAGGGCACTACAACACAAAAAGGCTTCAACGACGATACACACAATCATTGACCCTGCTGGTAATCCACATGTATCCCCTGAGGGCATAACCAAACAATTTGTCGCTTATTTCTCTAAACTATATAATTTATCGCAGACAGACTCAACGGATCAACCTTCTCATAGACAGGACTTGATATCAACTTTTCTGACACAATATGGTATTCCCCCAATTTCCACGGTAGATTCAGCAACTCTCAATGAACCTATCACTATAGAAGAAACTAAGGCTGCATTACAACAGCTTAAGCCGGGGCAAGAGTCCTGGCCCGGACGGGCTGACTGTAAGCTACTACAAAACTTTCCTCGAGATACTCGCACCTCATCTTACAACTACTTGTAATCCCCTTGCCTCCCCTGACCCGCTACCCAATGACCTCTTAGAGGCACATATTAGGTTAATTCCCAAACCTGGCAAAGACAGCACTATTGTATCTAACTACAGGCCCATCTCCCTCCTAAATGTGGATATGAAATTATATGCCAAAAATACCTGCTAACTGTATTCTTCCCCTTCTACCAAAATTGATTTCCTTAGATCAGGTGGGCTTTATCCCTGGAAGAGAAGCCAGGGATAACACCATCAAAGCCCTTAACATTCACCGCTGGCTCTCTCACACATCTACCCAAAAAGGATTTTTCTTATCGCTCGCTGCAGAGAAGGCGTTCGACAGTGTGGCATGGGACTACATGTCCGCTTCGCTTTGGGCCATGGAATTCCCATCTCGATTTCTACAAATTATTCTGACGCTCTACTCTCATCCCACGGCAAGGATAAGGATTAATGGCCACCTGTCGGACGCCTTCTCTGTCTCGAATGGTACCCGCCAAGGCTGCCCGCTTTCACCCCTCATTTTCATTCTTACCCTAGAACCCTTCCTACGTAAGCTCAAGTTGAATCCGGATATTAAAGGAATAGACGTGCGTGATAACCATTACAAACTTGCAGCTTACGCGGACGATATACTCCTTTTCCTCTCAGACCCACTCACCTCCTTACCCAACCTTCTTAAAGACTTTGCCCTCTTTAACAAATTCTCCAACCTACAAATCAACTTTTCAAAATCTAAAGCCCTCAATTTCTCCCTCCCCTCACAGACTATATCCCAATGCAAACTAAACTTCCCCTTTACCTGGAAAAACAAAGCCCTCACATACCTGGGAATCCACTTACCCACTGACTTGGACGACCTCTACGACTTGAACTACCTCCTGATTCTACAATCCATACAAACTGACCTCCACAAGTGGACATCTGGTCAATTTTCATGGTTTGGACATGCAGCCATTTTAAAAATGAACATCCTGCCCCGTATTCTATATATTTTATAAGCCATACCGATTAAACTCCCCAATTCTTTCTTTGCGATAAACAAGAGACTATGTCAAAACTTCATATGGGCCGCAAAATCACCTAGGATCAGCTGGAACACACTAACAATCCATAAATCCAAAGGAGGTTTAAGCCTCCCTGATGTCCAGAAATATTATTTAGCATGTCATCTCATGAGAATAATTGATTGGCATATCCACAAATTCTCCAAAGATTGGGTCACCATTGAAGGATTCTTTGACTCTATCCCACCTGCCCACTTACCATGGATTTCAGAGTCCAACACACCCAAGGTCTATTCCTCTCACCCGCTCATTGGTGCTACTCTACAAACCTTCAGATGTGTATCTCGCTCACTCGATTGGACCCTATCCCCGGGCCCGTTGACTCCGTTGAATGGAAACCCTGACTTTCCGCCAGGTATACCCTCTCCCAACCCAACCAATGACCTGGAACCAATTACCCTTAGAGCCTCTCAATTCTTTCACTTTCAATCTGTTTTTATTATGTAAAGTTATAGACAAACAAGTAAATTGAACATTGTACATATTGCAGGAGGGAGGGTCTCCTACAGTTAGAAATGCATTACCAGGTCTACGAATACAGCAATCAAAAGTAAAAACTTATCTGAGACCCTTAGTGTAGTGGTCTCTATGTGAGCCATTAACAGATACAGAATTCCTGAGTAACAATCCAAAAATAAACTGGTGGGACGGTAACAGGGGAGGAGCGGCCTCCACCCCCCTGACACCCCTAACGGGATCTAACTGTGTCAGGAGAGAAGGAAGACCCCTACAACCCCCCAACCGTGCCCGGACTGGCTAACACTAAGATTTAAGAGGATAAAGGCTCTCTTCGTAGGAGCTAAGTTTACATTTAGTAGATGTGGACTAAAAAACAATCACCTGTATGCATCCTATGCAATAAAATAGATAAATAGAAGAGAGAAAGGAAAGGAAAAAGGAAACAGAGAAGAGGGGAAGGGAGAAGAGCTACAGAAGGGTATGGAAGAGTGGAGGGGAGATTAAAGATGTGCCTGGTGGTGTATGAACAGGAATAATTTATTATATGTGGTCAATCGAGAGATTGAACTCGGACTCCCGGTATGAGGGAAACTCCCATAAATCGGGCCCAAGGCTCCCAGACCCTTTGGAATCTATCTGAGGTGTCCGACAAGATACTGGAAAGTTTTTCCTGGGACATGATCCAAGATATCTTCCTCTTGACCGCATTAAATGATGGCATGGGTTTTTTCCACGCAGCTGCAATTGAGATTTTAGTGCCTAAGAACATGAAGTGGATCAATCTCTGAGCTGTTTTGGGTAGGTTAGGGATTTGAGAATTGAGTAAAGCAACCTCTGGGGATCTGGGTACCTGGCAATCAGTAACTTTGTAAATCATGATGAAGATTTTTCTCCAAAAGGAGCGGATTTTGGGACATTCCCACCAAATGTGGGCCATGGATCCTACAAGCTGGCATCCCCTGAAGCATAACGGGTTCGCAGTCGGGTAGATAGAAGCCAGTTTGGTAGGGGTGAGATACCATCTGGTTAGTAGTTTAACACTGGCCTCCATGAGGGATGTATTTTGAATTCCCTGAAATGATTTGGAAAGGGCCGATTGCCAGGTCTCCAGACTGTGGTTGAGTTTGAAGTCCGCCTCCCAAGCTGTCATGTAGGAGGACTTCTCCGTTGGGCATGTGAGGGCTGAGTAAATAACCGAGATGCCTCCCCTCTGTTCCATAGCTTGTCCGCACCACAACTCGTATCCGGTAAATTTGGGAGGAAGGGGTTTTTCCTTCCATATCGAGTGAAGATAATGGGAGATTTGGTGGAAGCGAAATCTTTCATGGTCAGGAAGATCAAGATTTTTGGTGCAGTAATGAAGGGTTAGTGGTCCCTTGGAAGTAAAATATCAATTCTTTCACAATGATATCCTACTCTCATTTCGTGACATCCTCTCACACTTCCCTGACCATCACATTCTGTTCTACAACTTTCTGCAAATCAGACACTTCCTTAATAGTACTTGTCCCGCTACACAGTGGTACAAAGAACTCACCCCTTTTGAAATTCTGTGCACCACTGACTCCCCCAAAGACATCCCATATCGACAACATATTTGCTTCTATTTGATGGTTACGACCCTAAACAAAACGCAGTGGTCAAGATTTGGGAAAGGGAACTAGACCTGGATCTATCCAGTTCAGACTGGGAACTTATTTACAAATGTATTCACAAGAGCACTATCAATGTTTCAGCCCAAGAAAATTCTTACAAAATATACACCAGATGGTACCGAACACCAGACATCATTCACAAATACCACCCAATGTCTCTCTTTTATGCTGGAGATGCGGTCTGGACGTTGGCTCCCCCCTTCACATATGGTGGAACTGCGTTCTAAATAAACCCTACTGGGGGGCGTGGCCGACTTCCGTGCAGCATGGACGTTCTTCACTGAGCACTGTGAGAACCCGGGATTCAGCGACTCATACCAGCGCATCGGGACCTCGTTTTTCAAAAAAAACGGCACCCAGGGCTTCTTCTTACCCCCCTGCAGTGTGGCAGAATGTCAGCCAAAAGAAAAGGGGACAGACATCCCCAGAAAATAACGGCCTATTTGAATCAGCCGGCCGCCGGAAAAATCCAAGATGGCGCCGCGGCTGCAGCGCCTGCATGTCTCCCCTCACAGCCATCAGCCTCACAGAGCCACAATGCTGGGGACAGCGAGGAGGGTTTTATGGAGCTCTCCAGCGGTGACCAGACCCTGAATTCCTCATATCCAGGCACTCCACAGACAGGCAGTCCTGCTAAAGCTAGAATGAGACTGGACACAGAGGGCATAGCAGCATCTGAGGTGAGCCTGAACATTCTACAATCTATTAACCCTTGCAGTGCACCTGACCCATTTGCCAGTTTTCCTACCAATAACCAACCTATCCTGGATACAACCCTTAAGGACATGCTGTCCACCCTCAGAAATTCTATGCAAACTGATATGCTGTCAATAATGCACCGCCTGCATGCAGATATATCCTCAGTCACTGGCAGAGTATCGCACATCGAGCATCAAATGGGGGGATTCGCAGCGACTGTAAACGATCTCGTTGACGGACATGAAGATAATTTAGAAGATCACGCATGGATCAAGCGCAAATTGGCGGATTTGGAAGACAGATCACGTCGCAATAATATCAAACTTAGAGGAATAGCGGAAACAGTGCAACCTCATGAGCTATCAAACTATGCTAAAGGGCTATTCAAAACACTACTGCCCAATCTAAAAAACATGGAAATGATAATAGATCGTATCCACCGTTTGCCAAAACCGCCATCCCTGCCTGACACGATCCCACGCGATGTGATCTTTATTTCAAATATGTTTTATTTTCAAGAAAAGAAAGGTACAACAGTACATGTTAATGCATCAAAACAGTGGGGGCAAATAGCCCAAAAAATGACAGTAACAGACATTAGTTAAACCAATATGGAACAAGCGAGGTAGGCCAAAATAGAGAAAGGCGAGGATCAGAGCCAGCGGGGCTGAACGAACCAGGATGTTGGGCTACGTGTGGAATCCCAGGGTCCCGTGGAGGGGAATAACCATAGAGCGAGAGGATCCCCGCCACCCCGAGTGGGATCATGCTGTGGCAAGGCTCCGCACACCCCAATTTCCCCTTCAAAGATTAGCTAACCTGAACGAATTAAAAAAAAAAAAGAAAAAACACGAACCTCAATGAGCGCTCCAGCGGGAGAGCGCCCAGTAAGGTTCCAAGATTCCAGAGGAGCGCCCGGATTATGGCTGAGGCAGCGCCCGACTTTGGTGGTGGTCTGATCAGCCATCTGCTGTTTTAAGGCCTAAAGTCTAGTGAACATGCGTGTGAGAAGCAACAGATAGGAAAAAAATAAAAAAAAATAAAATAAAAAAATAAAAATAAAAATTATAAATAAAAAAAATAAAATTAAAGAAAGCAGAATACCAGAAAAAGGAAGAAAGGAGTGAAGAAGGTAAGAGGGGGAAGAGAGAGAAGAAAAGAAGGAAGGAATGAAAGAAGAAGGTAGGGGTAGGAAGTTAGGGAAGTCGACTGGGGTGGAGTGGACGTGCTGCGAGTGCTCTTGAGGTCAATGCAGGAGTGAGATTCCAATGAACTTCGCCCAGGGTTCCCAGGTTTGTACAAATTTATCGGAGCGATCCAGGATCACACCCGCCATCTGCTCCTGGTTCATAAGCCAGGATATTTTCCGTTTAGCTAGGAGGGTGGAGACTGAGGGTTTTTTCCAGGCTTTGGCCAGAGTAAGCCTAGCCCCTAAAATGATAAAGTAAATGAGGCGTTGTGAGAATTTGGAGGCTTCCCTCACTGGGAAATTGAGGAGAGCAATGAGGGGGGATGGTTGGATGGGTAATGTGGTTAGTTTGCGTATCCAAGAGAAGATTTTGTTCCAAAAATTGCGAATCCTGGGGCAAGTCCACCAGATATGCAGCATGTCACCCTTCAAGGAGCATCCCCTAAAGCAAAGGGGAGAGGTCGCTGGGAAGATAGTTGCCAGTTTTGAGGGGACCATGTACCATCTGGTAAGTACTTTTATGCTGGCTTCTATAAGACCCGTGTTTATTATGCCTTTGAAAGAATGGGAGAAATTCCTGTGCCAAGTTTCTATTTTCCAGTGTTGGGACAAATCTTCCTCCCAGGCCAGCATGTAGGGTGTCTTAGACTGCTCTGACGATAGTGCCTTGTAGATCAACGAGATTCCCCCCCTCTGCTCAACGGCCTGTCCACACCATTGTTCATATGGAGTTATGTGAGGCCCATCCTTTAGTGTTTTGCAGCGTTTGTGTAGGAAATCAGAGATCTGGGTAAATCTGAAGAATTCAGAGTCAGGCATATCAAGTTTACTGACACAGAATGCTTTAGATAGTGGGCCTAGGGGTCTAAGAAAGTGGCCTATTCTGTAGAGCCCTTTATTGAGCCACCATTTGAATGCTTTTATGTTAAGACCCGGTTGGAAATCAGGGTTGTGAAAAAGGTGTTTCAATGGTTCCATGGGGGAAGACAGTCGCTTGTTACGTTTTAATGTGTCCCAAAGGGTGAAGGAGTGTGACAGTGTTGGGGATAAAATTGATGGTCTCAGTTTCTTAGGGCTCCAAAGAAGGTAGTCTAGAGTGTGAAGGGGAACCGCCTGCCTCTCGATGTGGACCCAATCGGGCTGTTCCCAGCGCGAGTAAACCGTGGACAATTGTGCTAATTGGGCTGCTTGGAAATACCAGAGTAAATTGGGCAGGCCTAGCCCCCCTTCCACCCTGGATCTGAATAGGACTGATTTTGAGAATCTATGGCCTCCTTTGCCCCAGACAAATTTGTTTATTCTAGCTTGAAAGAGTTTTAGGCGTGTCTTGTTAACTGGGATCGGGAGGGCTCTAAAGTAATATAAAATGCGGGGAAGCAAGGTCATCTTGATTGTATTGATCCTGCCCAACCAGGACAAGGAGAGCCGAGACCACCGGGAGAGGTCCTCCTCAAGTTTTTTGTATAGAGGCGGATAATTTGCAAGGTGGAGAAGTTCCACCTTGGGAGTCAGTTTAATCCCCAAATACGTAATCGCATGATCATTCCAGGAGAATCGGAAGCTCTCCTTGAGCCTGGTTAGGAGGGAATCAGGGATGTTAATGTTAAGAGCTTGGGACTTGTCGTAGTTGACCCTTAGCCCTGAAACTGTACCAAATTTGTCTAATAGATGGCATATATTAGGGAGGGTTGTCAGTGGGGAGGAGACAAATAATAAAATGTCATCGGCAAATAATGCGCATTTATGGTGTCTGGAGCCACATTGAAAGCCTTGGATGTTTGGGTCGGTTCTGATGGAAATCGCCAGGGATTCGATTGCTATGGCAAAAATTAATGGGGACAGCGGGCATCCCTGTCTAGTACCTCTTGATATGGGGAAAGACTCTGAGTAAAATCCCTGCAGACGTACCTGTGCCGAGGGAGTGGAATAGAGGGCGTGGATGATATTGAGAAACGATTCACCGAAACCCCAACGTTTTAAAGTAGAGAAAATGTATGTCCAGTGGACAGAATCAAATGCTTTATGAAGGTCCAGGGAAAGCAAGCAGCCCTGTCTAGGAGAGCCCTGGTCCCAGTTAGAATTGATAAGAGAAATTATATCAATTGCACGTCTGGTTTGATCGGGTCCCTGCCTCCCTGGGATGAAACCCACTTGGTCCTTGTCTATGTATAAGCTAATGAAGGAGGCCAGGCGGTCTGCAAGGATTTTAGTCAGGATCTTCAAATCATTGTTGATGAGGGATATCGGTCTATAATTACCAACTGAGCTGGTGTCTTTGTCCGGTTTGGGTAGAACCGTGATATATGCTGTGTTAATTGATGTGTCCAGGGTCCCACCCTGCCTAAGATCGTTAAAAAAGCGGGCCATGTAGGGAGCGAGCGTGGAGGAGAATGATTTGTAGTAGAGAATAGAGAAGCCATCCGGGCCCGGCGCCGAATGCGATTTCAGATTTTTGATAACCGCGCAGATTTCCTCAGCGGAGATAGGGGCATCAAGTTTCAGACGGTGAGAATCTTGCAAGGTGGGGCACTGGATAGAGTCGAGAAACCGATCGATAGCAGGTTGAGTCGGGCCAGTAGGATTGCTGTACAGGGATTTGTAAAAGTCGTGAAATTCACCCATAATACGTTGGGGGTTTTGTGATAGGGTGCCGCCATGGATTTTAATTTTGGGGAATACTGTGGATCGAAATTGTGGGGTTAGTCTCCCAGCCAGCATGGAGCCGATCCTGTCTCCCTGACAATAAAATCTGGAGCTATTCCAACGCAGCCATTTTTCAGCCCTAGTCGTCAGGGCCAAGTTCAGGGCCGTGCGGGCTGTGTCTAGTTTAGATGTGGGTACCGCTGTGGGATTGCGCTTTGTTTATCTGGGAAGCTACTTGGATCAAGTGACCTCTGATGACGGCTTTGTATCAGGGATGTACTTACCGAGACCGAAATGCTGAGAGCGGTTCACCCTTGCGACCCGGCGCAATCTGCCCCCTGGAGGTGAAACAGGGAACAAACGGCACCAGGAGGCACAGGTCACCTCCGGCAGGTGGGACCAGTGGAATGCCTGGGAGAGATGTGGACCTGGCCTGGGCAGACCGGCAGATGGCAGAGAGGAGAGGCAGGAGCCCAAACACCTGGCTGATGAACTGACACAGGTCACTGAGCAGTCAGTAGTGATGTAAGTCCGGACAGCAGGCCGGGGGTCACACACAAGTATAATGCCAGTCCGTGGAAGCAAGCAGGGAGTGGGACACAGGATCAGGCGGCAAGTCCGTTGAGCAAGCAGGGGGTCAAACACAGGATCAGGCAGCAAAGTCCGTTGAGCAAGCAGGGGGTCAAACACAGGATCAGGCAGCAAAGTCCGTTGAGCAAGCAGGGGGTCAAACACAGGATCAGGCAGCAAAGTCCGTTGAGCGAGCAGGGGGTCAAACACAGGATCAGGCAGCAAAGTCCGTTGAGCAAGCAGGGGGTCAAACACAGGATCAGGCAGCAAAGTCCGTTTAAACAAGCCAAGGGGTCAGGATACAGGATCAGATCTGGTAAACACAGGAGACACACAGGCACTGAGCTGGAAAGACAGACCAGCAAAGTGCCTGTGCGTCAGGCAGCTTTTATAGGCGCCCAGTGGACGCTAATTGTGCGCCAAGGCGCACAAACGGGCGCCAGTGCGCATGCGCGAGCGCCGGACCGCCGAGCCGCGAGTGCGCATGCGCCGGAGAGCGGGGCCGCCGCGCATGCGCACCGGAGAGCGGGCCGCTCGTCCTGCGCTGGGTCCCTGACAGTGCCCCCCCCCCGAGGGGTGGCCTCTGGACACCCAAACTGGCCATCAATTCAGGATGTGCCTGATGAAATGCCTGGATCAAACGTGGGGCGTGCAAGTTCCTTGAGGGTTCCCATGAGTTGTCCTCGGGAGGATAACCCTTCCACTTGATCAGATATTGGAGCTGCCTGCCCTTTTTTCTGCAACTCAGGATCTCCTCTACCTCAAACTCCTTCTCGCCTTCGACTAAAACAGGAGGAGGAGGTGGTTCTTCTCTACCAGGAAAAGGGCTGGGAGTGGTGGGTTTCAAAAGGGAGGCATGAAAAACAGGATGGATCCTGTAACTTGGAGGTAAATCAAGTTCAAAAGCCACAGGGTTCACTATCCTTTTGACCCTGAATGGGCCAATAAACCTTGGCCCCAATTTCCGGGAGGGGACAGGTAGCTTCAGGTTGGAGGAGGACAGCCAGACCTCTTCGTTAACCCCAAAAGCCGGGTTCTCCTTCCTCCCCTTGTTGAAGTGCTTACTGTACCCTTCTTGAGCTTCCTGCATGCATTTTTGCAATTTTTTAAAATTGATCTGTAAAGACTCTACACGGTCTTGAGCTGCAGGAACCGAGTTCTCCGGGGGAGATTCTGGGAGAAAAGAAGGATGGAAACCAGAGTTGGCCCAAAAGGGTGTTTGCTTGGTGGCAGAATGAATGGAGTTATTATACGCGAATTCAGCGTAGGGTAAGAGGGAGGACCAGTCATTTTGGGAATCAGAGCAGAAGCAACGGAGGTACTGTTCAAGTGTCTGGTTGGTCCTTTCCGTTTGACCGTTGCTCTGGGGATGGTAGGCAGAAGACAAGCAGATCTTTATTTCAAGGGATTTGCATAATTCCTTCCAAAACTTAGAAGTAAACTGGGTACCCCTGTCGGACGTGATGCTCCTGGGCACCCCATGAAGTCTTACGATCTCTTTGAAGAATACGTCAGCCGTGGTGGAGGCAGACGGGGTACCTACCAGAGGGATAAAATGAGCCATTTTAGAGAGCCGGTCCACAATGACCAGAATGGTGGTGTATCCCCTGGAAGGGGGTAACTCCACGATAAAGTCCATGGAGACTTCTGCCCATGGGCGATCCGGAATGGGAAGTGGTCTCAGTAGCCCCCAGGATTTGGTCTTGGGTCCCTTGCTGCGCTGGCAAAGGACGCAAGAAGCGACATAATCTTTACAGTCCTGCCTCCAGCCTGGCCACCAAAAGGAACGAGCAATAAGCTCTGAGGTCTTCCTGGAACCAAAGTGGCCTGCCAATTTGTGGTCATGGAAGGTTTCAAGCACAAGGCGTCTTACCCCAGGGGGCACGAAGATCTTCTCCCCAGACCACAGGAGGTCATCGTGTTTGGCCAGTGAGAGGTTGGTAGGGACCTGGTCGTGTTTGGTCGCAGCTTTGATTGTGGACATGAGGTCTATTTGAGTCAGTAGGCCGAAGTTTTGTGGAGTCAGGATGGTACTGGGTTTGGTTTCTTGGGGAGATTCTAGGAACATGCGGGAGAGCGCATCGGCCTTTCCGTTCTTGGAACCTGGTCTGTAGGCAATGAGGAAATTAAATCTTGAAAAGAAGAGGGCCCACCTAGCCTGCCTGGGTCTCAGCCGTTTGGCTGTCCTGAGATATTCAAGATTCTTATGGTCGGTCCAAACCATAACAGGGTGAGATGCCCCCTCCAAGAGGTACCGCCACTCCTCGAGGGCAAATTTAATGGCCAGCAGTTCCCTATCCCCCACATCATAATTTCTCTCTGGCGGGCTCAGCTTTCGGGAGGCAAAGGCCACTGGGTGAAGGAGGGCCTTGGCACCCTGGCGCTGGGAGAGAATGGCTCCGAGGGCCGTTTCAGAGGCATCCACCTCCAACACAAAGGGCAATGCGGGATCTGGGTGCCGTAAGATCGGGGCGGATGAAAATAAGGACTTCAACTGGACAAAGGCCGCCTGGGCCTCAGGAGACCAACTGAACCGACTGTGTTGGTGGGTGAGTAGGGTGATCGGTGCCACAATGGAGGAGAAGCCCACGATAAACCTCCTATAGAAGTTGGCAAACCCAATAAATCTCTGAACTCCCTTTTTATCTTTGGGAGCCGGCCAATCTTGAATGGCCTGTACCTTCTGTGGATCCATGGCAACCCCACTGGTAGAGATAACAAACCCCAGGAACTGTACCGTGGACTTCTCGAACTCACATTTTTCTGCTTTCAGGTAAAGTTTATGCTGCCTGAGGATGGTGAGGACTATTTTAACGTGCGTACGGTGGAGATCGAGAGAGGCCGAGAAGATGAGTATATCATCCAGGTAGACTACTAGGAAGTCATCCAAGTATCTCCGGAAAATGTCATTCACTAAGTGTTGGAATGTTGCCGGGGCATTACAGAGCCCGAATGGCATTACGAGATACTCGTAGTGCCCGAACCTTGATCTAAAAGCGGTCTTCCACTCATCGCCCGCCCTGATCCGTATGAGGTTATAGGCCCCTCGGAGGTCAAGTTTAGAGAAGACCTGAGCGGACCGAAACCGTTGGAACAGTTCGGGGATGAGGGGAAGAGGGTACCTGTTCTTAATGGTAATTTTGTTAATCTCTCTATAATCGATACAGGGCCTCAGGGAACCGTCCTTTTTCTCGACAAAGAAAATGCCGGCCCCAGCAGGTGACGAGGAAGGGCGGATGAACCCTTTGGCCAGGTTGTCATCGATGTAGGCCTTGAGAGTGGCTAACTCAGTCTCGGACAGAGGGAAAATACGGCCAAAAGGAACCGCGGCACCGGGTAAGAGGTCTATGGGACAGTCGTAGGGTCGGTGAGGTGGTAGGCGGTCGGCCTGTTGTTTATCGAAAACGTCCCTAAATTCTAGGTAGGTAGGCGGGACATGCTTCAGGTTGTCGGGTGCTGGTGCTAGAGCTGAACAGGACGCCAGGGTTGCGGGGGAGCAGTTTTGGGAACAGTATTGGGAAGGGAAGGAGACCTCCTTCGTCCGCCAGTTAATCAGGGGTTCATGTGCCTGCAACCAAGGGAGCCCCAGAATAATGGGAAACATGGGAGATGGAATAATATCCAAGCGGAGGAGCTCCTTGTGGCCGGAATCGGTAGTAACAGGAATAGGGTTGGTTTCCAAAGTGATCAAGCCGGAGCGCGGAAGGGATCCATCGGCTAGATGAACCTGGAGGCACTGCTTCTTGGGGACCAGGGGAAGCTGGAGCCGAGTAGCGAGAGAGGAATCCAAGAAGCAGCTGCAAGCCCCGGAATCAATTATGGCCGGGAGGCGGACCTCCTTTCCCGTTAACTGCAAAGAGATAAAGAGGGTAATATAAGTGTGAGATAGACCGGAGACCTGGTAGTTTAAATTAAACCTGGGAAGGGACTTACTGGGCCTAATGGGGCAGGTGCGAAGATAGTGCCCGGAACCCCCGCAATAGAGGCACAGGTTGGCCTGACGTCTGTGTAAGCGCTCCTCTGGGGTCAGAGGGGCGCGAACCAGGCCCAGCTGCATGGGCTCAATTCCAGAAGAGGGCACAGGTGGCGGATGATAAGAAGACTGGGCAGGACTCGGCTTGGGTATCATCCAACTGGGACGAGGCGTCTGGAAACGTTCAGCGCGGCGTTCACGCAGGCGTCTGTCAATCTTGGTGACTGCTTGTATGAGGTCCTCCAGAGATTCCGGGACATCAATCCGGGCAAGTTCATCTTTAAGGGTGTCAGAAAGTCCTTGGCGGAACTGATACTTGAGGGCCGGCCCATTCCAGCCGGTGTCGGCTGACCATTTTCTGAATTCAGCAGTGTAGTCTTCAACCGGTCTCCGGCCTTGGGAGAGATGGTGCAGGGTGGTTTCAGCGGTGGCCCCCTTCTGGGGATCGTCGTAGAGCTGACCCATACTCTCAAAAAAAGTGTCAACTGAGTTCAATACGGGGTCTCTCTGTTCCATCAGGCTATGGGCCCAAGCCTGGGGTTCCTCGGCCAGGAGGGAGATGATGAACCCCACTTTCACCACTTCAGAGGAGAAGGTCCTGGGCTGTAGGGCTAGGTACAGGGTGCAGGCATTTTTGAACGCCCTAAATCTCTTTCGATCACCCGTGAAGCGTTCGGGTGTAGGCACCCTAGGTTCAGGGGAAGCCACAACCACTGTGGGGTTGCTGGAGGCTGCTGATGGAGGAACCCCGCTGATGGTGGCTGAGTGGCCGGATGCAGGGGCAGATGGCCCAGTTAATTGCTGTAGGCGACTGTCAACTTGAGCGTAGCCCATCTGCAGTTTTTGGACAGCCTCAGTAAGTGCTGCCATCTGCTGACACAGGATCTCAAGGGGTGAACACGCTCTGTCGGTCTCAGACATGGCTGGTCTGTACTATCAGGGATGTACTTACCGAGACCGAAATGCTGAGAGCGGTTCACCCTTGCGACCCGGCGCAATCTGCCCCCTGGAGGTGAAACAGGGAACAAACGGCACCAGGAGGCACAGGTCACCTCCGGCAGGTGGGACCAGTGGAATGCCTGGGAGAGATGTGGACCTGGCCTGGGCAGACCGGCAGATGGCAGAGAGGAGAGGCAGGAGCCCAAACACCTGGCTGATGAACTGACACAGGTCACTGAGCAGTCAGTAGTGATGTAAGTCCGGACAGCAGGCCGGGGGTCACACACAAGTATAATGCCAGTCCGTGGAAGCAAGCAGGGAGTGGGACACAGGATCAGGCGGCAAGTCCGTTGAGCAAGCAGGGGGTCAAACACAGGATCAGGCAGCAAAGTCCGTTGAGCAAGCAGGGGGTCAAACACAGGATCAGGCAGCAAAGTCCGTTGAGCAAGCAGGGGGTCAAACACAGGATCAGGCAGCAAAGTCCGTTGAGCGAGCAGGGGGTCAAACACAGGATCAGGCAGCAAAGTCCGTTGAGCAAGCAGGGGGTCAAACACAGGATCAGGCAGCAAAGTCCGTTTAAACAAGCCAAGGGGTCAGGATACAGGATCAGATCTGGTAAACACAGGAGACACACAGGCACTGAGCTGGAAAGACAGACCAGCAAAGTGCCTGTGCGTCAGGCAGCTTTTATAGGCGCCCAGTGGACGCTAATTGTGCGCCAAGGCGCACAAACGGGCGCCAGTGCGCATGCGCGAGCGCCGGACCGCCGAGCCGCGAGTGCGCATGCGCCGGAGAGCGGGGCCGCCGCGCATGCGCACCGGAGAGCGGGCCGCTCGTCCTGCGCTGGGTCCCTGACAAATGAGAAAGACGGGAATTTGGAGTGGATGAAGGAAGGCTTGAAACATTTAGGAAAGTGTGTTTCCTGTAGGAGAACTACATCGATCTTTTGAGAATGAAGGTATTGGAAGACCTTGCGACGTTTAGCTGGAGAGTTCAGGCCTTGAGCATTATGTGTTACAATATTAAGGGGAACTTTCACTAGTGGATCGCTAGCCATTGAGCAGAGAAGGGAGACAATCTAGAAGGTCCATGGCACTTACCGGGAGGAGTCCAGGGACAGCAGTGTGGTCCATGAGCCAGATCGAGTCCTCAAAGAGCCGTGGCAGTTGTCTGGGAGTATCTCCCCAGTCGACTTCTGTAACAGAAAGAGAGTTAAAACCTTGTGGAGAAAGGAGGAAAGAAGGGAGGAAAAGGAAAGCGGGAGACAAGGGAGTCTTCCGTAGAGTGGAGGTGAGCGGTCCCTCCATCGGGTAGTGTGAGTCACTCTGCGATTCCTTTCCAATAAAATAAAGGAAAACGGAACGACAGAGAGAAGTCCTGTCAAGAGAAGAGTGAAGTAACTGTTCTACAAGACAGGGGAGGTGCATGAACACCGCCCCAGCAGGGAGGCCACGAAAAATGGAGCTGGGAAAAAGGGTGACAGCATTGGGTACTGTGGGTACTCGGTCGCCTCTATTGCTACCCCTCCCGAGCAGAGTGTAGATGGGTAGCAAGGATGGCAAAATAACAAGAAACAGGGGTCAAGTAATACCGCCTATCAGGAGGAAATGTGGTAACCTGAAGGTACTAGCTGAATAAATTGGATAGGGAAAGGTAGGGGGGAAGGGTGAGGAGAGAACATGGCACAGTGGGTGTGTAGTCAGGGTTTGAGGCATAACGGCAAAGCAAGAATGTAAAGAAGAATATATTAGCATAACCCAGAGGAGCAAGCGAAAAAAAATTCCCTTTAACCCCAAAAAAAGGAGGACAAAAAAATTGCCCACACCATAAAAAAAAAAAGGGGGGGGGGGGATGTGGGGGAAAGGCAAGTCTTCCCCGCGTGAGGCCGATCGCAAGATCGCCTCGGCAGAGGCGTGAGGACACTTCAAAGAAGTGCACGTCTTGCGGTGGCCCAAAGAGAGTTTCACTACCTCCCAAGTGCCAGATGGGAGGTCAAAAATGGAGGATAAAAAGGAAAGTCAAAGCAGGTCGTGGGCTTCATGGGGGGACGGTGTCCTTGGATTTCTTTGATCTTGCCGATTCCCAGACTGGAGTCAAAGGGCTGGTCGGGAGTTGTCTTTTTGCCGAGTTCTGTGGGTAGCCTTGCTGCATCGCATTTGAATCTTGGGAGATGAGGCCAAGGTGAAGCAAGAGTCTTTCGCCTTCCTGCAGGGAGCCGAATGTGTAAGTTTGGCCCTTAAGAATGAATTTAAGTTGGAATGGGAAGAGCCACCAATATTTAATTTCTTTGCTTGTTAAGATTTGAAGAAGTGGTTTTAAGGTTCTCCGCTTTTGGATGGTGGACGGAGATAGGTCTGCGAAGATTTGTAGGTGATGACCTTGGAACAGAATTTTTGACATGGACCTAGATTTCCTCATCACATCTTCCTTTACAGAGAAGAAGTGTGGTTTAACCACTATATCACGGGGGAGTCCATCCGCCCTAGGGGGTCTGAGAGCCCTGTGAGCTCGGTCCAGCTCAAGTCTGTGCTGAGGCGTGTCAGGTAGAAGATCCTTAATGAAAGCTCTGATAGTGTCAGGAACGTCTTTATATGACTCTGGGAGACCCCTGACCCTGAAATTATACCTTCTGTTCCGATTTTCGAGGTCGTCGATTTTAGCGTTGGCGGACTCTAATTGTTCCTGTAAGACTTGTACACAGGCATTATTTTGGTTGGTTCTGGAAATGGTGGCTTCCAAATTAGATTCAATGATTTCAATACGTGATCCTATGTGTAGGATGTCAGCTTTGATGTCACTAGTAATCCTATTAGCAGTGTCCTGCAGCAGGGCAGCAAATTTGGCAAACATGTCAGCCATATGCATAGGCTGCATTAGGCCTAAGTCCCCAGGCTGTGGTAGCTGGTGGGTTTGGGGAGGGCCTGCATCCATGGGGGGGAAGTCCATGTCAGACAGGGTCTGTTCCAGGAGGGATTCAGTGGATGCTGGGGATACTGGAGGGAGCAGTGGGTTACCTGAGGCGATCGTATGCTGAGTCAGGTAGGGAGAGGCTGCTGTCTGCGCGCTTGAGAGGCAGGCTGGATCTGTGATGTGAGGAGCGGCCGCCATCTTGGCTGCTTCAGGCGGAGATACAGCGGCTTCAAATGAGGGCTTAAGGTTCCTCCTCACAGCCCCCGAGTACATCAGAGCGGTCACCGGGCTGTCCGTAGCCCGGGGGGATGAAATCCGGGCGGTATTAGCTGTCAGCGGCGCTGTAATGTGGCCTGTGCTGCTGGGGCGGAACGGAGCTCCCGGACTAAGCGTCCATGTTAGGTGCCGCCGCGCATGCGCCTCCCAACGCGATGTGATCTTACGCATACACTTCTACCATGTCAAGGAGCAAATTATGCAGACCGCCAGGAGCGAGAAGACTCTACCTGATCCGTATTCACATCTACAAATATTCGCTGATCTATCACAGTATACTCTACAGCTGCGTAGGGATCTGAATACGGTTACCAAAGCACTGAGGAACCATAATTTGCCATACAAATGGATAAATCCTGCTAAGCTTTTGATCACCTACAAAGGGGCTAAGGTCACAGCCTCCAACCTAACGGAAGGCTTGCAATATCTCCGCTCCTGGGGAATAATCCCCGAAAACACAAATCCATCACCTGAGAATCGTAGGCAATATGTCCAAAATTCGGACATTCAACCCACTCAGCGCCCTCACTACTCCTCCAACCGCTGAACGGGGTCCTACTACGCTGTCACTTATGTCCCGGTACCTCACATGACGCTGACTAAGAAGCCACTTGAACTTTTTCCCCACAAAACAGCCAAGTAAGTGCATAGCACTTTCCTACAAGGCCGTCTGCTCGGCCACTTGGCAAACAAGTTACGCCTCGCTTATCCTAGCGTTGGTTTGACATTATTTTTTCTTTTAATTATTTGTTTGTTTTTGGTTTTGTGTCATCACTGCTGCCTATAATTTCTAGACTAATCCAGCATACAAGCAACGCAAAGGTTATACCTTTTAGTAACGATACTCACAGAGGCTTCTACTGACCCTCTACTTGCCAACAGCAGAGACTCTAAATGGCTATCAAATTTCTATCCATAAACGCAAAAGGCCTCAACCATCCGGTAAAAAGGTCTTCCCTCTGGAAACTAGCTAAAGACTACCAATGCGACATTCTTTGCGTACAGGAGACGCACTTCTCAGCTTCATCTCCTCCGAAATGCTCCAATAACCAATTCCCACATATCTTCACAGCAAGCACGAATTCTAAGAAAAGAGGAGTACTAACAGCAGTAAATTCTTCTTTAACCTTCGAACTGCATAACAAGGTACTAGACGATAACGGTCGTTATATTATCCTAGTGTGCTCCCTGAACAACTCCTTGTTTACTATAGTAAACGTATACGCGCCAAACGTTCACCAAATCAGTTTCTTGAGGAAGCTCAAAAGAAAAATCGATAGTGTCCAACAAGGCGCTCTTCTCTGGTGTGGAGATTTCAACTTAACCCCGGATTCCAGTTTGGACTCCTCCATCCCGTCTAGACGACGTAACAGCTCCTTGGGTCCTCTCCTGCAAGAATTTCAGCTACAAGATATATGGAGATGCCAACACGCGTCAGAACGCGACTTTACTTTCTTCTCACCGTGTCACAACTCATATTCCAGAATAGACTTATTCTTAACCGACCAATGGACACTTCAAAAAATCTCAGCCTCACACATTCACACGATAACGTGGTCAGACCACTCTCCAGTGAGTATTACCTTTGCAGACTCACCCCACCACTCACCGACCTTCCTTTGGCGGATGAACACACACATTCTCCAGAAAGATCCATACCGTACCATCATAAAAGACCACCTGGAACAGTTCTTCACCACTAATAAGGACTCAGTCTCTAATCCAGCCACATTATGGGCAGCCCATAAAGCCTTTATGCGGGGCATTTTCATCCAACAGAGCTCTAGGGCTAAGAGAAAGAGATCGCAACGCATTGATACCCTTATTAAAGAAATTAATGATCTGGACGCTTTAAACAAACATAAAGCATCCAACCACTTAAAGACCAAATTGGGCCAGCTCCGCCTGGAACTTCGCTCCATACTATTGGAAAAATTCGAATTCAACCACAAACGATTCAAATCTACCCTTTATGCCACTGGCAATAAAGCGGGAAAACTCCTAGCCAAACAAGTTAAAGGGGCACGTTCTAAAGCATCCATCCCCTTCCTGTACCATCCGTTCACCAAAGAAAAATTGATTAACCCCCAAGAGATAGCTAATGCATTCAGTGCATATTACAGCTCTTTGTATAATTTGGAAAATGACCCGGGCACTAAGCATCCCACGCCCTCTGATATAAAGACCTTCCTACAATCTATCAACCTTCCCACTCTGTCCTCTCCTCAACTTGAAACTTTAAACTCCCCATTCACCAATCAGGAAATAGCAAGAGCTATCAAACTCCTTCCTAACAACAAAGCTCCAGGGCCTGATGGCTTTGTTACCGAATATTACAAACAATTCACGCCTATTTTAACGGACCCTCTAACCTCGGTATTCAATGCGGCTGCAATCTCTTCCTCATTCCCGGATGATATGTTAAAAGCCTTGATTATCACATTGCCTAAGCCAGGTAAGGAAGCCTCTTCACCTCAAAATTTCCGCCCCATATCTCTACTGAACCATGATTTGAAACTCTATGCCAAAGTGATAGCGAATAGAATTATTGATATACTCCCCACACTAATTCACCCGGACCAATCAGGGTTCACCAAAGGGAGACAAACAGTAGACGCTACTAGGCGTTTAATAAACATCATTCACCACACCAACAATCAGAAAGTGCCTTCTCTGCTTCTAGCACTAGATGCAGAGAAGGCATTTGATAGAATTCACTGGTCATATCTCCAGCAGACCCTTCAAAAATTTGGTTTCCAAGGTCATATCCTCTCTGCTATAATGGCTCTGTACTCCAAACCCTCAGCCCAAGTTTATTGCTCAGCAATGCTCTCCTCCACTTTCCCTATAACAAACGGAACCCGCCAAGGCTGCCCCCTTTCCCCGTTGATATTCAACCTCCTTATGGAACCTTTAGCCCACAAGATCCGTTCCCAACCCAATATAGTAGGAATAAAAATTGGCACTGACGAACACAAACTTAACCTTTTTGCGGATGACGTAATTCTTATGCTATCAGACCCACAAACTTCTCTAGATGCTGTGTGTTCTGTTCTACAAGAGTTTAGCTCTATCTCCTATTATAAAATTAACGAATCCAAATCCCACATCCTAGGACTTAATATACCTATATCAACTCAGGCGTTCCTAGCTGACCGTTTCCCATTTCTCTGGGCAGAAAAATCTATAAAATACCTTGGTATACAACTTACGGCTAATCCTAAATCCTTGTTTCAAGAAAACTTCATTCCCTACCTCCAATCCCTGCAACCTGAGTTAACACAGCTTGCTAAAATAACACTATCACGGATGGGCAGATTGGCGTCTTTCAAGATGCTTAAGCTTCCACAGCTGTTATATCTCTTCCGCACCCTACCCATCCCAATACCTACTTCATACTTCCATAAACTACAAATGGTGTTAAACAACTTTATATGGCAGGGAAAGAAAGCAAGATGCTCCCACGCTACACTCATCAAACATAAAACGGCTGGTGGTATGGGACTCCCCGATCTCAGGGATTATTACATAGCTGCACTGTTAGCACAATTAAAAGCATGGTTCAAACCTCACCCACAGAACCTGTGGAGAAATCTAGAAAACTCACAAGTCCCAGGCGAAAACCTACACAGCTGGATTCTCAGCTCACTTCACAAACGCCAAAAAGATACACACCTATCCCCTACTATATTAGCATCTAGGTCGGCCTTCCACCATTTGATCTTTAAGACACCACATAGGGGCTCCTTAACACCAATTCCCATCCCAATTACCGTGATCCCCCTTCTAACACATGATATCAATGTTTCAACCTGGACAAAGCGAGGCATCACACTGGTTTCAGACCTTTATGCAGATGGAGCATTGAAATCCTTCCCATCACTTCAACAGGAGTTCAATTTCCCAAATAAGGAGTACTACCAATACCTTAGAATCACACATTGTCTAATTCATTCACATACGATCTTCCAAAAGATTCCTATCCACCTGTCAAATTTCTGGTTCAAGGACCAACCACACGTTAAAGGTATATCACTTTTCTACCAAGCGTTAAAAAATAAAACATCCTTCACCAAAGCCCAACCTCAGATCAAATGGGAGACAGAATTAGGCACACAATTTTCAGATGAGCAATGGATAGAGGCCTTTAACGCACCATACAAAGCAACTAAATCAACCAATTTATGGGAATTATCCTATAAGATTGCCTTCAGATGGTACCGAACCCCACATATCCTACACATAATAGATCCCTCCAATTCACCTTTATGTTGGAGAGAGTGTGGATCCCACGGCTCACTCCTACACACCCTGTGGTCATGTAGATTTCTCACTCAATATTGGTCCGATGTTTTCAACCTAATTCAACAGGTGACTCATATTCAGATTAATCCCTCTCCGGAACTCGCTATATTAAATATAGGAATCGAACAATTCCCCTATCCAATCAGAAGCACAATCATACATATATTACTAGCAGCTAAATTAACTATTACACGCAACTGGCGTTCTACATTGAGTCCGTCTTGTTCAGAAGTCATATCTACTACCCAGCTGCATAGCAACTATGAATGTTTATTTGCGTCAAGCAAAGGCTGTCTTGGCTCCAAACAAGCAGAGTGGTATCTATGGTCCATCTGGTATGAAAAATTAACTGACAAAGCTCAGAAATAATGATGCAGTATATTATATGTTCGCTTCTGTTGCTCTGACCACTTGTACCTGGCGCATTCACTGTTCCATAGCGAGTATAAAATAGTTGGTGTGGGAGGCCTGGAATTCTCCAGAGGATCGACAACATCGGTTTCCTACATCTACATCTCTTGTCTCTTTTCGGTAAGAATAGCACAGACAGGGCATAATTGACACCTAGACCTCAATTGGTATTCTACTCACTTACTTACATCTGGGGCTTGAACACCAGAGACTAGAGACCTGTTTCTCCTCCCCCCCGGTCACAGCTTGCACCCAGATGGGGTGACCGAGGGTCAGAGGAACAGTTCTCATATCTAGCCTTGTTATGTTCTGTTCATTGACTCTCCTTTTGAACGATATTCAACACAACACGGATTTTCAGTACTTTGAAAACGTCATATTGCACAGTGTATGACACATTAGTTTTGTTTTGTTATATGTTATGTTTTGTTATACGTTTAATTTGAAACATCAACAAACTATCGAAAGTTATCCTTTATACCTGTCTCACATAAGGTTGATGACCTATGCTTTGTTCGCATAGTAAAAACTTTGACATATGTCATCTTTCTGATTTATACCTTACTACACCCCTGCGCGGGTGATACTTTGTCTTATTGTTACTCTTTATTCACTAATAAAGCTCTTTTGAAAGTAAATAAACCCTACTGGGAAAAAATCCATAAGGCCGTTTCACTCATCTCATTGGCATTTACACCGTCCCAATTCCTCCTACATCACCTCTCCCTTCCACATTCAGTTTATAAAAAAAAATCCATCCTTCCACATTTGCTCAATGCAGCCAAACAATGCATACCAATCTATTAGAGGACTATGACCCCGCCAACCTTGCTGGATTGGTTTAAATGTAAAGATAAAATCTCAGAGATGGAAAACATCATTCATCAAGCCAAGGATACTCCGACCACTTATAGTGCTGTCTGGGCATGCTGGCTGTTTTTTCAAGGAATCACAGTCCTATCAGGAACTTCTCCACACACCTTAATTACATTTTCTCATGTCTCTATCATAACCTCCCAACTAAATTCCCGTTTTGCCCCGTATACGTCATGCTATCTGAACAGGCTTTCTGACCAGGCTATCTGAACCTTCTGGGTCCTCTGTCAGGTCATCGCCTGACATTGCTCGTCCCCTTAGTTGCTTGTCGCTCCATGTCCAACTATATTAACAGATACTATTATGCAGGGGTCAAGTCATGGGGAAAAAGGTGTGGGAACTCCCACCCAAGATCCACTCCCCCACCAAAAAAAAATGATACGCTCATATGCACAAACGGTTCAAAAGTGGTATTTTTCATCCAATTTCCGTATTGTGCGTATGAAGCTTAACTGTTAGTACATAAAAAAAAAAAAAAAACAATCCTCAATAAACATAAATATGGTAATTCTGCTTCCATGCAAATGTGAACATTGTGTTCTGATCTTTATTGGGGAGTTTTATTTTGTATATAGAGTGTTTGTGTGGTGAGTTTACACTTTTCATTGAACAGAGTTTGGATAACACAGGGTTAAACGGAAAGGTCATAAATTAACTGCACATTATCTGAACAGATTGCTTGGGGAGATAGTGATGCATTCCTGCTTAGGAGATGTATGTTAGCTTGGGGGGCTGCAAACTCTGCAGGGCTCCAACACGCACTCGCTGCTATTCCAACCCTTCACATATTTCCACATAAACTTCCCTCCTGGCATTAAACTTTGCCAGGTATTGTGCTCAGCTTACCACCCCAAACTGATGTTCCTCCTTCAGCTCACCTCTCCCCCTGCATGTCCTGTGAGCAGAATAGCTGTGCTCCTCCTCTAGGTTTTCTCATCATATGGCACTGAAGATAGAGGAGGGGGGATTCAGTGGCACACACAGAGCAAGTATGCAGGAGACTGGGGGGGGGGGGTGAGGAGACAGAAAATCAGGAGAGGCCGGCGGGGAGGAGCGCATCATGAGAAGTCTGATTAAATACAATCTCTTAGCAGCAGGGACCTGATCTACCCGTCAGCTAGCTGTGATTGACAGGTAGATCGAAGCGGAAGCTGTCATGGGGCCCCCTACTGGCAATGCCTGAATGGTAGGGGGGCAACACTTACTATTGCGAGCTGTGTCGGCAGCTGCTGGTGTAGCACCTGCCACACAGCTTGCATACTTCAAAGTCTTGCAGGACACGGCTGCTAACGGGAACTGAGTTCCTGTTGTGGAAAAAGTACAGGAACTCCGTTCCCATGAGTTCCCGCGGGACTTGAGCCCTGCTATTATGTTACTTCACCATATTTTTTGATTCTGACCCAGAATAGTACCTGTTTCAATTCTCCACTTCTAGGCACATCCTACTCTACATTGTAGACCACCACTTTATTTTTTTATTACAAACGTTTTTATTGAAAAATAAGTGCAAAAATATACATGTAATCACGTAGACAGTAATTCACGTAGCTTTACAAAGGAGTGGTATTTCTTATTGTTACAAAAAATTCCTATTACAACAGTGCCTAACTCCAACCTGGTCCTGGTGTTGTGAGAAATTCAAAAAGGAGGGGTTTGGAATACCAGGAGGAGGATTCGGCGAGATCATAGTTATCAGAAGGATAGAATCTTCGTCTAGTCCTTTCTTAATGGAGAAGATATATATAAAATTAACAACAAACAAAACCATAACTATAGTCATGAGAAAGAAAAGGTAACATTACTACCAATGGGATATTAGTGTGCTGGGGACTATCTGTTCTTGTAGGAGGGAGGTGGCATAGAGCCCTAAATCTCCCGCAAAGTACGGTGCGTCATCACCTCGGAGGCGTAATAGGGTCTGGTATGGCCAGAAGTTGATCTAAGTGCCAGGCCGACCATTTCTTGTCGTATACTTGCATAGTGTCCATTATGGTGTGGAACATCCTTTCCATGAGACGAATGGCTTCCATCCTTTGTAGGACTTGGGCCCAGGGGATTGATTGTGACTTCCAATTGAGGGCAATGGTCCACTGGATTGCCGAAAAAAGTGTGTTGATCAGGTTACACGTGGAGGGGGGGATACCTGGGATGGGGGCGAATAATAGGCATACTGGTGCTGTAAGTGTGATATTAGAGCCTGAGAGGGCCTCAACCTTAATAGAGGCTTGGTTCCATACATGTTGCAGGTGAAGGCAGCTCCAGAAGGTGTGCAACGAAGTGCCCAACTCCTGGCAGCCCCTGAAGCAAGTAGCAGGGACCGTGGGGTAAAATTTGTGTACCCTGTCGGCGGTAAGGTACCACCTGGAATGTACTTTAAGGATTGTTTCCTTGACTGCGATGGATTTTGAGCATTTGTGTAAGTTGGTCAGCATGCTCGACCAGTCTGCTATCGTGAAGACGTTGCCTAACTCAGACTCCCATTTGAGCATGGCTGTGGACTTTTCAGGGAGGATGAGATCTTGTGTATTTTTGTAAATTGAGGACAATGTGCCCTTGTCTCTAGACTGTGTCAAGCATATTTGTTCGTATAAGTTGGGGGGGGTGTTGACTGCACGTTTAAATAGAGACTGAAAAAAATGTCTGATTTGTAGATATTTATAGAATTCTTCTCTGGGGATCTGAAATCTGGATTGTAGGTCCGAAAAGGGAAGGAATCCTAGGCGGTTTGTGAGTGATTTCAGGGTGACTAACGAGTGGTGTATCCACCAGGAAAATGTTGCAGGGGAGTGGAAGGCCAAAGGGAAGCTTTTATCACCTAGAAGGAGGGACTTATTTCGCTGGGCTTCAGATTGGACTGCCATAGGAGACCTGGTAAAAAGAAGGGACGGATTGACTGTGTCTCAAATTGAAGTCAGGGGATCCCACTGGAGGTAGAGTGCCATTGGGCCTGTTGGGCTAGTCTGGCGGAGATGTAGTATAGCCATAAGTCAGGAAGGCCTAGGCCCCCACGTGACATAGGCCTGAGAGCTAATAATTTGCCAAATCTAGGTTTTTTGTTTCGCCATATAAAGGAGTTGACTTCTCTTTGAATAGAGAGTAGAGTTCTGCGGGCAACATATATGGGGAGAGCTCTGAAATAGTATAATAGTTTCGGGAGTATGGACATTTTAATAGCGACTACTCTGCCTAGCAGAGAGATATTGAAGGTGGACCATAGTCTGAGCCATCGTCTGGTCATAGTGAAGGCCTTTGGGTAATTTGCATTGTATATTTCTGTAAGGGAGGGGGCTAATTGAATTCCTAGATATGAAAGGGTGGTCTTTGATAGGGATATACCGAATGATTGAGTGAGGGTGTCTTTAATGTGTTGGGAGATGTTAATGGGGAGGGAGGAGCATTTAAAGAGGTTGATACCCAAACCGGAGAAGCCCTGGAATGTCTGAAGGGTGGAAAGGAGGTTGGGCAGGGAGACTAGGGGGTCAGGGAGGAAAGCTAGGACATCATCTGCATATAGGCTGATCTTATATTCGCCCTCGCCTTTGGTATAACCTTTACTGTTGGGGTTGATAATAATTGCTCTGGTTAGGGGTTCGATTGCGAGTGCGAACACCAAAGGTGAAAGGGGGCAGCCCTGCCTAGTACCCCTACCAAGGGCAAAGTACTCCGATGGACAGCCTGGGAGCTTGATCTTTGTGCGGGGCTCGTGATATAGTGCCTTAAATCCCCGTACAAATTCTCCGGAGAAGCCAAATTTCTCCAGGACTTGGTCAATGTATGGCCATAGGACACTATCGAAGGCCTTGTGTATGTCAAGGCCTAGGATCAAAACTATACGGGAGAAGGTTTCTGCGTCCTGGATTATATTCTTCGCTAGTCTGATGCTATCTGTAATTTGTCTATTGGGAATGAAGCCAGGCCTATTAGGGATGAGACTATAGGGGCGAGTCTATTGGCTAGGAGTTTACCTAATATTTTAGTATCATTGTTCAATACGGAGATAGGCCTATAGTTTTGTGGGAGGGTGTGGTCCTTATTTGGCTTCGGGATTATTGTCATATTAGCAAAGAACATCTCTGCGGGGGGGAGTGACCTTGGAACGTAAAGTTTATCATTTTGGTTAACTGAGGGGCTAATAATTGGGCATATTTTTTGTAGTACAGGGAGGTGAAACCGTCTGGGCCTGGGGCTGTGGAAGTTTTAAAGGATTTAATGATTAGGGCCACTTCTTGTTCAGTACAGGGGGCATTAAGGGTGGTTAACTGGTCTTCTGAAAGTTTAGGGAGGTTTAAGGAGTCTAACCATTGGGGAAGATCAGGGGCCGGGGGAGTGTCTGGAGGGGACAGTAAGGCTTGATAGAATTTAGTGAAGATTTGCAGGACATCTTTGGGGTGGGTGACTATCTGTCCTGTACTGTTCCTAAGTTTATAGACATGTGTGGGTTTGAGGGATTGGTGCAGTTTGCGGGAAAACATACCTGAAGCTGTGTTACCGTGTAGCAGGAATTTTGCCTTGGACCAACAAAGGGATTTTTCTGTATTGTCCGAAAGGATAGTGTCTAATTCAAGCCTTTTTTGGTTAATTTGAGCAAGGGTTTGAGGGGACTGATCTTGAGCATGGGCATGATATAGGCCGTGTAGATCGTGGGAAAGTGATACAATTTTGGACAGTTTCTGCTTTTTATTTCTGACCGCTATGTCAATTAGTTGGCCTCTAAGAACCGCCTTATGGGCTACCCACAAGGTGTGAGGGGATATGTCTTCTGTGTTGTTAAGGTGGAAGTATTCTTCAATGTAGTTTGCTATCTGTGTAAAAATTGCCGGGTCAGACAACAGGGAGTCATTCATTCTCCATGAAGCCACTACGGGAGAAATGCCTACATGTGTCGTTTGAAAGGAGACCACTTGGTGGTCCGACCAGGGGCATACTCTAATCTCGGCTTTGGCCAAATTGGCTAATAGGATGGGGGAGGTGAGGATATAGTCTAGCCTTGCATAGCTATCGTGGGGGTTGGAATAGTGGGTATATTCTCTGGCTCCAATATTCAGGGCTCTCCAGGTGTCTAGGAGTTGTAATGAAGTGAGGGCTTTAGTTAGTGTCTTGGGAAATGAGATGGCATAATGCGAGGGTCTACTTCTGTCCAATAGGGGGTGCGCTACTGAGTTGAAGTCCCCGCCCAAAACTAGGTGGGGAGAAATGTATTTATCTAAAACCTGCATGAATTCATTAAAAAACCTACTATGGGCTGAATTTGGGGCGTAAATATTAGCTATAGTAATAGCCTTCCCATGTAAGTGCCCTTGTAGTATAAGAAATCTACTGTTCGGGTCTTTGTAAGAGCGTGTGACTTCGAGGGAGACATTGTTCTTCACAAAAATAGCAACTCCTCTGGCCTTGGACTCAAAAGTGGTAAAAAACTTTAGCTTATAAGCCTTGTCAAAGAAACAAGGATGGGATGTATTAGGCCCCTTTCACACTGGGGCGGTTTTCAGGCGGTACAGCGCTAAAAATAGCGCCTGTATACCGCCTGAAAAAACCGGCCCCATTCACTCCAGTGTGAAAGCCGGCGGGCTTTCACACTGGAGCGGTGCGCTAGCAGGACCGCAACAAAAGTCCTGCTAGCAGCATCTTTGGAGCGGTGAAGGAGCGGTGTATTTACCGCTCCTATACCGCTCCTTCCCATTGAAATCAATGGAAACCGCGGGGATACCGCCCGCAAACCGCCGCTGCAGCGGCGCTTTGCGGAGGTTTTTAACCCTTTTGCGGCCGCTAGCGGGGGTTAAAACCACCCCGCTAGCGGCCGCATACCGCGGGTAAAACGATGGTAAAGCAGCGCTAAATATAGCGCTGCTTTACCGTCGCCGCCCCGCACCGCCCCAGTGTGAAAGGGGCCTTAGAGAAATGGGTCTCTTGCAACAGGATAATATCAGCCCCCATCTGTTTGTAAAATCTAAAGGCTTTTCTCCTTTTTGTGGGGGAGTTAAAACCCTGTACATTATGTGAAATTATGTGGAGACCCATTATGTTAGAAATATGATTCCACTAGAGTGTGCATATGGGGCGAAAAATAAACCTTTCAGAGTCCAAAGCCAGAGGGCAGTACAACTACATCTAAATCCAGCCACATGAGTATATTCCTTTAAACCAGCGCTTGCGCAATCAGTTGTCCTGCAAGTGATGGTTTTTGGGGCAGCAATGGTTGAATAACAGTTTGGCGTCAGGACTATGAAAACAGTAAACATAACATAAAAAATTACCAAAAAAAAAACATTATAAACAATATGGGGTCTGGAGGGTAATTCCATCCAGACTACCTGAAAACCTTCCTGTGGACCAACACTTGGTCCGGGACCACACTCACTCCTCACGGAAACCTCCCAAGGAGGTGTGAAGTGCAGTTGGTGAGCACGGGGTCGAGAACACGTCCAGGTTCTCTTCGAGTACTCTCCACACAGTGTGGGGAGGGAGTCCGTACCGAGTGAGCGTGGAGGGGGCAAGGCACAAACGGGTCGTCCTAGAGGCTCCGGGGGTCAGAGACTGTATTTGGCAAATGGGGATCCTTATGCCGACATGGGGTAAGATGGGGGGAGAGGTGGGATCCGGGGGGTATAGAAAAAATATTTCGATGTTATAGGGGAATAATAAAAAAAAAAAAAAATTGTGGAAAAGCAAAAAAGAGGAGAGGGGGGGGGGGGGAGATGATCCGTGGGGGGGGGGGGGGGGGGGCAGGGGGAGACAGCAAAGTCAGGGTGAACGTACATACTGGAGAGCCAAAAAAAAACGATCTGGTAGAGCTGGCAGTTCACGGTCCTTCTACGTTGATCTTGGGGGAGACATGGGTGTCATCACTGGAGGCTTTCTTTATCAGTATTCGGGCTGAGGGAGAGGCCTTTGGGCGGGTGGCCCAGATAGGTGAGATGCGAGGGGTGGTGGGCATCCTGACGGCATGCTGTGGTTCCAGAAGACCAAGTTTGGTCAGTATTTCCTTCCCTTCTCTGATCGTTGTGGCAAGGTACATGGTGCCGTTGTGCGGGATGATGAGTTTAAAGGGGAAACCCCATCTGTATCGAATGTGAGCGGCTTGTAAGACGGTCGTGATTTCCTTCATACATCTCCGCTTCTCCAGGGTCGCCGGCGAGATATCCGGGTAGATTTGCAGGGGGAGGCCGTCAAGTAAGATCCGGGGGGTGTTACGAGAAGCCTTCAGAATTTCCTCCTTGGTCAGGTAGTCTTTGAGACACATAATAATGTCTCTTGGAGGCTTTTCTGGTGGGGGCTTAGGCCTGAGAGCTCGGTGCAGACGGTCACATGTAAATGAGTCAACGGAGTGCGCATGCGCGAGAGTCCCGAGATGGCCGCTTGACTCGGAGCTCCGCGCCACCCCGGACCAGCGGCACTCACAGCACTGCCACACAGCCCCCCCGAGCCTCGGGGACACAGGATTCCGAATCCCCAAACGAGTCGGCTTACCGCCGAATGGATCGCTCTGGTGCCAGGCGCAATTTGGGGCCAGAGTTTCTTACCTCCACCCCACCTGGGTGTACCAAGATGGCCGCGGCGGCGGCAGCGTCTCTGTTGTTTTTGGTTTACAGCTTAGTTTGGGCTGCTCCTAGAGCCCACATTATAGTTCTTACAGGGTGCCCTGGTCTGGGGTGGTACCCATGTGCCTCCACCTATCCCTTGATCACCGGCTGGTCCTTGAGGGATAGGATCTCCAAGGTGATCTACCTGGAGATATTGCCTAGTGCAACTTTGCTCACGGAGTTACGTGAGATGTTTCTACGGAAATTTTCTCCTCCTCAGGGGTCCCCTGCCCCTCGGGGAGTAATATCTCCTTACTCTTTTTCTTTCTTCTCTCTTCTCTTTTCTCTGCTTTCCTATCTCGAGCAACACCTAATCTCTTTATTTTTTGCAGATTGCAACTCCTTTAAGATTTACCGAACTGTCTACTTCCAGGTATTCTACATTGACAGTCGCACCTCCAGACTTGGTCCATGTTGGGTCTTACAGGTAAGTGACATTGTATTTGGTAGCTTCTCTCTCCTCTGGTTCCATGGCTGATCAGGTTAAGAAGACCCTAAAGGTCGCCACTCACAACACGCAAGGTCTGAATTCCCCTCTCAAACGCAAAAAATTGTTTAACACCTACAAATCTTCTAAATTAGATATAGTCCTCATACAGGAGACCCATTTCCCAATCCGGTACAGTCCCAGTTTCCTCCACTCCCATTTCCCTAACTTTTATCTGGCCAATGCCCCCAACAAAACCAAAGGGGTGGGCGTTTTATTTGCAAAATCTTGTAATTTCACCTGGACTGCAGACAAAAAAGATCCAGAGGGCAGATTCATTCTTGTAAAGGGGACCATAGAAGGGCATGTATACACCCTAATCTCGTACTATGCTCCCAACAAAGGCCAAACTGCCTTCTTTAAACATTTGTTCTCTACACTAGCTCCCATGTTAGAAGGAACTGTCATTTTTGGTGGGGATTCTAATACAGCCTTTGACCAGGGTTTAGACAGAAATAAACCTCCATCTTCTCAACTGACCAGGCCTACCAGGGAAAGCTTAAACATCGCTAAAATGATACATGCACAAGGTCTGTCTGATGTATGGAGGGAGCTTAATCCTTCCAAGCGGGACTATACGCACTTTTCACACCCACACAACTCGTATGCCCGCATTGATCACTTGTTGGTTGCGAATCGCTCTGTTCACCTAATTGAAAAATCCCTTATTAAAGACACGGTGCTTTCAGATCACTCGTTGGTGGTCATGACCATAAAAACACAATTCTCAGAGCCAAACCAGAGACTATGGAGACTTAATGAATCTATTCTCACAAACCCGGTCCATGTAGCAATGCTAGATAAGGCACTAAAGGAATACTTCTTACTCAACAAGGTAGAGGGGACATCAGCAGAGACTTTATGGGCTGCCCACAAACCTTTTATCAGAGGAGAGTTCATCAAGTTATCTGCTCAACTTCGTAGAGAAAGAACGGTAGACATAGAAAGGCTGGAGGGCCTATACACACAGTTGAAAGCTCAACATAAACAGGACCCCTCCACCGCCACAGTGACACAACTTGACAAAGTCAAGTTGGAACTCAATCTGGCACTAACAGTCAAGGCTGAAAAGCAAATTAGATGGAGTGGGAATAAATTTTACACCCATGGAGATAAAATGGGGTCAATGCTGGCCGCTAAACTAACGCCCAAATTCCGGTCCTACACCATGCCTAAACTTAGAATCCCGGGAATAGGCACTACCTCTAGCCCTCCAAAAATTCTGGACGCTTTCCATTCGTTTTATGCTGATCTATATAGCCAGCACACAACTGGATCGGATGCTGCCCTAACCAAATTCCTAGCGGACCTTCCCATTCCTACACTGTCCCCTGAACACAGGGAGGAAATGGAAGCTCCCTTTACGGAAGGGGAAGTAATGGGTGTGATTAAAGGCATGAAAATGGGTTCTGCACCGGGACCAGATGGTCTCTCGAATCCGTACTATAGGACGTTCACCGACACACTAGTGCCTCATTTAACGCAATTTCTGAACTCCAAAACAAAGGGAGACCCTCTTGATCCGCAGCTCAACACTGCATTTATTACAGTTATCCCCAAGCCAGACAAAAATCCAGAAGAAGTCGGAAATTATCGGCCCATATCCCTTATTAACAGTGACTTGAAAATCTTAACTAAACTGTTAGCTGTTCGTCTAGCGACTTTTGTGAATAAATATATTCATAAAGACCAAGTTGGGTTTATCCCTGGCAGGCAGGGCCCAGATCAGATAAGACGGGCGATAGATATAGTCTCTATTATGCAAACAAATTGGTTGGGTGGCCCCAAGCAGCAGGGAATGCTGCTATCACTCGACCTCAGCAAGGCTTTTGATTCGGTCTCCTGGCCTTACTTATTTGCTATACTTGATCGCTGGGGCTTTGGCACAAAATTCATGGGTATAATGCACGCGCTTTACTCTAATCCCACAGCCCGTATCAAAATCCAAGGATTCCTCTCCAATTCTATCCCTATACGGACAGGAACTAGGCAGGGCTGTCCTTTATCCCCTCTAATTTTCGCGATAGCCATTGAAACTCTGGCCATCGCATTCCGTCAGAATCCAAACATTCAAGGGGTCTCTTGCGGCCCCCATATACACAAATGTGGATTGTTTGCAGATGACATTCTCCTATTTGTCACATCCCCTATAACCTCCCTTCCAAACGTCTGTAAAACACTAGAGGACTTTTCTATCGTCTCGGGCCTGAAGGTGAACTATTCTAAATCCACAGCTATGAATGTCTCCCTTCGGTCCGAGACGGTAGACCTACTAAAAAACTCCTTCAACTTTGTTTGGAGCGATTCCTCCATCAAATACTTGGGCATCAATCTAACACCCAAAACAGAATCCCTGTATGCTTCCAACTACCCCCCCATGTACAGGAAGCTGGAAGCAGATCTGACAGCCTGGTCTAAACACAGCCTCTCATGGTTAGGGAGGCTGCACTCTATCAAAATGACACTACTCCCTAGGCTGTTATATCTGTTCCGCTCTCTTCCGATACCCATTAGAAAAGATCACATTACAGCGTTCCAAAGTAAAGTACTGAAATTTATCTGGGGTAAGGCGGGATATAGAATAGCTCAGAGAACGCTCTATTTACACAGGAAAAAGGGAGGCCTAGGTCTCCCTCATTTCTATAAATACTACCAGGCTGCTAGACTAGCTCAGTTGTCAGTCGTCTACACTAGATTCGAAAAACCGGATTGGGTGAGCATAGAAAGATTAGCTACGCCTGGCTTTACACTGGACTACCTTCTATGGCACCCTCCAAAGGATAGGCCTCCGATACTGGCACCAACTCTGTCACACTCCCTCGCCCTTTGGGATACGTTGCGGAATTCGGATACTCTGGTTTCATCATACAAACCCCTTTCTCACCTCTTTAATAACCCACTTTTTCCCCCTGGGAAGAATGCACTGGCCTTCAAATGGTGGTTAGATAAGGGACTGTACCGAATTGGTCACTACTTCACGGCAGCAGGCCCCTTCTCCCGCAGCCACTGTATTCGCAAATTAGAACTACCTAGTTCGGAACTCTATAGATCTCAACAAATTACACATTTCCTTCAATCCCTCTGGAAAGATAAACCTCTGCCTCCAAAATTTACCGACTATGAAGTTTGGTGTGGACAAGCCATGGACCAGCGGGGGGGGGATATCTATAATCTACATGTCACTTATCTCTTCGAACACCAAAGAAACTCATATGACAGCCTGGGAATCCGACTTTAACTTTCATTGGGAGTTAGACAAATGGCAAACTGCCTCCTTCACTTCCTTCAAAGGGATCCTCAATACTGCACTTATGGAAGCCAGCCTTAAGGTACTCATGCGGTGGTATTACACCCCTTCTAGACTAGCCTCCATTTTCCCGACAGCAGACCCCACGTGCTTTAGAGGTTGTAAACATGTTGGCACGATGGCCCACATATGGTGGGAATGTCCTAGAATACGCCCCTTCTGGCGATGCATATTCAAATTAATAGATAAATTGGTTGGTAGTCGGATTCCCAGAAACCCAATGATTGGTCTCTTAAATGATCGAATACCATCGCTCTCTAAAAACTCTAGGAGACTGATCCACTTTATCCTGCTAGGAGCTAAGCTCACTGTTGCTAGGGCTTGGAAAACTCCGACGGTTTCGTTCTCTGCAGCAAAAAGGAAGATCTCGTGGATAATGTCACAAGAAAAACTATCCAGTATTTTGCTAAATACCACTATAAACTTTGATCTGGTTTGGGAACCCTGGGCCCAACATGTAGGGGTCACCTTAGTTCACTCCCCGCAACAAATCCAATGACTTCTCAGTGTATTAGGCGTTGCTCTTCTCTTTCTTTCTCTTCTGCTCGCCCTGAGCTTTCCTGCCTTTCCTTTTCTGTCCCACTTTTCTTTTCTCGAACCGTTACGTTCTAAGACATGAGGTCCACAAATTTTAAAACTCAGGAAGAACCTACATACTTTGATATGATTACCGACTTTTTGCCCCGAGTCTCTGGTAAACATTCATTTTCTATTATAGCACCAGACTTCGCTCTGGCTCGGTTGTTGGACTTAGACAGACGGGTGGGCTCGGGAGTCCCCCGTCCGGCACAGCATGTTCCCATTAGGGGTGCCGGATGGGGTGCACTCCATCCTAACCCTTTTCTCCCTTCTTTATTTTATGAAGCATAGTCTACTTCGGTACTTAAGCCAGCAAGAAATTATATCAGTTCTCACAATTTATGATGCTTATGTGTCTTCCATCCTTTGTAATCTCTACACTCGTGATCTCATCTCACATGTTATTGTTCATTTGTTCTACTGTTTCCTGTTTGTACGCTTACTGCATTTTTCTGAAATAAAAATTTTTCGAAAGTGAAAATTTAAAGTCCAGAGCTACTAGCCAGGCCTCAAGGGTTACTCGCCACCAGTTGCCCCGCCCAACCCCTACCCTGCCCCGCCCCTAAACCCGCCCTCATAAATGATCTCATTAAATGACACTTTAATGTTTTATGCAATTAAGCTATAGAAATATTAACAACTTTATCCATGCCTACCAATGCAGCCTGTGTCCCCCATGTGCAGCCTGTGTCCCCCATGTGCAGCCTGTGCCCCCCCCCCATGTGCAGCCTGTGCCCCCCCCATGTGCAGCCCGTGTCCCCCCCGTGCAGCCCGTGTCCCCCCCCGTGTGCAGCCCGTGTCCCCCCCCATGTGCAGCCCGTGTCCCCCCCCATGTGCAGCCCGTGTCCCCCCCCCATGTGCAGCCCGTGTCCCCCCCCATGTGCAGCCCCCGTGTCCCCCCCCCCATGTGCAGCCCGTGTCCCCCCCCATGTGCAGCCCGTGTCCCCCCATGTGCAGCCCGTGTCCCCCCTCCATGGTGCTGCCTGTGTCCCCCCCTCCATGGCGCTGCCTGTGTCCCCCCTCCATGGCGCTGCCTGTGTCCCCCTTCCATGGCGCTGCCTGTGTCCCCCCTCCATGGCGCTGCCTGTGTCCCCCCTCCATGGCGCTGCCTGTGTCCCCCCTCCATGGCGTTGCCTGTGTCCCCCCTCCATGGCGCTGCCTGTGTCCCCCCCATGGTGCTGCCTGTGTCCCTCCATGGCGCTGCCTGTGTCCCCCCCTCCATGGTGGTGCCTGTGTCCCCCCATGGTGCTGCCTGTGTCCCTCCATGGTGCTGCCTGTGTCCCCCCCCCATGGTGCTGCCTGTGTCCCCCCCCCCATGGTGCTGCCTGTGTTCCCCCCCCCCCCATGGTGCCTCCTGTGTCCCCCCCATGGTGCCGCCTGTGTCCCCCCCCCATGGTGCTGCCCGTGTCCCCCCCATGGTGCTGCCCGTGTCCCTCCCATGTGCAGCCCGTGTCCCCCCCATGTGCTGCCCGTGTCCCCCCTCCATGGTGCTGCCCGTGTCCCCCCTCCATGGTGCTGCCTGTGTCCCCCTCCATGGTGCTGCCTGTGTCCCCCCTCCATGGCGCTGCCTGTGTTCCCCCTCCATGGCGCTGCCTGTGTCACCCCTCCATGGCGCTGCCTGTGTCCCCCCCTCCATGGCGCTGCCTGTGTCCCCCTTCCATGGCGCTGCCTGTGTCCCCCCTCCATGGCGCTGCCTGTGTCCCCCCTCCATGGCGCTGCCTGTGTCCCCCCCATGGTGCTGCCTGTGTCCGTCCCCCCCCCATGGTGCTGCCTGTGTCCCTCCATGGTGCTGCCTGTGTGTCCCCCCCCCCATGGTGCTGCCTGTGTCCGCCCCCCCCCCATGGTGCTGCCTGTGTTCCCCCCCCCATGGTGCCTCCTGTGTCCCCCCCATGGTGCCGCCTGTGTCCCCCCCATGGTGCTGCCTGTGTCCCCCCCATGGTGCTGCCCGTGTCCCTCCCATGTGCAGCCCATGTCCCCCCCATGTGCAGCCCGTGTCCCCCCTCCATGGTGCAACCCGTGTCCCCCCTCCATGGTGCTGCCTGTGTCCCCCCTCCATGGCGCTGCCTGTGTTCCCCCTCCCTGGCGCTGCCGGTGTCACCCCTCCATGGCGCTGCCTGTGTCCCCCCTCCATGGCGCTGCCTGTGCCCCCCTTCCATGGCGCTGCCTGTGTCCCCCCTCCATGGCGCTGCCTGTGTCCCCCCATGGTGCTGCCCGTGTCCCCCCATGGTGCTGCCCGTTTCCCTCCATGGTGCTGCCCGTTTCCCTCCATGGTGCTGCCCGTGTCCCTCCATGGTGCTGCCCGTGTCCCCCCATTGGTGCTGCCCGTGTCCCCCCATTGGTGCTGCCTGCGCCCCCCCCCCCCCCATGGTGCTGCCTGTGTCCCTCCATGGCGCTGCCTGTGTCCCCCCCTCCTCCATGGTGGTGCCTGTGTCGCCCCCCATGGTGCTGCCTGTGTCCCTCCATGGTGCTGCCTGTGCCCCCCCCCATGGTGCTGCCTGTGTCCCCCCCATGGTGCTGCCTGCGCCCCCCCCCCCCCATGGTGCCTCCTGTGTCCCCCCCATGGTGCCGCCTGTGTCCCCCCCATGGTGCTGCCTGTGTCCCCCATGTGCTGCCTGTGTCCCCCCATGTGCTGCCTGTGTCCCCCCCCATGTGCTGCCTGTGTCCCCACATGTGCTGCCTGTGTCCCCCCCCATGGTGCTGCCTGTGTCCCCCCATGTGCTGCCTGTGTCCCCCCATGGTGCTGCCTGTGTCCCCCCATGGTGCTGCCTGTGTCCCCCCATGGTGCTGCCTGTGTCCCCCATGTGCAGCCTACCTGTGGAGGAGAAGAGAGGAGAGCTGCCACTGGGAGATCACAGCAGGGAACATCACAGCTTTCATTTCATCATAAGATGTGTGTTCCCCCGCCGCGCGCCGTCACATAAGCCCCTCCCCTTGTCCGGGGAACTTTGATACATGTCACCCGTCCTAGGATTGGACGGGTGATCTGTCTATCAAAGTCCCGGAAAAGGGGAGGAGCTTATTTGACGGCGCGCGGCGGGGGAACACACAGCTTGAGATGAAACGAAAGCTGTGATGTTCCCTGCTGTGATCTCTCAGTGGCGGCTCTTCTCTCTTCTCCTCGCCAGCCCTCAAAAATTACTCGCAAAATGCGAGTGTGCGAGTGTAATTTTTGAGGGCTGCCTATACGTTATAATGGACGCGAACGTTCGAAATCAAAAGTGCTAATTACAACGGCCAATATGCATGTTAATGTCATAAAACAGGTTTGGGGACCCGGGTCCTGCCCCAGGGGACATATATCAATGCAAAAAGAACTTTTAAAAACTAACGTTTTTTCGGGAGCAGTCATTTTAATGATGCATAAAGTGAAAAAAAAAAAGTGAAATTTTCCTTTAAATATGGTACCTGGGGGGTGTCTAAAGTATGCCTGTGAAGTGGCATGTGTTTACCGTGTTTAGAACTGTCCTTGCACAAAATGACATTTGTAAAGGAAAAAAAGAAGCCATTTAAAACCACTTGCGGCTTTAATGTCATGTCTTGTCCTGGCCGCCATATGGCTGAAAATCCTTGAGAAAAATGGCACGGCTACCCCATCACCCCCCCCCCCCCACCCCAGCCCCTTTGGGTCTTGTATGGATATTAAGGGGGACCCCGCACCCAAAATAAAACCCTATACCTACAACCCTATATACTCTGAACAGCAGTATATAGGTGGTGCAAACAAGACACGGACTGTAGGTTTGTTCTTAAGTAGAATCTGAACAGGTACATTATGAAGTGTAGTTCCATCCCAAAAAAATCTATTTTTAAGCTTTTTGGAGAACATAGGGAGGGGTTATCACCCCTGTAACATTTTGCTGTCTTTGCACATCTGTTCAGAACATGTCACCTCACTTTCCGTCCCAATGACAAATGTTTTTGGAAAAGTGGGGTTTTAATTGAAACAAGGATTGGTGATAAAAGTATCAGTAGAGAGGAGATACCTTTTTCACCAAATTAAATCTAACAGGATAGAATTTCCCTTCCTAGGGGTAGATTTCCTCTCACTTCCTGTTTTTCTTTCCATTTGCAAGTAGTAGACGTTTGTAAGTTGGATGTTTGAAAGTAGGGGCCTGGCGTATATACTCTGCAGAAATTTGCCCTATTAGATGTTGGTGTAGCCACAAGACTGGTGGGCACAGGAATGGGCCCTGCTGTGAGTTAATAGATCAAGATTTGTACTTTCATGCACCTGTTGAACCGGGCAGAAAAATTGGGCCTTTGGCGGTGGTGGTGGTGGTGGTGGTGGTGGACGGTGTTGCCATAAGACTGTAAGCTCTCACAGTTACTCTTGGTGGGCGCAGGAATGGGCCCTGCTGTGAGTTATTAGAGCAAGATTTGTAATTGCAAGCACCTGATGAACAGGCAGAAAAATTGGGCCTTTGGCGGTGGTGGTGGTGGTGGACGGTGTTGCCAGAAGACTGTAAGCTCTCACAGTTACTCTTGGTGGGCGCAGGAATGGGCCCTGCTGTGAGTTATTAGATCAAGATTTGTATTTGCAAGCACCTGATGAACAGGCAGAAAAATTGGGCCTTTGGCGGTGGTGGTGGACGGTGTTGCAACAAGACTGTAGGCCCTCATAGTTACTCTTGGTGGGCGCAGGAAATGGGCCCTGCTGTGAACTATTAGATCAAGATTTGTAATTACACTCCCCTGTTAAACAGGGGCTGAAAAATTGTGCCTTAGACATTGGTGCTGGTGCCACAACACTGCAACCCCTCACAGATACTGTACTCTTAGCACAGCAATGAGACCTGTTGCAAAGCATTGCCTAAAAATTGTAATTACAACGCCCCTGTTAAACAGGGGCTGAAAAAAATTGTGCCTTAGGCACTGGTGCTGGTGCCACAACACTGCAACCCCTCACAGATACTGTACTTGGAGCACAGCAGTCACACGTGTTGCGAAGCATTTTTAAAAAAAAATGTAATTACACGCCCCTGTTATACAGGGGCTGAAAAAATTGTGCCTTAGGCACTGGTGTGGTGGCATGGATCATTGAGGAGGAGGAAGAGGATAGTCAGTGAACATAACAGGACAGTCACTCAGCATCAGCATAGGCAGTCTTGAAGGGATGTGACATTATAAATTATTCCGTTATATCCGCTTCAGGTGCCTGGTAGCTGGTGGTGATCCAAGACTGATTCATTTTGATGAAGGTCAGTCGATCAACCGAGTCGGTGGACAGGCGCACCCTATGATCGGTGACAAATCCTCCAGAAGCACTGAATGTGCGTTCGGAAAGAACGCTGGAGGCAGGACAGGCCAGTAGCTCAATTGCATACTGTGCAAGCTCTGGCCAGTGATCCATCCGGATCCATCCATCAGGACCCAGTAAGCCAGAGGATTTTCGGTGGAAAGGTGTCCAAGTCTGACCTTGCCCCAAGGTATTCCTGCACCATGTATATCAGACGCTGGCGATGGTTGCTGGAACCGATCATACCTTGGGGCTGCGGACTAAAAAAATTGTCTGAACGCATCGGTCAGACGTCCACCTTCCCCACCGCTCCTTCTGCTACTGACCGAAGCCTCAGCAACTCGTCGCCCAGGACCAGGAGTTTGTAACCTCCCAGTTTCTGGGAACGCGTTGCACAGACCTTTCTGCAAGGCCTCCCTGAGATGTCTCATCATCTGCTCCCTCTGCGACGGCAAGATAAGGTCCGCAACCTTACCCTTGTACCGTGGATCAAGGAGAGTGGCCAGCCAGTAATGGTCCCTCTCCTTGATCCGAAGAACACGAGGATCCTTCCGCAGGCGTTGCAGGATCAGGGAGGCCATGCAGCGTAGGTTAGCTGAGGCATTCGGTCCGGAGTTTTCTGGGTCACTGAGGATGACATGATCGCCAGCCACCTCCTCCCAGCCACGTACAAGTCCACTGGTTTGTTGGGACTGTACATCATCCCTAAAAGACGGCTGCTGATGCTGAGTGCCAGGCTCCACCTCCATGCTCACACAATCCTCCTCCTCCCCCTCCTCCTCCTCCTCATCCTCATCCTCTTCCTGTGTGATGGGTGGGACAGAAGGAACACTGTCCGGATAAAGGGGGCCTTG